>VXBL01002245.1:92148-136696 GCA_013400195.1 Aramus guarauna
GCGGGGGGGGGAGGGGGGGGCGGGGGCCGCCGAGCGCAGCCTGCGCCAGCCCATGCGGTGCCCACGGGCGCTTCCTCTGCCTCCTGCTCTGTCAGGGAGAAGAAAGTGCATCGAATCAACTGTAGCTGAAACATTTAAGGAGGCTTGATGTGAGCCTTGTTTCCATAGGAAAATCTGGGGAGTTTTCCACCGGGAAAACACTGCAAGTTTTCCAGGGCTCGGAGTGAAATATAGAAGGCATCAGTGGCTCTTTATTTAGAAATGGGGAGGGAAAGGCAGCGTTGCCTGAGCTTTTCTGTCAATCTTTAATGCAAACACCTATTGCAAAACGGTGCCGATACAAATAAAACAGCCAAGGATTCCTAAATCGCTTTAACGTAAGAGTCTCCCTGCTGCTTGATGGTAATTTATCGGGGGCATTTCTCGTGAGACAGCTGTAACCTTCCACATTGATTAACGTGGGTATGTTAACATCATTCATCTCCCCTCCCCCCGATGGACAGAAAGACTCAATTAAGCAAATGTAATTAAGAGCGTGGGATGGAAGGGACCTCTGTGGAACAACAATTACCCAATATTCCCTTTTTAGCCAAAAGAAAAAAAAATATATATATTTTAGGGCGAAACCCGTAGAATAGTCTTCAGATTTGATCGGTTTCTAGCTCTGCATCGCTGTCGTTCAGGTCCAAGCGACCCCTTTTTATGAATGGTAAGGTTTTGCTCAATTGAAGTGACGAGTCTGTTCTCTCTTCCTTCTTCAAGTCTGTGGGCTAGAGGGTGCTGCTGAGCACTTGAATATCATCTTCCTGACAATGCGGAGAAGAAAGACTTTTTCGAAAGGTGTGGTTTTGAGCTTGTTTAAGCTTCTGTTCGAGAACTGCAGTGCACAAAAGCAAGATAATCAGATGGCTTCTAATTTAAACAATTGTGCTTGTGTATCAGTTTCTAGTGTGTAGGCTAGAATGTCAAATATTGAAGTGCAGCTCACACTTGTTGTAGGCAGAGTATCTTTTGAGGATAAATTTAATGGCTTTTCAGCAACTTTAGACTTTGCCTTTTTTTGTATGACCCATCTGTTTGAATGGATTGCTCCCTCATCATAATTAGGTAACTTCCAAAGACTGTAGAAATTTAAAATCTTCTTGTGCTACTTCTCTGTGTTTTTACGAGTTGCTGTTATAACGTCTCGGCAGCTGAATAAAGACTTGCCAGCTACATCAGCTTTCATCTATGCTTGTCTTTGCATCTTTTTAACAGCACGTTACCTACTAAATATATTCCTAAAGCCATCTTTGTCTCTGACAAGCCACGAGAAGCTATTTCCAGTACAAGTGAGAGGGCTCCGCTTTTAACAGAAATAATGGTCTTAGAGTGAGAGGTTATAAAAGGTTTAGAGCCATTCCAAGCATAGCATAAACATCCCCACCAGCTTCTCGTGGATCTCGGAGTGCATGCAATCATGCTTGAACCTGTGAGAGGGGACACCCTGAGGGGTGTTTTCTTCTCTCCCCAGAAGTGCTACTTTAGCAGTTGGTTCAAGCAAGATTGCACAGATACTTCATTTCAAACTAGCAAGGGAGAAGGGAGGAAGAGTCATATTTGATGTTGTTTTGTTCCTTGGGTAGCAACAGGCAGCTTAAAGGGTCTAGTCCACCTTTTTTTGCACTTGGGAACTGAAGCTTTTGGTGACCTGAAATTTTGGATCCTTGCATTCAGTGGGAAAAGAAGCATTACCTTTTACTAGAAGATACAATAATATCTCTAAACAAGAAAATATTGCTTCTCTACTTCAAGAAGCCATCTAGGATGTGTTCTAAACCCTTCAATTTTATTACCTAATTTAAGTGCTAGAGACTTTCACCTGTAGTCACATTAGTTTCAGTCCACATTTATCCTAGACAAGCTGCACACAGATGTATTAAGAGTAGGACAGATCGACCCTCCCATTTGAAATGGTGAATGTCCTGCAGTCCCATAGTTCTGCAGCATCACATGAGGAGCGGTGGGCTGGGTGAATGGGAGCAGCTCTTTCAGGCTCTCATGACACCAGTGAATGTTTCTCACCTCTGTCTAACATGACAGACACATCTTACATTGCTGCTGTGTTCTTCCATCCTCTCAGTAAAACCACGAGGAGCTGGCGATGGGAACTGTCCTGGTCTCCTGGCTTGTCATTGCTCCTGTGGCACAGGGATAAAGCAGGCATATGCTTACACTCTTGTTTCCTGCTGTAAATACATTAAAGGGCCTGAGCTTGCTTTCTGCAGTTGTCATCCTCCTGCCATCTTCACAGGGCCTTGTAAAATTCCCTGTGTGATGCTCCCCATACTGCTCTTTTGGGGCTTCTGGTATGGAAGTCTCTGTGCTTCAACTTCCCTACTTTTGAACAGGTTACATGGTTTGGACATGAGCCTTGTTACCACTTCAGCTGTTCTGCAGAATCCCTATTTTCATACCTCCGTGTCCCTGGAGCAAATGCGAACTTCTCAGTGTACAGCTTGTTTTAATATTGCTTCTAGCCAAAATGAATAAAATATTACAGGGTGTCTTCCTGCCTCAATTTCTGTTTCACTTCTGAGCAGTCAGGATCTCTAAGAGTTTAATTCCCTGTTCTGTATATAGCTTCTGAATGAAATCTCTCCAAGTCTCACTGCTTTGGAGCCAGGTTCCTTTTTCCCCAGATAGCCTGCGGATGTTACAAATTCTACCTACATCAGCTTCCCCACGCTTCTGTTGGAGGGGGAGGAAGTAAATATATTGTGCGGGTGGTGGGGAGGCAGAACGCGACTGCTCCAAACTAGCAAAGAGTTGTCAAGCTTTTCTACTGCTGTCTTTTTTGCGTGGTACATGACATGATGAGAGCTTATGAAGGCGGGAGGATCTTGGAAATATCCTAAAACAAAGCAAATGCTTTTGCTGTGCTCAGATCCATCTTTACACCTGCTCTGTCCTGATCTGTTACGCACTGTAGGAGCTGAGGTGTAAAACTTGAAACAAATGTTGACGCTACTCATGCTATCTGCAGGCTGTGCAAACTGGCCTGTGAAGTAAGATGCAAATTGACTTGTGCTTCAGTTGTTTTTCGTTTTATAGCTACTTAAAAGAAAAATCTAATCCTGTAACATAATCAGGCTGTTAATGTAGATTATTATACATCATGAGAGCAAAGGTTTGGAAGGAAAATAAAAACCCAAACAAAACCCAAACACGTCCACAGTTCCTCCAAAAAAAACCCCCAAACCGCACACAAAACCCAAGCCAAATGTGAGTTGTTATACCATACATGATACATGCAGAGAAATTTCTCCTGAGCCCTAAATGCTGGCCGTGATGATCTGCTATATATGCCCTGCATGTGTTAAGCAAAGGAATCAAACTGCACGGCAGCAGATTGGACTCATGGATTTATTAATGTATTGTGTCCATGACCACATATTCAAAACAGTAAGTGTATTTTTTTTTTTTAATGGACCTTGCATCTTTTCTTCCCTCATAGGTGCCTGGAGATCAGAAGTCAAACAAAAGTAGTTTCTTGGGTAGTTCTGACTTCGGGAATACCTCTGTTATTTTTGGGGAGGGAGGGAGGAGGATTTTGAATTTATAAGGGGTCGGTGGAAAACTTAACAGTAAGCTTGCATCTGTTACTTGGAGGTCCACGTGGCTCTTGCAAAACCTAAAGGATCCACAGATCCAAAAGACTGAAAAAACCCTATTATTCTTTAAAAATAATTTTTAAAAGCCCTAGTGTTTCTGGAACTCTTCTCATTTGTAGAATTTTTAGCTGTTGAAACCATCATATAGCAGAAATGTGTCTTAACAGTTGTCACTTAGACACAAGAACTTTTAAAAAGATCTCCAAGAATGGAAATAGCTTTGGGAGAGCTTAGATGTTTTATTAGCTTTGTAGGCTTTTCAAAGTCTTCACAAAAATTCAGCAAGGAAACCAAGCTGCTTCATATTCCAATAGAAAATCAAGAGGTCAGAAAATCCCTATACAGTGTTGTATAACTTTCCTGTCGTATACAGTGAAGGGCAGGTGTATTTGCTGATGGATGTATAAATACACTTTTTATCTTCGTGTGTGAAATCTGACACTTTCTTGGAAGATGCACCTTTAAAAAGGGTGACTTCTGTGGGTAATATGTTGGTGCAGAGAACGGGAAGATGACAATGCAGGGTTATTAGGTATCTTGTAACACGTTTTAATATGGCTTGGGCTCTTAAATGAAAGATTCTGGGAGAGCCCTTGCAGCTATTGCATCACTTGCCAAAAATAGCATCTTTACTGCATAAGGCAGCCTGTCTGCAGTGTGGATAGGCTTGAGAAATTAGTGCTTCTTGTGAATGATGTTCAGTCATTTTTGCTTCTCAGCTAAGCAGGTTTTAAGTCTAAATTTTGAGGCAGAATGAAGATAAAAGGTTTTATTTTCTGTCTCTGGGGGTGGGGTGAGTTTGGAAGTAGCGTCCACAGTTCTGTCTGCAGCATGATTCTAAAAATACATTTTTTAAGCTTACTGAAATTACAATTTAAAGACACTGATAAATATGTTCTTATATTGTAATTGTCTGGGGAAGGGAAGAAAAAAATTGCTTTGTGCAGCATGAGGTAGTCTGCTATTCTCATCAATCACTTAAAATGTAGGGGGGGGTTGTTTGTTTTTTTTTTTTAAATTGCAATTATACAATGCAAGCAAAGTATAAAGCTAATCTAAGTTCATATTAAAAAAAAAACAACCCCCAAAAACCCCCAAATCCCTTCCCTTGAAAACAGAATGTGTGTTCTACAGTGTTTTTTCCTTTCTCTTATTCTGAAATCTTAGTCAAGATGCACCAGCAAGGGAGTGTGTTTGTATTCCAGTGGTGTTGCTGAACCAGACAGGTCTGCAGCACAGCGTTTTATTTTTAGACTCTAGGTTGCCATTTTTATCCTGTAAAAAATATTCATCAGTGTCTGGGTGACAGGCCATCAGTTTTTATAAATGTGTCAGACCGCGTCTTTTCCACCTCTCTCTGTCTACTTCTCCTTTTATGTCCTGCTGTATACATTTCTTTTTTTAGGGGAAAGGGAGAGGGGGAACTGATTTTAATTCATGCATTAGATTTTTTTCAATTCACAGATCCATAGCGTCACACGGTTCATTCATCTTCTGTACTTGGCTGCTTACGCAGCTTTGCTTATTGTCTGCAATGGGTGAACTGTTCTGGGGCATAGAGCTGAAGGCACGGGAAGGGGTGAAACGGGTTTGCTGCTGGACTGATTGCCTCAGCTGCCCTCTCTGCTTGCCCCCAAAATACCCTGATGTGACAACAGCATTGAGAAATAGTTTTGTGTATGGTTTTGGGGAACTTGTCAGGTATAAAATGACTTCCTGCAGAAGCTATTGAAGATCTCTTTGCAATAAGTTTATATAGGTCAGCTGACTTCTAAAAATAGACGTGAGGAGATCTCTTCTGGTCTGGGATGTTGCGAAGCGGCTAGTGCATGGCAGTAGGGCCTCCGAGCAAAGGGGTTTTAGGATGGTGAGGCAGCATCTCTCACTAAGTGTGAATCTATAGCACAAATTTCTTCTCATGGCAGGAGTGCCACATGTTACAGTTGCTTTCTTGGGTGCTAAACTTCTGAACCTCCATAGTGCAGCTGCCCTGTATCCGTGCAGAAAGCCTGGGGCTTTCATAGAGTTTCTCCTTGAGTCCTTGAAGAGCTATCTAGGTTTGCAGGGAACTCTGCATGGACTGCTCTCACCAGCGCGATTGGTACAGTCTCCTGCTGGCCCCTTCCTTTGTCCCCTGAATCCAAACATGGGGATCTTGCTGTAGCAGTGGTAGAAGCTTGCTTTTGAGTGACTCAGCTGCTTTTGCTGGTGTTGGGGAGGAGTTGTTGCTTGCAGGAGGTGGCAACCAGGAGCAACTTGGTGCTGGAACTGAGCTAGCTCACAGCTGGAGGGGGACCTGCCTAGGAGGGAGATGGGTAGCATAACGGTCTAGCTGTGTGCTTAAGTTTTACCTGAACGATGGGAGATGTAGTATCTCAAATGCTGAAAGAGGACTGAGAGAAACAAGTGAAAATGGTGCAAATACTCTTATCAGTAGTTGAAGTTCTGAGTCAACTCTGTCCTGATTAGTTTTGATTTATTTGTAATTTAAAAACTTTTGAAGTCTTGCAAGTATTAGTACCCAAGATGGCTTGTTGGGACAGGGCCAGACTGAAGTGTTCTGAGAAGTAATGGTAGGTAGTCACAAATGTGAGAGCAATAAAATTATTATGATGGTTGGTTACTGCTACTTTTTGGGTTAGCAGTGGAGATTCAGTATGCTTAGACTGAATATACACATGTTAAGCTTTCTTTAAGGGTTGGATTTTGATCTTATTTGGAGAGGCACTGTAGGTTGAGATCTTCCTAAGAAGGGTTCTCAGGTACAATCGTGCACCTTTTATATATGGTCACATAATATACTGAGCACGTAGTATGACTCAATACATACTTAGGGAGGTTACTAGTTAAGAGTAGCTTATCAAAAACGTACTTTATCAGTCGTATTTCTGCTGCACAAGGTAATGTAACAACATGCCTTTCTCAGGGTTAAAACTTGGTTTTCCTTTACACAGATAGGTAGCTGTCCTGATCTATAACATTCCTTCCTAAAATGGAACGGTTTCATTTTGGCATATTATGGGTTGTAAACCCTAGGAATGCAGCCTTCCGGGGGAAAAAAATACAGTGGTAAGTTGTATTCCAGAAGAAATGAAGTAACCCATGTGTTTCAGATTTTTGATCTGTTTTGACTGCGGTAAGTTTGAAACCATGTTGTAAATAAGAGGTTAAGGATTGGAGTCTGGACCTAAAATGGTGTACTGTTGTGTAGGGTAATCATACCTAGGTTGGAGAAATGTTACAGGAGAAAGCAGGTAAGGCAGAAACATGCTAGTGACTGCATGAAGTGAGCACAGGCCTGGCGTGACGTGGCTGGTCAGAGCCGTGAGTGAAAAGGATTCTCCGTGCGTGAGGCTGCTCCTGTGCAGCTGCATGTGTGCCTTCAGCAGGAAGGTGCAATGGTCGCCAAGTTCATCCACGCAGACCCAGGTTAGCTAGTAAACCCTGTTCTGCCCAAAAAAATGCTGAGGAGCACAGCGTGGGGACGTGGTTCCAACGCAGCCAGCCTGCGCCTAGCTGGGGTGTTGATACCAGTCTGGCAGCAAGTAAAGTGAACCAGCCTGGTTCCCACCGGGGACTATGTTGGCTACCCGCTTTCCTTCCCAGGGGCTGTGGCGAGGAGGTTTGTCGCTTGGGTGAATCCGTGAGTCCAAGGTGTTCCTCAGCTCTCCAGGAGGCTGAAATGCTCCATATAGAGGCAGCCAGTGATGCTGCGGGAGATGACCTGGCTCTGGAGGGGCTCATGAGCCAAAAGGTAGCAGGCTGTGTTGTGTGAGAGTATCTGTAGCTCGCTCTCTTCTCGGAGACCATCTACCTGTCTTTCCCCGGGAATGCTGCAACAGTCATCCTTGTTGCAGACTGAGATGCTTCAAATGCTTATTATATTTGGCACAAGGCAGGGTGCTGATGAGGGTGGGGAAGAAATGCCCGAGCAGTTCTGCAGCTTGGGGTGACCGGAGCTGGAAGTTGAGAAGAAAAATCCGTTTCTACAGTGTCAGTTTTCTTAGTTTTTCTGTGCTTCCCAGTTTGCCTGTTTTTGGTGTATTGTTGACATACTGAAATTCTACTCTATAACTTGCATTTGAAATGAAGTTTTTAATTCTGGAGATAGGGAAAGAGCATGATTTTTCTAATAGATGGAATATATTTAAATCATTTTTGTATTTTAAATGTACTTAAATTTTTAATTGATTTGCTATCTGCAACCCTGTAGCCCAAAGAGATTCTGATAGAGGCTCCCATCAAAGGGTTGCCTGAATGTCTAATCTTATAAATTTTGTTTTATCTGTTAAATTTACCTGTTTAATAAGTATATTAAAATAACTTGAAAATCCACAACTTCAATTTAAAGGACAGAAAGTTAGACAAAATGATCAGTGTCATTGCTTACCATGATTAGGAGACGGTGGAGAAAGCACTAAATCCCAAACTAGCAGGTCAATTTCAAAAAGAACAGGAGGAGATGGTGCTGTCCCATGCAGGATGGAGTTCAGCTGTGTAGCTTCCTATTAAGGTCTGTATTAGTTGTTAAAAGTTTGCATGGGTTTAAAACACAATAGTGTAAAAGATCTGATAGCTTTTTTTCCTAAGAATTTGTCCAAAATCACCAGCTATAGTCCAACCAAATCGTGGAGCTGCAAGCTGGAGACAGGAAGATTATCCTGGAGAGGTATCACCATGTGCTTGGTGGCTTCTTAAATTCTCCCCATAATACCTATTACTGATCACTGCCAGAGACCACGTCTTGGGTTAGCAGGATCTCTGTTCTGAGCTGGAAGGTCTCATTTTGTGAAAAACTACATTATGAGAAAGCTTGCGTATGGTATGTTTTTTCCCCTCGCTGCTGATATAGATAGCAGGGTATGTGCAAATGGAGGGAACAGGTGAATGATGACAGTATGTTTTTATTAAATTACATGGGTTTCTCTTCTAATGACCTGATGTGTTGGGATGTGCCATGCCTGTACTGAATGACACATTGTGCTTGAAATGTACCCAAACCTACATTTAAAGATTTCTTTGAGACTGCGTTTTGTATAATTCTAAACAGTTCAGGTCCTAGTCATGAAGCTGTGAAAACTCAACCAGTGTTTCAAAGGTGTAGAGAAAGGATTGTATTTAGCACTGCATTCTGGGGTCTCCGGACATGTACAGCAAAAAATTACAGAATTTCATGCCGACAGTCTGATCCTAAAAAGCCATTACGAGATGCTGTTGCTTCTTGTTATGGCCCAAACGTTTTGGGAGACTGGTGTCCTTGCTTTGAATATGGAGGTGCTTGAGTAAGATGATTTGAGTTATTGCCAACACAATAAGGGGTTCCAGTGGGACCCCCTTCCCAGTTCAGATCCTCTTCATGAACCAGAGTGTCTGCTATGTTAGGACCGCCGTGCATTTGTCTCTCATATCTCTACCTGCAAGGAGCCTGTTTTGCATGAAGAGATGAGCAGAGACACTCTGGCAGTCAAATTGTGTGTTGAGATGGGGAGGGGGAAAATGAAGAGTTTTTCTGCCCTCTGACAACCTGAGGAAGCCTCGAAGCATGTGATTAATAGAATGTATCAAAAACAATCAACAAATTAGGCTCATTTTCCTTCTGATCCATTAAATGGCTAGTAATGAACAGATTCTTGTTGCAAGTTTGTAATTCTGTTTCCAGAGTTGCGTTTGTCTTGTTCTACGCTACTGTCTTGCATCTCAGAGCTCCTCCAGCAGGTTGGGTTCCTTATGCTTGCTGTGCTCTTCAGTCAGAAACAAATTTTTTTTCTCCTTTGAGATATCCTAATTTCTAGTCTTAATTGTGACCAACTTACATTTTCTTCCCAGTGTTAAGCTGAGCTTTTCCTTTTCTGGTGGTTACACTACATGAGCTTACAAAGACCAAATAAAACACTTTTAAACTCATCTCCCCAAACAGGTAACTCTTCATCATCTTAGCAGCCCCCCCCCCGCCCTTTTTTTTTTTTTCAGCTGTTCTCATTTAAATTACTTAATGTATTATTGCTTTCTATTACTGTAGGAAGCACCTCAGTGGATGCAATCAGGTTATATAAGTTGTCTTTATAGCTGCATCGGAATGGCAGCTTATAGTCCACTTTATATTCAGCCACTGCACCCCAGGTACCTTTCTTCCATTGCATACAATGGTCACCTCATCTCTAAGCAGTTAGTCTCAAGTGGGTGTCTTGACATATGATACCACCATGTCACCGCGTAATATCTGGCAATATTATGTTTTTATTGCTCTGGTGCATTAAACCATCTAGTTCTTTGTGGTGTGACGCTGTGATCCTTTTCAGTAGCTAGATTGTCTGTGAAATTTATAAAGCATTCTCTTCTTTGCACGGTGGACACTACTAACAGCCCTGAACAGGATTTGTGCTGACATCAGTCCCTGAGGAGTGTAATTAGTAATTTGTTTTTATCCTGATAAAATTCCTTTTTTTGGTCTGAACCATTGTAGACACCTCCCAAGGTAGCTCCTGGTGGTATTCTAAGATTCTTATGCTTGGTCCTGGTTACCTTCATGGTTTTGCCTAGTAGACATGGAGCATTATTCTTGTCTAAACTGGTCATGCCTTTAAAAAGTTTGGCACAGTTTGCCTTTTAGTTAAAAGTGGATCTAGTGCTGCATTTTATCCCAATGTCCACTTTCATCTATGCTTGTGATTATTCTAAGACCTTGCAGAGCTTTGACTTGAAATGAATATGCCCATAGCTTGCCAGGATCACTTGTTAATCCTCTTATATTTGCAGGTGTTGGTTTTTGTTGCCATGTCACTGGCTTGAATTTATTTTTCTGCCTATTACAAATATATAGGGAAAGAGGGGAAAAAAAAATTCTTAAATTTCTTTTAATGACCTCTTATGTAGAGCCTTCTTTCCTCTTTGTAGGCTCCAAACCCAGGGACCATTCTAGTGACTGCTAAGTTCCTTCTCAGAAAAGTGACTTACCTTTGGATGTTTCCAGTGGCGCAAACACTAAAACCCTTCAGGTGGTGCCAGTCCCGAGCTATCTGATCTTCATAACTTTCCTGCTGTATTCACCCTCTCCTAGAGGCAGGAAGAACCAGCAATGGTAATTTGAATGACCTCAGTGCATGTGCTGTCTTGGCCTGGTTGTGCTTGCAGTGACAGCGTCTGTCACGTGTTTCGCAATGACGAACAAATGAGAGCTTGTTTTTGCTGAATGTTAATACTGTGCAGTAACTCTTATGGTAGTGTCTTGCTGAGCACAAGTCAGCTGTAGCTTTTGAGTATGCTTAACTCAAAGAGACTTGAGCAGATGATCTGAACAACTTCCTTGCTATTGCAGAAGTTAAGTTCAGGGTATTCTTGGGTTCACCTGACATTTTCTGGATCAAAAGCCTCGAAAGCAGCAAAGCTCTTAAATTTGCAGCAGGATGGGGCTTCTGAACACAGGAGACAGAGTGGCAGAGTTCCTCCTCTCCTCCCAGACTCCCATATCCATAACACAGCAGCCCCATGACTAACAGGAGAAGACAACCTCATGTCAAAGACTGGAGTGTGGGCGGGTAAAAGAAGGCCATCCTGCAACCGGGAGCGCTCACACAGAGGCAATTGGAACTGATATTGCATAAGCGTTGCCCATGACTTTCATGAGCTCTGCCTTATGGTTTTCTTGTTGGGATTTCTAGATGGCTTCTAGCTCTCAAGTCTAAAGAAACCTTGAGAGTGCAGTGCCCGAAACCCTGCCTTGCTGTGGTTCTGGATGAAACGGGAACTTGTCGGTGCTGTGATATTTATAGAATATTTTTCTACCCACAATCCTAGCTCCTAGACACAAGCTGTTACCAAGTAAGTGTTTGGTTCTGGGAATTGAACCTTTTTCTGTAGCCTGTCTTTTCAAAGCCTGACCATTAGGTGTTAGCTCCTTTTGTGCAGAAAAAACCCTTCATATGAAAAAAAAAAAGATAGAATTTCTAGGATTTCAGCTCGGGTACAGATGATCATTCTGATGAGGCTTCCTATTTCAGCAAGTTAAATTGAGAATAGAAGTGAAGTTTGTCTTATTTTTGCACTGAGTTTTTTTGTTTTTATTTAATAAAAATGCAGGGAGTTACTGCTGTCTTATTAACTTGCAGCCGGCATGCTTATCTTCTTTGTTCTTTGTTAAATATGAGCTGGCATGTGTTAGACTGCGTTAGCGTTCACTCTTTGGGACTTCAGTGGTTTCTAAATTTGGCATTGCTAAGCCGGTGCCCTGTTTGCTTGAATCAATTGGGGCTGCTATTTTTAGCAACAAAAGGGAATTGAAATAGCAATTTTCTTTCCATGTAATAGATCCCCAAGAGGAATACTGATGCAAGCTCTCTGTCATCCCATATTCTCCCCCTCCCCAAAAGCACTCAGACGAAAGGCAGCTGTCACGGTTTGCGGCTGTATTAATCTTTAATCAATCGAGTGTTTTCTGCATTCAGGTGTTCAGGGAAAAAAAGGGTCACGACGAGGATCTGCCTAGAATAACTAAGCACTCGTGCATGGTCTGTGCAGTCAGAATTTGTGGGTAACGGCAGGGATAGAGCAGCTAAAAATAGTATTTGCTTCCAGTGTTTCTCCAGTCTATTTTTGATGCTTGATTTTGATAAGGTTGATTGGACTCTTACTAAAAATAGCCGTTCCTAGCAAGCTGAGGACAAAAAGTAGAATATTTTTAACCAGCACAGACTAAAGTACTTTTGTTGGCTGGAGATAATCTAGAAGCTTGGTATTGGTCAAATGCCAGTGTTTTATATAAATCTGTAATAAATGAAGCACTGCTTGATGCCAAGCAGGGATAGTCTTTTCTCCCCTTGCCAGCTTTTGTTTTCCCCAGGAGCTGTCATATTCTTAATATAGCCTCTGTGTTTCGTAGCAGAAGAATCTCGAGTCTTCAGTTATTTATGTGTTGTACTTTAAACCTCTGCTAAGGTTAGCTGTGCTATGAAGTTTCTCTCAACTGTATTACTTCAACAAGACAGGCTAGGTTCCTAGTTTATTCTTTATGTTGATGTCCGCTACAGCTGGGTGCGGTGACAGACCCTCACTCATATCAAGATTGAGTCCTGCAGGACAGGGATGGCTCTTCTGTGTGAACGGAGGATGTAGCTGAGAGAGTAGCTCCGCAGTGGCCATTTTGACAGCAAATTTTAATACCTCTCAGAGGGTCAGAAATGTGGCTGAGCTGCCTGCCTTGAGATCTGTTTGTTAGCTTAATTTTTTGGCAGGAAGAGTATAGATTGCTGGACCCACATCTTTCTAGGGGCAGTAACATGGTCAGTGGCTTGAGTTCTCCATCCTAAGTAAGGATGTGCATGAGTGCATCTGTAGTACTTTGAAAGATTGCTGAAAACCTCACAATTTTCTTAATGAAAACAGGGAAATGGCTGAACCGAAATGAATTTGTAGTTACAAGAGGCTAGTAGAGAATATGCGTAATAGTTGTTAGCTTCATTGTGCAGCTAGTCAAAGCAGTGCGAGGAGCGTGCCTGGTGCAGTTTGCTACCAGCCACATGGATAAAAGTATTCCATGCTTTATCTCCATTAGGCATCTCAAAAGCTTATTTTTGCCATGGAAAACGTGTGCTTGTATCTGAAGGCAGGCTTTATCTCTTTAAGCTTTGTCTTCGCTGTAGTCTAACCTTGAATTGGGGAGTCACGAATCTATAATCTTGTTTCAGCGTGATTGCTCTGCAGAACTGCAGTAGAATTTTCTATGCTTGCTGTTGCTCCCTCTCCCTGTGTCAATGCTGGTCCTTGTTCCCGTCGTGAGACGAGATGATTTCTACATGCCTGCCTCATGCTTTACTGCACCACTTTGCTTTCATTTTAAGATGTCCTGACTGCTTAAGAAGCAGATACAAATATTCTTTCTGGGCCTTGAATATTCACTTCATTGACAAAACAGACTGCCTTGGTCTGCTGGGTGCTGCTTTTGCCTGGCTGTAGAATGGTAGCCCCCTTTTTAACAGCAGGTAACACTTGTCCAGTGTACCTCTTAGGAGGTGGTGGATGTTTTCTAGGTGCCCTCTTATTTGGGAAGGCAGTGGCTCTTACTTCTTACAAGTAGAAGGAACATGTGAGCTCCCCCCAGCGTTGGTGGTACCTTGTCCCATGCATGTCTAGCCTGGGCTGTGGGATTTCTGAAGGATGCAGGTGCTATGGAAGCATTTGCATATTCACCCCTCTGTAAGCCTTCTGGAGAAGACTCTACGTTTTTAGCCCCTAAAATCATGTACCACTGGGCATATTAATCTTCTAAACTAAAGTCACTGACTGGTGACTATGAAACACAACGTGTTTTTTTAATAACAGGAAAGCTGTTCCCTTTTAGCACAAGACTACACATCTCACCGACTGCTGAGTTCATTTAACTTTGCCCTATGTTTGTCAAGGGTTGCCTTGAGTTTGGTACTGGACAGGAAATGATGCCAATGCTTATGAACTGCGTCATATCTGTTGTATGTGTGACAAAAGCTGTGAAATACCATGCGAAAAATTAGGAGGTGAAGTGGCTAGGTGGTATTAAGGTTTAGAGTAGTAGTGAGTTGCGCGTATATCAATAACTAGCCCAGTAGTAGAGACTATGGTGGATTTCTGTGTAGCTGTATCTTAAATTGAAGAGATCACTGTAAGAGATCAAAGATGTATAAGTAAACTCAAAGCAAGAATTGAAAAGGTTGGGGTTTTTTTTGTGGTGACTTGTTTTATTTCCTTCCCCACACCATATGGGAAGCAAAATTCTGATAGTCTTCAGGGCAAAGATGCTGTGCTGTTCTAAGGTGGAGATTTTTGTGATTTATGGAAATGATTGCTTGATGTGTTAAATTTTTAATTACAGTATTATCCTTAACTGCTGATCTGAATTCTTGTGCAGATGACTTGCATATGTGCAATGGCAGTTGAAAGATCTAAAGCCTACATATGGTATGTCTCTTGTGACACCCCACCTGGAGTATCGTGTCCAGCTTTGGGGTCCCCAGTAGAAGGAGGACATGGAGCTGTTGGAGCAAATCCAGCGGAGGGCCATGAAGATGATCAGAGGGCTGGAGCACCTCTCCTATGAAGACAGGGTGAGAGAGTTTGGGTTGTTCAGCCTGGAGAAGAGAAGGCTCCAGGGACACCTTATAGCAGCCTTCTAGTACCTAAAGGGAGCCTACAGGAAAGCTGGAGAGGACCTCTTTACAAGGACATGGAGTGATAGGACAAAGGGTAATGGCCTTAAGCTGAAGGAGGGTAGAGTTAGATTGGATATTAGGAAGAAATTCTTTACTGTGAGGGTGGTCAGACACTGAAACAGGTTTGCCCAGAGAAGCTGTGGATGCCCCATCCCTGGAAGCCTTCAAGGCCAGGTTGGATGGGGCTTTGGGCAGCCTGGTCTAGTGGAAGATGTCCCTGCCCATGGCAGGGGGGTTGGAACTAGATGGTCTTCGAGGTCCCTTCCAACCCAAACCATTCTATAACTTCCTCTACGGGTGTGAGCGGGCGATGGCCCATACTGCTTTTTGTTGTTTGGAGACCTTGATATTACATCAGAAATTTCTCTTTGCGCTTTTACACTTTAAGGCTGTACCCAAAGCGTTGGTGGGCTCAAAGACGCTTATGTGGTGTACACTAGTGGCTAGCATGAATGGTGATTTTAAGCGTTTTGCCAGCTTTCTCACTGTCTACCATTTTGAACAGTATAGGGTCAGTTGGAATATAAGACTGTTCATGCACAACTGAAATGAAAGCTGGGCTGAGAGGATAAAACCCATGCAAACATCTGTAACTCATTATAACAATGATTATGCCAGTCTTAACTAGTCAAGAAGGTGTCATTATGTAGAAGAGCAAGAGATGTTCTTTTCAGTGTGGACCCACTAGGGCCAGGCTGTGTGGACTTTGACTTGGAACAGGAGTCTTTGGGCAGGTTTTTCAGAACTGAGAAAAGATGTAGTCTTGCATGTGTCAGCTCTGTACTTCTACATATGCTAGTTTCAAAAAAAGCATGTCTTGAGATGGGAATCTGTTCCAAATGCAGTCTAATTATTTTATGAAATACCTTGTGTCTAGAGCTGCTGAACCTTGGTTAGTGGTAACTTCCTGGGGTTGAACATCTCCAGTCTAATGCAAGTGCATATATTGATTTATTAAGAGTGAGCTGTTTTCAGAGCATACCACGTTGCTGGATACCTTTCCTTATTTTTCTTCCCCTTTTCCTCTACAGCCTCAAAAGTCAAAATTTTATTTGATGGGCTCACGCATGAGCTGCCTGGACACTCTTCTCAATTCTCTTCTGGAGACGGCAGATGGCTGAAGTAGGAAGCTACTACAGTTAGTCTGACTACTGAGTAAATGTGTATAATCACACTTAGGAGCTGGTGCAGCTTTCTTGTACAGACAATAACTTAATTCCTACCCTACTTGCTTTGCCTTCTTTAAGCTCTGCCAACTGCAGTCAGTTTATAACTTTTGTTGGAAGGCAGTCTGTAGAAGAAACAGAATTTAAAAGCTTAATCCACACTTAAACTAGCTTCAGCACATCAAATTGATAGTAAAAATTTAGTTAAACTGGCACAGCTTTGGAGTGGTTAAAACTGGAACTCTTGGCCCTGGGATGGAAACTGGAGATGAACGTAATCAATGTGAAAATTATAAATGCCTTGCTAATGCGTAAGTCTTACCAAAGCCTCTTTTTTATCACTCTCCCCTTCCTCATAGCACATACACTTTAGGTAATCCAGAACATCGACGAAGATGAGGTGGCTGAATCTTGACTTTCGTGGCATTGGTGCAATCAGTTGCCTTTACCACACCTCTTTTCTTGCTTTTACAGCATAGGGTCTAAGTATTGCGCTCTGCTCTGGCGTGTATCTGTCTGGGCAGCCTTTCAGACTCACCAAACTGCTCACTAGGATCCCAATTTATGGGGGGAGTAACCGCAGCTCCTTGGCTGAACTGGGGGCTACTGGTCAGCAGCAGGATGGGTCTGTATCAGTGCGTGTTTCCCCATCACAGTCCTCTGGTGCTGACCTCTATGGCCTCCACACCAATGCAGCCATTGATGGGAAATCTGTTGGCTTAAATGGGCTTCTCTTGAAGGGCCTTAGGAGGAGAAGTGTGACCTGAAAAAAGGTGAGGTTCAGGTTATACATTGGAAAGCAGTCCTTGCACTGTGTGTGTTCTTCAAGGTGGTGTTGAAGCACAGAGCTGGAGACAAAGTTATCCCTTTCAAAGTGGAGCCAATAATAAAATGATAGTGTTAGTGCCTTCTTGTGAGAAGAGGATTTCCCTTATTGCTAAGAAAAAATAGCTGTGTACTTTATTCTGATGCTTATGCCTTTATCTGCAGCAGAAGCAAAGCAATGTGTATCAGCTAGGTGCCTGTTTATGTAGGTGATGGCTCAAGCACTTTTTTTTCCTTGTGGGATTTTGTAACGTTTTTCATCATTTATCTATATAAGATTTGTTTAAATTTCTCAAGTTCTGTTCTGGAGGGTACTTCAACCTCTGGACTACATGTTATTTTAATTTGAAGTAGGGCCTAAAAAGAGAGGAACAGTCCTGTTACTTGTACTTCATTTAAAAATCCCTGATCTTCAGCTACTTAAGTCTCATGCTCCAGCCGATTCTATTACAATTTACCTAAGCAATGGATTCAATAAATGAGGTAAATATCCTTGACTGAAATTGTACTTGCACTTTACTAAGCCTTTAAAGTGCTACAGATGCTTTTTGGAGTCCCTGCCTTATGGAGCATGCACTCTCAGCTGTAGTTGCTAGAAGCTGAACAACTCACGGTGTCAGAAAACAGTATTTTAAAATGCTGAGCTTGTTATCTGGGAATAAAACCATTAAGTCCATGAATTTTGAGTTGAAGGAGGAGAAGCGATCTATAAACGTTACAGGGAATGGCTGTTCTTTAGTCACCTCACTGCCTATAATGAAGGAAACAACCCCTTTCACCGCGTCACTGAAGTTGAGTGTTTTCCAGATTGGGTCAGTTTAGAACGTGTCCAGCTACTGTTGTGAGCCTGACGGGGAGTGGTGCTAGTACAGGTTTTCGCTGTGCTCTTATTTGTTTCATTGTTTTGCTAAAGTAATAATGAATTGTGTGATAACGCATAGCGTGAAACCCAAGATCAGCGAGGCTGAAACTGGAGCTTGTTAGTCCTTGAACTCAAGGGGTGGTGCCATCCTGCAGGCCTGTGGTGCCGTCTGGCTACATGGGTAACAGGATTGGTACAAGTTTGGTTGCAGACAAGTGGACGCTTGGGGAACGTATTCTTGAATTCTTCCCCAAGGTCTACTTTTTTCATCATTTGGACCCTTGCTCGACCTTTCTGTATGTGGATTTGTTTCTGTAACAAAACGGTTACTCACACTGCCCTAATCATGGCTGGGTAGGGAGTGGCAAAATGGCGTGACACAGACCCTTGGCTTTCTCAGTAAATTCTCTGGGGTTGACAGGGCAGCAGGTAGAACTCCATTTACTAACCAGAGCATCCTGCATGTGCAGTATGTGTTAGTATGCTAATGGTACAGTCCTGCATATCCTTATCAACTGGAGCTATGCAATCTTGCAAATAAACCTTGAAACCAGGGAAGGCATAACTGTATGTGTATGTACCTTCATCTGTGGTCATCTGTAAATCTAGCTCGAGTCAGGCGCATGACTGAATCTTTCATTATTAGCCTGTTATTGCAATGTTGGCTGACCATTCAAGCTCCAGTAGGACCTTTGGTGCCTTCGTCACTTGTTATTACGTCCACTTATTTATAGCTAACAGGCACAGAAACTGAAATGGTTACAGCATTTCCGAACTGCTACTACTCAAACAGAAATATTCTGGCTGCTGTTTGCATGCCAGCTGTTATGGGTGATCTGCAAGCAGTGACTAATCAAATCATCTGCAAACACGTCTCCTTCTAGTGCCCTGAAGGGAAGTTATTGCTGAATCAGAGTGCCAGACAACACCTCTGTCTGCTGTGAGTTTCACTCAGGTAGAGGTTGACCTGAGAGCTGAACCAACATTCTCAGTTTAGTTTTCTGAAACATTAAACAAGCCCAACTATTTCAGCATGCCTGCGTCCAAGGATAAACAGTGGAAGCACAAACCAAGCTGTGTTCTGATCTTGACATGAGGACAAACAGAAAAATCCGGTGTATTCTGTAGCCACTTGGAGAATGAATGGAGAGCTAAATGAGTAAGGCTGTTGAGGTGTAGGCATGGGGTTTGAGAAGGAAGAGCTGAGAGAAAAGAAGTGGTGCTGCATATGCTTGCTTAAAAAGTAGTTGGAGAAGCAGATTCTGGATAGAGGAGTTGCTGCTTGGTGAGCAAACTGAGATATTAGCTACTGGTGTGGTGAGAGTCCTGGAATAATCTGTCAAGCTAATGGCATGTTGAGTCACTCAGAGCTTCTCAGCATGTGGAAAAGAATCCTAGAAAGACTTGAGGCTTGACACAGATCCCAGTCACCCACGGGTGAAAAAGTTTAAGCTCTAGAAGCCCAGTTTGCAACTGATAGCTGCATCACTCAGTCATACTTGCTGCTGGTAAGCACAATGGTCACAGGGATCTGAAATCTACTGGAGTGTCAGTAACAGAGACCTGTTGCCCATGTCCTAAAGCATGTATTTTATTGGATGCTTACAGGCTTTAATATACTTCTTATTTATTTTACTATATTCTTAAAACTAAGTTGAGAGCTGGTTTAATAGTCATAACTGAGCTTTTTTTTAGTTAAATGACTTGGAAATCTCTCTTAGTCTGCAAAGCCGCTAAAGAAGCGTAATGGGCCAGAGGACTAGCATGAGAGGAAGGGGTGCTGAACCTGATTCTTAAAACAACTGTTAGGCTCTGAACTCCATCTCTTCCTCTCCTTTCTTAGATAGGGAAAGGTTTTAGTGCTAGTTCCCCAAGAGATTTAATAAAAGTTGTACACTTATTCTAGAGACTTTGATGTGTCTCTTAGCTGGAATGAGTACTTCAATTGCCTACTAAAGAACACTCATTGGAGTTGTATCTGAAGCAACTAATGTATATCTGTCTTTCTTTTTCAGCGGTTACAGGAGCTACTGATGGGATTGGAAAAGCCTATGCAGAAGAGGTGAGAATTCTTATGACTTGGAAGTGTATCTTCATCCTTGGCAAGATGTCATGCTGTCTCGACTCTGTCAAGCAGCAGGTCATATCTCCTCACCTTATCTTAACATGGATATCTGTGGAGAAAGAGGTCTCTTGCTTTGCTTCCCTCAGGTGACAAAACAAAAGTTGTATCCCTTTTTGTTAGTTTCCTTTATTTGTGAATTCTATTGTTAGCCATTACCTTGTCCTTCAGTTTTTATTTTTAACTTTTTCAGTTGTTACAATTATTTTATCTTTCTCAACCCTTGGTATTTCCTTTTGGTATTTCCAGGCACTGACTAAATGGCATTTCTAGCTGACTGCAGTATGTTCCAATCATTCTCTATAGTTCATGAAGTCTCTGAAGCTGGGTTTTACCTCTATCTCTTTTACTGTACTTTTGCTCTTGATGGATTTGTGGGCTCCAAATGTGGTACTGGAATGTATTGCTTAAGACAGAAAGTGCCCGTTAGTATGGAGCAATTTAGCCTATAAGCCCAGAGAACATCGTGACAAATAGTGCTGACTACAATAATTTATAGCAAAAATAACTTTCAACTCTAACATCAGTACCAAAGTGAGCCTGTCTGTACTCATTTTTGTGTTCTCTGAAACACCAGCATGACTTTGTGTGAGGAGATCAGCTGTGAGAGATTCCCTTTTTCTAGAATCTTTTGTTCTGTGGTGCTCACAGGGAAAGTAACATTCCTCTTCCCTGGTAGTCCTCATCCTTCAGATATCCCTTCATCCCTGTGTACCTTGCCACCCACACCCCAGCTCCCAGATTCCTTTCTGCTTTGCAGAAAGTAGCACCTCATCCTACTGGGCCAAGTTAAGGGGAGTTGGCTGCAAAAGCAGTTAAGCCTGATGTCAACAGCACCTAATGCTGGCGTACAGCTGACAGCTCACACATGCAAAACATCCCAGTTTACACGGCACTGAAGCAAATGATGCAACACTTAAATTTAACTGCCTCGAGCAAGTGGAAGGAGGGGTCACTGTGTCCAGGGCATAGCACTATCGGGAGGATCTCTGGTGTGGGAGACACCCCCTGAACATCACGGGAGATTAGTTTCAGGATCTATATGTTAGGTTCTCAGGTGAAGGAAACCACAGCTTGCTTTGTGTTCTACTGGTATCTCTAGGACCTAGGCTGCCTTCAAAGACCAATGTGTGCTGCTGGCAGACCCCTGTATACAAACCCCTGAAAAAAGCTGATCACCAGTATGAGATGCTGCTGGGAGACACCTGACTGTTTCAGCTTCTCTGCTGTAGTTGCTGTAGGCACATAGCACCCCAAAGGGTACAAATATTCATTCTTGGGCTATAGAATAAAACACATTTCTATTTTAAAAAATTATTATTGTCATTTATTTATTTAGAGTAAAACACATCCACCCTTTGACAGTTTAAGTGGATGAAGAATACTTGATGAAGTTAAGTGTGAATGCAGGTTGAAATGTGGAATAGCTGAAAAGACTTCTCAATCTTTCAGTTAACTCTAGACATGTCTTCATAAGAGTGCCAGTGGAGGCTTGACTTTCTAATCAGTTTCCTTCATGATGCTATAAATGCCACTAGCAGACAGCTGCTTGGTCACTGATGGCTGTGATTATAATCATGCAGATTACTCCCTTCTTGGAGGAGTTTGAGAAATGTGAGGGTTTGTTGAGAATCACCTCTTTGAAAGTTTGATGTGGTCACCTGTAAGTGATGGAAGAACATTACAAGCTCATGAATTCTCTGGTTATGCTCTGCTTTGTTGGTTACTTTCCTTTTTTTCCAAGCAAAGACCCATTTTTATGCTTTTCATTCTTGCAGTATTAAATCTCTATTCCTTGCTCAGCGCTGGTATCCTTTTCATCACTAGACCATCCCTTCACGATAGGTAGTGACATGGTAAATGCAAGCTTTCTTCTCTGTCTGGGCAATGCTTGCCCAGTCTTTGATTCCAAAGCAGCATGATTTTGTTTGTTTGGGTTTTGTTTGTTTGTTGTTTTTTTTGTTTTTGTGTTTTTAAAGGATATGTTCGGGAGTTGCTGTTTGCCCCTCTCTTGCTGTCTGCTGTTTGCTTTTGCAAATCATGAGTTAAATTTATCTTAGATGTATTTGTATGCTAGTGATAAACCTAGAGGTTGTGATCCCATTGTGTACTCTGCAGTACTCTGCTATGCACAGCTGCTTAATACTGCTGTTTTGTAGATCCTCTTGCTATACCTACTGTAACAAGAGCTTTAACTCTGCTTTGGTGGGCTGTCAATGACATTCCTTTCCATCTTGGAGAGAAAGGGCTTTAACAGTGGCTGTGTTTTGCTACCAAAGTGGAAAATGTAGTACTTGCTAACATAGCATTTAAGGAAATCAGACACCTACATCCACCAACTCTGTTAAAATAGTGACTCTTGCTTGGATTAATCTTTAGGCTACAAGAGCATCTTACCAATGTTTGGTACTCTGGGTGAGTTTTTGTGATTAGTTTTAAGATCTTCTCATTCAGCCTGGGACACTGGCCAAAGATCAGAGTATAATGGCAGGTTATCTGTGAAGCAACTGGGTCTTCCTTGTTTCTTATATAAAAACTTAATGAGTTACTGAGATCTCACAGGACCATTAGTGCTCTTTGGACTATTTTAGTTCCTTTCAACCCACTAGGCCTCTACCAGTGAATTCAGAGCACCCAGCAGAAACTCATCTGGTTGCATCAAACTCACACTGAACTTGCCATTGAGCACTGTATCTTTTCCAAGTTTGATTACTTCTCTTAAGTGGTATTCGTTCCTAGTTACAGGCTCTTTCCTTGGCCATTTTATGTGCCCCGTACTCTTGCAAATGAGTTTCCATTTCCAGATATCAGACGCACTTCTTGGAGCACACCCCTTTTGTGTGAACATAGCAGCAGTTTCTCTCAAGCTCACTCTTGTAGTGGAAGTTCTCTACATATGCTGAGAGGTTCCACTAACTGGGTGCATTGGAATGGCTTTGCTTCCTCTGCTTGTGAGACAAGTACAGCTGGATACTTTTCTGTAAAGCTCAGGTACCTCCTTAAGCAATCTGAGAGCCCAGAGGTTATGAGTGCTGAAAGGAAGCAAAGTGCTTGTCTCTGGTCTGGAGCTTGCACCCATGAGGAACATCTCTGGGGCTTTTTCGCCCCATGAGACCACAGCTATTTCAGACTCTGAGTAGATTACTGTCAGGTTGTCCTCAGTGTCACAGGCTGAGAACTTTTAGGTAAAGTATTTGCCTTTGCCGCCTTGATCCTGTGAAATGAGAGAACGCCATGTCATTCTCTTCTCCCTGCTGGCCTCCAAGCCTACTGTTGGCTTTATGCGAAGTTTATTCTAGTGAGCCAGATGCCTGTCTGGAGGTGGATGTGTTCATCCCTTTTAGACAATCGTCCTTGTAACACTAGATCATTTCCTTGAGCGGAAAGCTTAAGTTACCCGTGAGCCTGAACTTGGCAGCAATTTGTTAGCAATCCTAGTGTGAGTGTCTTTGGTTTCATCACACCTCACTCCATGCTCGTGAGAGATCTAGTATGAGATTTCTTCTGCTTAGAGATCACGCATGGGAGTGAAGTACAGAGTTCACTGACAAACTTTTTGTCATACTTGTCTCTGAAAGAAGCTTTCTTGGTCTGCATACTTCTGCTGGAAAGGTAGAGGAGATTAAGTTACTTCCGGTTGTCGCTGTACTATGGTGGCTTTTTTAATTTCCTTTAAGACTCATTCACATCTGCTTCCTAAGGCAGTGAAGGAGTTTTATTGGAGCAATGAGAACTTACCTGGGTTTTTTATATGTAGGTGTTAAGTGTCTGAAGGGCAGTGTCACTATGAACTGTGGATATATTGTTTTTGCTTTTCACTGGAACAGGGACTTATAGTAGTCACAAACGTTGTCTGTTTTCATTGCAGAGTAATTCAGATACGTAGCTATCTTTCTGCAGACACTTTTAAATTGAGTTGTTAGATCACTTTACAAACCTGCAGCGATAGGTCTGATTTGATGACCAGGATATGGTCTGGCTACATCTTAAGTTACACAGACGGCTTCCAAAAAGAACTGCATGAATAAATTAACCTTTAAACCTATGATTAGTACAAAGTAAGAGTGGAGCCTGACTAAAGGAAGTAAGTATTGAGTGCTGGGGTAATTTTGCAACACGGACATTCAAGTGACCATAGATATCTTAACTAGACATGTTAAACTTAATTATGAGTAGTAACTTCTTTGCTCTGACTTGCAGAGGTGTTGTAAAAGTTCTGTAAAATATCCGCTGTTGGTTCTCTGTTTTATAAATGTGACTATACACTTGTATTGGATGACTGAGAAGTTTACAAATTTGTTGTGAAGGGAATCAAGTAAGAAGTAGCGTGGTCCTGTTTTCCCCTTCATGTGTCTATTTAAAATTGTAATTTTTTCAAGCTTGCTGGTCATATATTGTTATATTTGAAAAATGATGCAATTCCTTTAATTAGGATACTAACTTCAAAGCGATTTATGACTATTCTTATGTCTGCTGTTTTGTTTTGTTGCAGTTAGCAAGACGTGGAATGAAGGTGGCTCTGATCAGTAGGTCAAAAGAAAAACTGGACCAGGTTGCTAGTGAAATAAGTGAGTTGAAAATGTCTTCCCTGAACTTCAGCAGGCATGCTTATAAATAAATGCAATTGCACGTGGATTTCATACATGCTAATATATATAGCTCTAATTTTGAAAAAGTTTGCTCTTCTGCACAATGCACATGTTCCAGATAGAAGTGGTAAGGCCTTGCAGATTAATTTTACAAGTGTTCATATTTAACTTCTGAGAACATCAGGGCTTAATTCTGGAATACGTACTTCGAAAACTGTTAGTCCTCAATAAGAGCAGCTTACCAGGTCAGACCAAAATACCACCTGTCCCCATAGTAGCTGTCTAAAATCATAATAAGGCAAAAAAACATGTAGCTATTATTTCATCTGAATATTCCTTCAGCTTGAAGCAAGCTTGGTTTCATGGGCTTTGGCCATAAGGGTGGTTTCTTTGTAACTCAATGTTGTTGAAAACATGTTCCTTATGTTACTTATATTACCAAGTATATAAATCTATTGTGGGTCACTTCCCTCTCTTCCTCCTCCTTTTTTGTTTTGTTTGGATAAACTACTCAAAGATCAGATTAGAGAGCTGTAAGCTCTTTTAGGGTGATGAGGGTGCATAGTCATAGGAATATGGGGAATGAGGTAATGTGTTTAAGAACCTATATTAGCGTTTGCTTCTTCAGTAATTGTGCAATAAATGACTCTAATGTAAAAATAAGAGATCACCTTAAGTATTCCAACCACAAATGTGAAATGGGTATGGGGTCAGTTAGGAGAAAGCTTCCTCAAGTCTCATGCTGACAAAGGATTTTCCAATCAGAGGAAAGTACAACCATAACACACAAGGAATTCCTCTTTTTATCTATGTTTTGTTTATTAGGGCAGATGTCATGCAAGGCTATTAGTTTACGCAGAGTATGTCAAGATAAAGTGAGAAATGTAGCCTTGTGTGTAGAGGTTTTTGATAAGCAGGTATGGGAGTTGTGTACTATAAAGCAGGTTTCTCAGCGTAACGATGTTGGGTAAAGAAACTCTTAAGATTATGCTTCTTGCTTAGACTTTCCTAAAATGGTTTGCCTACATAATGCAGATAATTGTAAGAGCTGCTCTATTTCAGAGGTCATAAATGTATTATTTTGGCTTGAGTTTGTTAAATTTTTCGATAAATTTGTTAGTGGCACTGCTTTACTGTAAAGCATAATCTGTAAGTCAGGCCTCAACAAACCGTCCTATGCTAAGTTGTATGGGGCTGCTTAGGGAATGTAAGGATGACTATAAAAGCCTCAAGGACTTCAACTTGCTTAATGATAACTGCTTTACTAGTTTACAGAAAGACAGAGGGCGTACAGTTCTGTTGACGTAAATGCTGCTGTCTTTGATTTTTAGTGTCCAATATATGATGGCATATGAAATGGTTTTCTAGACAGAAAAATCTTTCCTTTCTATGTGTATGTTTAGGTGGTAGAAAGCATGCTGCCTTAGAGTGAAGATGGCATCAAGTCCTATCTTCTGCTTGTTTGGAAGTAATTGGCATTGTTCATTAGTATCCTGCGTTTAAGGATGTCACCTGCGATACTCTAGTCAATACAGTCACAGTGCAAATGTAACAGTACAGGTGTCACTGATCGGGTAATCTGTGTGAACACTGAAGCTGACTGCAAATACATTAAGAAGTTGCAGCATGGTGGTCCTTTCGGTGGTTCACTGCAGTAGCTGGATGGTAGTTTGCATGTGTGGGTGTGTGTAGTCACGTTTCTTACAGTGCTGTATAAAGTCATCTCGCTAAGTAAAAGTGTAACTGGTAGAAGTATCTACACATATCTTTTTCTGGAATCAAGCGCTTAAGCATGAAGCGACAAGCTTCCTGAAGATGGTCATAACCCTTTCTGTAACAGTCTGGAAATCTCTTCCTCCTTGGGAATTAAGCATGATGCTGACAAGACAGATAATCTACTGCTTTGAGCTTTCGGTACTTATGTGATAGCTGCTGGGGAACTTTTTCAGATTAAAAAAATAGGTATATGTACCTATGTAGAGCAGCCTGTAATACATGATTACTGCTAGGCCTCACCCAAACATTTTTCTACTTTCTTTCCTAAACCGTTCTGAAATGAGATGATTCACGTTGGGTTTTCAGAACATTTCTTTTGACAACGCTGAGCTACTGAAATGCATACCTTGTTCAT
Organism: Aramus guarauna; assembly: GCA_013400195.1. Classification (NCBI taxonomy): domain Eukaryota; kingdom Metazoa; phylum Chordata; class Aves; order Gruiformes; family Aramidae; genus Aramus; species Aramus guarauna. Next base: position 118,674 of record VXBL01002245.1, read on the forward strand.
TGTGGCATATGCTGAAGGATTAGGATAGCCTGCATAATCAAGCAAGCCTGAGTCGCACTTTCAGATCCTGCTAGGTTTTAGCTGTACAGAAATTTCTTGTATTGAGGCTCATGCAGTCTTTGCAGTCTGTTCAGATGTTGTCATATATAAGGTGGGTGACTTTGTTAGAGCTAAGGCTGTAAGTGCTTGGGTGTTTCCCTTGCAGGCTCCTAAAATAGCTTTAAACTTATTTATGGTGATCCCGCAATTGTTGTTCAAATTGAGGTGAGCTTGCTGCTCTTGAATAATGACCCTTAATCACTTTAAGGAAGAATGGCTGTTTAATTCCAGTTCTTTGAATTGTGTGAGCCATGCATGTTTTCTGTTCCTTCCTCATTTTGCTGATCAGAGTCCTGCTCATCTTAGTGAATGGATAGATGCCCTCATTATTTAAAAAAAAAAAAAGAAAAGAGGGCTTTTGAGAATCAGGTATGTTAATTCTATTTCAGAAGAATCCTCTCTTGTGCTCTTACAATATACTTATATTAGGCGTGATATCTATGTACAAAATGCAAGTTGCATAACCACCATCGTAAGGGAAGCACTGATGTGCCTTTATGAACATTAAATGCCAACTGACCTGGATCTGATATCTTTGTGTGTATATGCACATTAAACTGGCTGTACTGATGTTACAGGAAGGCCAGATGTTCTGAATTGGTAGCTCAGTTTGAGCAATGAAAATTAGTGGATTTAATAACAAGTAGTTAAAGACTTTAGAAGACTTTCCAATGGGTCTTCAAGCATGTTGTAAAGCTGAGGATTTTTTTGCAGAATACTTAGGTGTTGTAGGATTTGCCACGGAAGGGAAATTCTGCTTTGCATTCCCTAAGAAATAGAGCATAGGCCTCAAACTGAAGAAGAAAAATTTTTGAATTTCGTCTTCAGTGTTCATGGCCCACCTTTGCATGGAATTGCATAGGTTTTATGGAAACATATTTGATCTTTTAATCAAGTTTTTATACACAAACATTGACTACTAGTGTCACTATACAAAATCCTTGTTCTAGTTTAGTTCATGCTACATCACTGTTCAGCACCTTTTTAAAGTGCCTGTTGTATTACATTGTTAAACACTCTCAAAGGTTCAGGGAGGATCAGAAAGAAAACTTATCTGTGAATATGGATAATGGAATGCCGTGTAATGAGGCTGTTCCTTGATTTGCTGTATTTAATAATGAGTATGGTCCAGGACATCTCAGGTGGTCTGTGCCAGCAGTTGGTTCAAGAGCCATGGATTTGCAAGCAGAAAAGCTTTGGTTACTGCACTGCTGCCGATAGGTATATTCTGAGCAGACACGAGAACAACTTTGCTGTAGAAACTCATTACCTAGGGGCTGCAGTATGAAGAAAGTAGTGAAAACCAGTCAAGCAGGGAAAACATTTTAAAGAGAGCTTCGCTGTAGGGAAATTGTCAAAAGAAGAATTTGGTATTGTTGTATGGTATTAGCTGGCAGCTTCACAGGACAGGTGGTGGAGTGGTGCATGAGCTGTGGGAGCCAAGGAAAAACAGTTGTAGCTAAGTAGTGTTCCTACTTGCAAGTGTTAAGTATCTGCTTACTTGTAAGTAAGTGCATATAAATGCAATATGGGAGATTTTGAGTTGGTCATCAGTCACTATACAATTCAAAAGTTGTTTTTAAAGTAAATTCCCATTTGCTGCTTTAAAGTTGGTGATTGATACTATTACATACACCCAAGTGATAATAATAGCTCCTAAGAAATTGTTTGGACTAAAAAAATCAACTTTTTTCCAATGTATTCTCACAAATGATTGTTTAACTACAATACATTGTCTTCTAAGCCTTCACTGCTGTTTAAGAACTAGTGTCAAAACTTCAATTTTATTTTGGTATATGTCTTTATCTAAGAAAATACAGGTTTTTGCAATTAAAATCTGTGCAGCTGACTGTTTACTTCCAGTAAGTTTCCTGAGCTCAATGTGTAGTGCTCCTAAAGTTACTTGGTCGTGGTAGTTTCATCTTGAGCTACTCTCTAACCCTAAGATTTCAGGTATGTCACAAACGGATACCTGTCATGTTTAGACTTGGGATCTATCGTGCTCTCACTACTCCGGCATGATCTATGAGTACAAGAAAGGAATGGGATGTGGTACCAAACCCAGAAATGTTCCTTTTCCATTTCCTAGGTAGGTGAGTTTTACAGCTTGCTTCTGCTTTCTCAGTCACAAGATAGCGGGCAGCATTCTGAAGCAGTCCTGATGCTGACTGCCGTGCTCCTGCCTCAGCTGTTACTGTGACTTACTGCTGCAAACGGCCAGTGGCCCCCGTGGCAAATCTGTCCCCTGCAGATGCTCAGCTGCACCTACCTGGGAGCGCTTTGCCCCCCAGTCTCTGCACTGTCGTTTGCATCTCCTCCCCACTCCCTGCGCCCCAGCAGATCCTCCTCGCCTCTTGGAGTTGGCAGGTAAGAATATTTGCATTTAATAGAGGAGGTTGAAATGCAGACAAACTCAGTAAGGAAGGAGACATCATCATCTTACTTTTCTTGCACAGAAATGACAAGGTTCACTTTCCTGAGCTTAACTTGAAGACTAACTGAATCCGGCAGTTATTTTGACCTTTTGTGATCTATTTCAAGGTAAATTAATGTGTTTTGCAGCCTTCCATCATCTGAGCCAGGTTCAGCTTGACATACTTGAAATCCCCCTGTATTTCTTGGACTTGACAAAATGGCATCAAATATTTTGGACTTGTTTGGATGCACTGAAGTCACCTTTCACATAAAATTGTAGCATAAGGATCTTTGATTCAAAATGAGCTCTTGGTTTTCAGCTGTGAGGAAAGTTTCCATTGGATGAAGTGAAGACAGTTCCCATGGTTTCGCCTTGAATGGTGTCAGCCACTTACTAAAGGAGCTCACTGTAGAGAGCTGACGGAGGATTCAGGCCAAATTAGTTTTTATTAATTTGTCAATAAATGAAATAGATGAACCCCAAATACAATCAACAGAGCATGTAAAAGACATAGAACATTTAGGAGGAAAGCTTATTTTTAAATGTTTTCTCTTTTTTTTCCGTTTTCTTTAAGAAGCATCATGCTTCTGTGGTTTAGGTGTTTTTCCCCCTAAGTCTCCCTCCCCCCCCCTTTTTTTTTATTTTAATCATCATCTTTTGTATTTTCGCAGTGAATTTTTGCCTGGAGTAATTTGAAGAAACTGAGTAGAATACTTAGAGAGGAACACTTGACAGATGTCCAGCAAGCTACAGAATGCAGTCCTAGGACTGCTTCACCCTTTAGGAGAATTTTGAGGCAGCAACAAGGTGGGATGAGCCACGAGTAAAATGTTCTGCAGGTAACTAGTGACATGCCTGCAAAAGGACTTCATTTACATATCAACTGTCAGCGTAGGGAGTAACAGAGCACATTGTCATAGTTGCTTTTAAGGATGAAAACCAGTTTAAGAAAGTTTAGCAGTTGGCGTCATAGGTTACACGTAGCAGTAAGTGATCTAGCAAGTTTTAGCGGATGGTGCTTTTTCACACCTGGCAAGAGTTAGCCCCTTCCAGATAGAGGGGTTGGAAGCGTGCTTGCTGTGAACCTCACTGCCAGAGTGCTTCTGTGCAGTGTTTATTGTGTTAGTGTGTAAACTCATAAAGTCCATGAGAAGAAATGTGTAAAGGTTATTTAAATGTGAATTAGGTGTTCTGGGTTTCCTTTTCTGAATATGAACTACAGCAGAAGTAGCCTCTTCCACACCTCAGATACTCTGTATAGTGTGTCTGTGGGTTCAGGACTAACTCTGGGACCGAATGGTTTCTTGACTCTTAATGTTCTACACGCTAGGTAATTAGATCAATGGCGCAGATGACTCGGTACTTTTGGAATGGGGACTGAAGAACCATGGATTAGTCATCCCTGCAAACATTCAGGGTCACTGCTGCCTCCACCTGGCAGTAGCTGGATGAGGGAATAGATTGCATTTTCTTTATTACGTAGAAACTTAATACCTGAATCTGCTAACAATGTTTGCAACATAAGCTTTTGTGGATGCCAAAAGCAAGAGCCCTTGTGCTAGTCTCCAGGGCCATTAAACACCTTTTGTTAACACAAAAGCTACCATATATTGCTTATCACTTTCAGTGTAAAATAAACTGAATATTACAAGAGAAATGAGTGTTGGATTGTTTTCACTGAGTGCAAGTCTGTTTTGCAAATCTGGTTTAAGGCAATTGGTGGAAGCTCTGTTGGCAAGAGACTTAAAATTAGGCCTTTTAAGAGAGTCTGCAGGGAACGGTCTCTTTCCTGCACAAGGACAGGACTGGATGATGCAAACGGTGCTGTCGTCCTCCTACAACTTCCTTCCGTGAAGGTATGTTTTAGTCTCTTGTCACTTTTTTAGCAGGTTGAGTTCCATTACACCAGGCCTTTTTTATCTGTCAAAGCTGTAAAAATCCCCGATAGACTCTTCTGCTGAGGAGATGGTAATAATCGTTTTTATGGGTTTTTTTCAGGAATATGCTGTGGTGAGGAAAATTAATGCTAGTTAGTAGCTCTTCACAGAGAAAGGAAACTCAGTTGATCTGTTTTTCACAACAAATTCTGTAGAAAAAAATCAATGAATATGAAAAATAAGCAATTTAAAAAATGGTGCAACGAATGGATACAAGTATGGTTGCTGTGTAACTCCTTGAGCATGTGCAACACTCCTGGGCTGAACTGGGTACTATACTACTTTGCGCATCAGATGTGGACTAATTAACAATGTGTTTTCCCTTACAAGTAGCACTTTGCAGAACCCTGAAAACCGTGCTTTCAAGTCTGTCTTTTGACTACAGTAAGCACTTTCATCTGCATTCCGCATCCACAGAAAACTTTTATCAGGGACATAAAAAATAATGTTGAATTAGCCCACAAGCTTGTTTCACACTTTTTGATTTAATTCCTGTAGAGTGACTGACTTCAATGTCTTGAAATTGACTTGAGAATAAAGGCACAATTTTTCTGTTAATCCATACCATGATACCTTTCAATCTCTGTGAGTGTCTCTTAAATTCTTCTAAGTAATTCTCCTGGTCATTCTGGAATTCACTTTGAATGTAAATCTGAAAAGAAAAAAAAAAAAAGGCATATGTTTTGTTTGGTTGTTTTTTTTAAATCCTTACTGTTCTAATAATCATAGGGCTGAAGATTTTAGACTTTTATTTGCAAAAAGTAATGAAAAATTCGTGTTTACCTGTATATACATATCATGTGTACACATTGTCACAGAGAATAATAATGACATTAAGGAAAACTAAACATTACAGGAAGTATTGGAAATAGTCCACATGCCCTTTGTAAAATGAGTTAGTAAACTAAAAATAGCTTTCTTCATGCTGCGTGAAAACCAGTACCACCAATAAGTATCAAAACAAAGCCTTGTGGACAGGGTTGCAGGTAGTGTCAGGGAAAGAGGAGAGACGGAACAGGAGTTTGAGATGCTGCCTGTCACACAGTGCTGACCTTCCCACGCCTCCCGTTGCACTTACCTCGGAAGCAGCTCGGGATTGCATCCTCGCAAACTCTGCGTGCAGCTTCAGCCATAGTGGATGCTTGGAGGTAGTGACGAGGAAAAGCGCGCAAGGACAAGATGATGTTGGTGTTGGAAGGCAGGACTCCTGACCTGCACGAGGACGGTCGCACGTGCAGTATCTGTTGGTGTCTGTCATGCCTAGCCCTGTTGCAGCGTAGGGGAGCGAGGGGGGGTGCGTGGTGAGCATCAAAGCTGTGCTTGCCTTACTGCCTGAAATAGCATCGACGTTTGGAAACATTGCGATGACTTGACTCTGCAGCCCCCCTGGCTGCCTCTGCAGCTGTTTTTACAGGCTGCTTGATTTTGTGTTTTTAGTTAGCTTTGTAATTAGGACAAGCTTGATTTAGGAAAGCTTACAATGTTGAGCATAATATTTGGGTGAATGGGCTTATTGATTGATCCTGTGTGTTGCTAAGACTGTTTTTCTGACTTGGTAAACGTATCTTAGAAGCTGTAATATATTTTGATGTAATGATAGTCAGGAGCAAAGGCAGGCAAGTATTAATAAAGCGTGTTTTCTTCCTATGTTTTGTAGTAGCAGTACTGCTTAGACATATTAAAAAAATGTCCCCTGTGGTTCAAGGGTTTGTGGGCTCTGGCTTAGAGCTCCATCCTCTGCTGTGTTGTATTTGAAAGCTGAAAAGTGAGGAATTGGGATGTGTGTGTGTATTGACACTTAAAGCTGTTGAACAGAATTGGAACATTTTAAATAAGATCTGGCTTTTTTTACACATTCTATACTTCTATGTGATTAGATTTTTTTAAAATATTCACTATTTTTAAGGAAGTAGTATCTATGCAATGACATATGCAACTAGTACAGTATGTAAGGAATTCCCTGGCAGTGTTGCACCTCTAGTTGAATGAAAGGAGACTCCATCTATTTGTTAGTGCTTGATCAAATGTGCATACACACGCGCTTCTAAAAATGTGCTAAAACATAACAAGTTCTGTTAAATTATAGGCAGGCATCTCATTATGCTATGCAGAAACTGATTCAGTGTGGCATTCCTACCTGGAGACTTTTGCAAATCTGGTGCAAACAGAGCTTTCTTTTAGCTACAACTTCAACTTTCGTTATTCCTTAGGTTACCGGTACTCTGCTTCAGAGTTTTACAGAAATGTCTACAACTTGTGTATTGTAATAAAAATCCTACTGCATCTGTTGCTGCATATCTGCCTCCCTTCTGAACGCTCGTGATCTCTTGCATGGGGTCTCTGCTGCGCAGCATCCCCCGGGATGAGGGATCACCACTGACCCTCCCTTGTCTTCTGTGCTGCTCTCCCGGCCCTGGTCTCTTGTTTCTTCTTTCACAGAAACAAGAAGTGTGATCTGTCATTTGGGACAACGACTGATACAGCTACACAAATGCTTATCCCTTCAAGAAGGCTAGCCTTTTAGGTATTCAGTTTGTCTATGGGTTTGGTAATTGAAACATAAATAACATGCATGTGGCAAAAGAGTCCAGAGGTTTTGCTGTAGATCACTTCCCCCCCCACCCCCCATCTGTTACCTGTGCTGCTGGGATCTGATTCCTGAAGAATATTGCTGGTTCTCCAGGGTTTCTGTTCTTTTTACTCATAAGTATCCATACACTCCTCTGGTAATCCTGTATTTCACTGTTACTGAAATGGGGGGTTGGGGGTAGGAGGCTTGTATCATTTTGTATGTTTTTCTCATTATCTTGGACTTCATTGAGTAGCTTAGAACTATAATTAACAGCTGGTCTCTATTCTGCTGAAAGGCAAAGCTCATTCCTTGCATTCTTAAGTCTTTACAAAATGATCAGAAAAAGTTAGCTCTTGTTATTCCCAGCTGATTTTCACATGCTTATATATGGTGAATAATATCAGTGTGTACTAACAATCTGCTATCACCAGTCTGAAAGTATTTGGTCCTTCTGGAAGAGAGATTCCATCCAGGCAAGTCACTCGGTGGGCTACTTTTGTGAACTCTGAAATTCCCGAATTGGCTACCTTCCCACAGCGCATGGCTCTCCCTTAAAAACCCCCGAAGACTTTGTAGAGCTATCTGCTGCATTTCTACAGTCTTAAATTCTTCTTCATCTCTGCCCAGTATAGATACAGTACTAAAAAATAGGAGGTTTTCATGTTTTGCTTTCATCTCTCAGCTTCTTACCCTTTATTGAAAGGTTACAAAGTCTTTCTGGAGACTGGGTACTGGATTAGGGTGAGCTTTGCCACTGCAGTGATACTGGAAAGATGACATCTTTATTTGTGGATGTAGTTGAATCTCCTTACTTAAGCAAAAATTTTCTCCTCCTGTATGAGGAAGAAAGAGCTATTTTTCTACTGCTTCACTTGCATCTCTGGCCATCCTGAAGCTAAAGACCACGTGAGACTTCTTTTATGTTTTTGCAAGCAATTGCTTTATACCACATCACTGTGGTGGCAATATTTATACGAGGCTTTGAATGTAAGAGATGCTTCAGTTCTAGCAAGAGGAGTTTAATGTACTTTCCTGGAGCTTGAAGTAACTGTTCCCAGTACAATGTGGGCCTCATATCCTGAACCTCTGTTGCAAAGTTGACTGGATTTGTTTTGACATACTCGTTGCAAATTCAAGCTGCTGTAGCCAACTGCTTTGAAACAGGTGGTGCAAGTACTAATGTTATTTTGTTAGGGATGGTAATCTTCTAGTTTTCCTGTTTCCCAGCAGGACTTTGTACCACAGACCCCTTTAACACTGACACTGCTTCCATCAGGTCAATGAGCTGCTTCTCCTGACCACCAGGCTAGTGTCTGTTTGCTTTTGCATCTAAGTACACAAGATTACTCCTCTGGGGGAACCTTCTTTCAAGCCCAGTTTATCTGTGTCAGAAAACTTCACTTTCTTAGCCTGTCAACCAAGATTTCAGTATAGGGGGGCTTTGAATTATTGGCAAGCTTCCGAAAAAATAAATTTGAAGATGCTTACCGCCTTTATTTAGGATGGATGTGTCTTACTGTAGTTTTGAAATTCCCACTTTATTTTTTTTAATTCCTCTGTGATCCTTTTTTTCCGGTGTTCGAGATAATGCAGTGCTATTTTGCACCTGAATCTTTTTAGTAGCAAAAGTGTGCCCTAGTTTGCCTGATCATTTAGATGAGGATTTTCCTTGTGTAGCAAGGCACTGGATACGTTTTCTGTAAGTCAGACATCTCTCTGGCCTTTGGAGTTTTAATTAAGCTTTTGCTTCACCTAGTGAGTTTGTAACTAACCATCTGATAGATGAGAACTCAGGTAAGTGTTACGTCTTTTCGGCTTTTGTTTGGGACGGTGCTGGTGTGCTTTCTACCACCGAGCTGTCCTTTCTCTACCTTTCTGACTTCAGTTCTCTGCTGCCTCAGTTGTGCCCTCCATGGTGCCCGCTTGCTGAAGCACATGGTTTCCAGCTTTCTTAAGTATTTTACATCCCATGGTGCCCGCTTGCTGAAGCACATGGTTTCCAGCTTTCTTAAGTATTTTACATCCCCCCTACCCCCACAGTGCTGCAGCATCTTTCACTTACGATCTCGCTGGCTATAAACTCTGGAGGTACTGTTCCCATCGTAAGGCAGAACCGGGCATCTCCTCTGGGCCTCTTAGTCTTAATCTGCTCCTTAGCAGCCTTTGTTCTTGCATTTGTAAGTAAACACTAATGTCACATCTGTGTAAGAATAGATGTTATTTTCCTGTGAACTATTGATGACTTACTCATGTATTCATGCATAATTTATCCTTTTAATAAACACCCTGAACGTGACAATTTAGTTTCTGACTTTAAAATATCAAACTGAGTCTCTAATAAAGTTTGTTTGCAAGAACTTCCATGAACACTATTCAATGTCTGTATAAAAATGCAAAATGAGTTTAGGAAGATTATTGAGATCTGGAAACACGGTGCATCATTTATTTTCAAAGTGTGAGTGTATTTAAAAGTTTGTCATAGTGGAGATCCCTTAGAAGGGGGGGTGTAGGATAGATGTGGCTTTTGGTTTTGCTGTCTCCATTCCACCTTCTTTGTGCTTGTGAAATTCAATAAGGTAGGATTTGTAAAAGCTGAAAGGGGCAGGTTCAAATTCTGAAAAATCTAGAAGATACATAGAAAAAGTCTGACATGCATAGGAAACTGAGAAGATGGACATGAAAACAAGTAAATGCTAACATCTTGATGTCCTCTGGCTCAAAATTGAAAAGTAGTGCAAATAAGTTACCTCTTCAATGTTAGTAACCAAATGTCAGTGCAGTATCAACCAATGCATAGTGACAGGAATGGGAAAGGAAAAAATACCCTTATGAGGTATGGCTGAGGAAGAAGAGATGGCAGTTCAAAAACCTAGTATCAGATGGAGCAATCGGAATGGATCCAGGCACACCGCTTTGAAATGTGGTCAGTTCTGCTCTTGGCAAGTTCAAAAGCAAAAAAATGTGGCAGTGATGAGGTGATGCTGAAAATGTGTAAGGATTTGTAGTGAGTGGGCAAACAGCTGTAGGAAGAATTGGCTGAAGGCCATCGGGGTAGACATACCCAGCTCAGGAGCTTGGGATAATAAAATTGAGGAAACATTACTATGCACTTTGCTTATTCTTTATACCTTTTTCCTCTATCTGCTCCAGAATACCAAATACTTGTGTAGATGGACTTCTGGATAGACCTGGAATGACTGCTTAAATCTTTTTATGCTTATTTTGAACAGTGGCACCTTAACCAAGTTTGAGATGCTATTCAGAGTCCTCTTCTGAGGATACCAAAGGTGGTGTTTTCTTCAAGGGGTTCTCAATAAAAGTGTTTGCATTTCTGGTGGTGTGTATGTGAAGAACGTGGTTAAATAGCCTATTTGTTTCCTGACCGTCTCATCCCATATTGTGCAGGAATGCATAGAATGGGAACGTGCCTCAGGAGGTCAGTTCTTTACCACCCATGCAGAGAGTGGCACTTTTTTCAGTTATATTATGCTTCCCCTTCTAATGTGTATTTATTTATACTGCCTTTCTTTGCATGGCAACTGTTTTTCTATAGGTATTGGTCTGGGACGTGCCCATGCCTCTGCAGTCTCGACTGTTCTTGGGTTGCTATCTGGATCTTCAAAAGAATCCATCCCAGTATCTTCTACAAAAGTTCACTTTGCCTTTTTGTCTTGTACCATCCTGCTCTATCTCCATTTTTGACTATTGGTTCATTCAACCTTCCCACAGCTGTGAAAATGTTTTGTCAAGGCTTTGTTTGTGGTCAACAACTTAGTTTTCAAATGATGGTGTGGCTGCAGATGATCATATCTGCTTTTAATACATTACCTGGATACTGTAGTGCCTAGTTGGTCTTGTGCTAAATTACTCGAAGTCTTGGTTAAGGTCACACAGGCCCTGTAAATTTACAGATCACGTGCAAGTTTTAACCTAAAGTTATTTGTAGGGTCAATACTGATCTCACTTGAAGTTTTTAGTAAATGATATGATTAAAATGCTGGTGTGTCAGAGTTGAGAAATGCGAAGGAGGTCTGCTGAATTCCTTTCCCATCCTTGAGACCTTATGGGTAGCTGATGACTGACTGCTGCACAACTATTGATAACGTGGTGGTGTAATATTCAATCCCCTGCTAAGAAGCATTTGAAGTACCGGTTCCAAAGACGAAACATCAGACTCACTTTTCAGTATAACATCAGGAATGCTGGACACACTGGCAGCTCTTTCAGATCCTCTAGCTGCTGACTGCAAAAACTGGCTGATAGCCGCCTTTAGCTCCCTGTGGCTCCTGAGTACCTCACGGTCTTCAAGCTGAAAGTTCCATTAAGGAGTTTCAGTTTTTGTCTTCTTGGAGCCCAGTCACTGCTAGATATCCTGGATTAGGACACAGACTGGTTTGCTTCTTTCTCTATTATGCTGCATCTCAGTCTTTTTGGCAGATTAGACAAGTATGTGTGCCACTCTCTCTTCTAGCCCATCTGTTTGAGAACATCTTAATCCTTATTAAGATCAAGGAAATTTCCTTTTCTATTGTTCATACAAAGCAGAGCACACCTGTTCTCTGCACATTGTGCTCTGACTACTAGGACGAGCTTACGCAGAAGTGACTTAATGCTATTTTCATCGTCATTTGACGTGGAACCATTTGATCAGATGTATCTGCTAATCTTTTCTCTCATGTAGCAGATCATCCCACCTATCACAGGTTCTGGGACAGAGGACGGGGTACACAGAAGTTACAGCATACCTGAACGCTGGTGTGAAATGGGGAGGGAGGGTTTGGTCAGCAGATGGCATCTGCCAGGGCAAGAGAGTCTCACATGTTTGTAATGAGCAACCACACAAAGGCTCTGTCCTCTGGCCATACCGGTAGGCAGTCTTCTACTTTTCATATGGTTTTATACGCTGTACTACCCACCCCCCGTCCACAAAGGGTGCTGCATGTTTGTATAAGTGTATTGCTTAACTAAATTAAATGGCGCTTTGCTAATTTTCTAAAGGCTCCAAGAAGACTCTTATATGAACAGTGGTGTGAGAACTTTTTTCTTTCTATTTATAGGTCTTCAGATTTTTTTCTTCTTACGTCATCCTCTCATTATCCCTGTAGTGATTTCAAAAGGCTTCAAAGATAGGTCGGTAACAATCCTAATGAAGAGTGTTTAGTATAAAAGGGCCAGTACCATCTGAGTAAATTTGTGAGGATGGTGTTTGGGTCCTTTAAACAGCTTGCATTTCATGAGGCATCTGAGTGGCGGTGAAGGCAGCTACAGATCCCACAAAGCAGTTAAAAATGACATGTGTGTAGAATTGCGTGACTGGGGTTTTGCCCACCCCGTCTACTTGCACGTAGTAGATGTGCCTCGAATGCTGCCTTTAATTCAGTGTCCTGTAAGAACTTGAATGTGTAAGCTAAATATTAGAACAGCTGTGTTCAAAAATAGACAGTTTCTTCCCCCCCCCCGCCCAGTGTTGAACTTGATTTTCTTCTGATGCGATCACAAGACTGCTGCTGCAGTAGGGGCTTAATGCTATTTACGTCGTCATTTGACATAGCAACATCTCTCGGGGGATTTTTAAACAATGCAGCTGTTGAGGAGAGATGAAGAGGTTGAGGGTGGGGAGAGGGAAAAGGAGGAGAAAGAATTTCATCTGCCATCAGGGCTATGGCAGAGGGGGTGGGGAGGGGAGGGTCGGGTCGGCAGGCGGCAAACCAGCGAGTTCAGTAGATTCATGATTCTGCATGAATGGACGGCAGGATCATGGGAGTCGCGGCTTTCCCTTGAATGGGAAGGAGCATCATGGGAATCTGGCTGCTTCTAATCTTTTTGTGAATGATTCTTTTCCTTTAACATGGCACTGCTTTTATGAATGGTTCTGGGGGCAAAGTGCTGCAAAATCCTTCTCAAGCCGTATACAGGTTCCTTAAGGAGCGCTAGGTTGGGAGTCGGGTGCAGCGAAACACAGATGCTGCAATGTTAAACTACTGTTCTGCTCTTTTGAAGTCCGAGAAAACATTGTACTGCTTTTAATTCAATTAATTAATTTAGCTTGATGGAAGCAGAATTGTTTTTTATATGAAGTATTTTTAATACTTGCTGTCTTCTATTTCAAAATGTAGTTGGCTACGTGCATTTTTCCTGCTCTGTTAAGGATGGAGATGACAGCATATCAGAACAGTTTTGGAATTGATGAAACTTGAAGTTCTGCTCTTCTTGTTCACCTACACGTTCCCTTTTTGATTTATGTTCAAAATACTAAATATTCAAAAAGTTTTATGGTACCAGAAGTGAGAATGGAAACAGAGGGCAATAAAGAATTGTTTTGCTTGGTCTGAAGCAACTCATTTAGCATTTGGCTTAAACTGGAAAAAAGTGTTCTTGTCAAGTTGTACTTGAACACTGTCATGTATATGCGTTTTTCCAATTTCTGCATTTTTTTTTTATTCTGTGCAAGCCTGTATAATTTGTTTTCTTGCCATCTTCGTTGTCCCTTACAAACAAAATGTGCTGAATCATTTGAGAATTTATGTTCTCACCAGAAGTAGCTTAATGTCACAAACTTCTTGTGCAGGTTAGTTAAAATTCAAGGATTTCTACTGCAGGGTGAAAATGTTAACATGTAGTAGTACTAGCTACTTAAAAACTGTTTTTTAAAACCATAATAACTGATGTATTCTTAATATCTGAATGGTCACTCAACTATTTAAAACTTAACATTTAACAAACTTTCTTTTCTAGAGGAGAAGTACAAAGTGGAAACAAAAGTCATTGTGGCAGACTTTGAAGAGAGAGAAGATATTTACAGTAGAATCAAAGCGGGATTGGAAGGCCTGGAGATCGGTGTTTTAGGTTTGTATCCGATCTTTCTAAATCTTTTGTAGTGGTGTTTCATCTTGCCATGCCTGCTAACTTTTACCCATATTGAAGTTTATTGAAATCAATTCGCAAAAGCTAACGTTTGCCTGACTAAAACTATGTTGCTGCATGCTCAATGTGTTTTTGAGCTTCCCGAGGTGGTGCTTGCATGTGTGCCTGCATTCTGGGAATTGTGGTGCTCATTGGGTGTTCTCCATGTGTTATTTTGTGACTGCTAACGGCTCTTCAGCTTATGACTGCTGCAGAGTGACTTGACCTAATGCTGTCTTAGAAGCAAAGCAAGCTCCAGATCCTTAGATTCAGCTTAGCAGTAGAGCCCTGTGGGAGAACGGTAACTTTTAATTATAGAGCTGTTGAAATTTAATCATTACAGTATAGCATCAAGTAACTGGCTCCTACTTCCAAAGTTTTAAGCATGTTCTGGTCGTGTTGGTAGGCTGCGGTTCTTTTGCTGGTAGCACCGCAATATGCCTGAGTATGGTTTGTGATATTGCCGGAGTGCAGGTGGTGTGGTTAGTCCTTGAAAAACCAAGGTGATCCATCCAGTTACTTTGTCGAACGTAGAACTGAGGTGATTTCAAGAAGGCGTTAAGAAGAGTTTAAACATAACTGCAGTTTACCTGAATCTTTTTCTGAACAGTAGTGTAAAGGCAGTTTTTTATCAGTTTTCTGGTTCTTTCCTTAGAAGCACATAGACCTGTGGATATCCTGTATTTCTACAGTTACCAATTATGGAGATTAAGAACCTGTGATGGTTAAACATAAAGCATGACACTTTAAAAAGTCGCATGGCTGAGACGTCTACTGGTGTATGTAGTCTGATAAAGTACTTCTCACTACAAAATTAATTTTACTAACCTGAGGTGCAGTAATTGGACCTAGAACTGTTTTTTTTGAAAGCATATTTCAAAATAAATTCGTTACACACATGAGGATATACCATGTGAACTTTGTTGCTAATAGATGAATCTTGTTGTACACTGTCGGCAAAAAATGCCCAAGAAAATAGTGTATATAGAACTCAATTAAAAAATAACATTAAAGGATAAAGCCCAGAATGTTTCCCAACACTTCTGACAAATTTGAGTACATGTAACTCATGACATCCAGTATCTAATGGCTCTAAAAAATCAAATCCATTGGAGTAACTGCAACTGCCAACAATGTGTTTTGTGTAGAGAGTAGTTGTGACAAAGCTGTGGATGCCTGGTTTCTTGTTTCTGAAGGAAATAAGTTCCAAAGAAATTTTGAAGATTAAAATTAACGTCTGTTCTAATCTGTCCTGTCAAAATCAACTCTGGGAATGTAAGGCTTGCAAGCTGCCTGTCACGTAGCAATTGCTGCAGAATAGTGTGTTGCTTAAATGTCTCAAAACGTCAGCAAACCTTTTATTGTGTCAGATACGTGTCCATGCTGGAAGAGTTGTTATTTCTTAGGCTGTGATAAGGTTATGGTGATGCACAAACCCACGAAAATCTGACTCCTCTTCACAGTCTTGCTCAAAGTAGGCACTAAAACAGGAATGTGTCTCGAATTTTGTGTAAGCTTATTATAGGAAAATGTTTGATGCTCCTCAAACAGAGCCTGGTTCTTGTTTTTACTTGCGTGAGTACCTTGACTAAAAACATGGTAAAAATAGCAACTAAATGCTCTAGACTTGTGTATTCTCTAGCTGAGTTCCTCTGGGTTTTGGTTTTTGGGTGGTTTTTGGTTGGTTTTTTTTGTTTTGTTTTGTTTTTCTTGCAGCCATTGCCAGTGCAGGTTTACAGAAATCTCTTCTAATCACTAACACTTTTAGTGGATCTCATTCCTGGGCTCATCAGATTACATTTTCCCCCCAGATAGCTGTACTAACAGAAACTGTTGCCAGCGTGATTTTTTAACATAGATGATGGCTACTCCAGAAAGACGGTATCTTAATTTTTTAATGGCAACTAATTTCATGGTTTAGTGCCTTATATTTTGAATTCTGTAGCTATATTCTGGATTGCAACAAATGCTTTTACTGATCTGCGTTTTTCATGTTTGTGTGAGGGAAGACATGGGTTTAAATGAGAACAACTATAAGGGATGAATTCTGAGGTTCCAGGATATTTTCTTCTTTCAGGTCTCATCTGGAGCCATCGGTATGAGAAGTGTTGGTAGCACGGCATAGTTACCAGTGATTGATGCTGCTTATTTTTTAGCTTTATGCTTAGAGACACTGGAGTCTCCACGTATACTGCTCAGGATTGAGCTTCTGATTATATAGTTGCTCAGAGTCTAACTAAAGTACTTACAGATTGAAATCCTTGTAAACTTCTTATTTGGAAGCTTCTTCTCACCCACATACGAAGGCTAAAAGAGTTTGCATAATGTTTTGCTGTGTGTTCAAAACAGCGTCTGTCAGTGACTTCGAACATGTGCTAGCTACAGCAATACGTTAAACAAGCAGAGGTGGGAAATCTTTCTTTTGCTGTTCTTAAATCACTGTGATTCTCAGAAGGAGTTTGAGCTGGACAGTATCTTACTCTGTTATCTGGATTTCTCTAGGTAAAATATGCCTGTGCAAACTGAAAACTTTTTTTTTTTTTTTTTAATGTTCTATTCCAAGCTGCGGCAAAGTATAATCGGGTAGAAAATGATTGCTGAAAGTGGGAGGGTACGGATCTAGGACCAAGTCTGCAGTAAGGGGTGTGAATTATGTGCAAGTGTCTCTGTAGCATGAATCATAAATATTCTAAATTTGGAGACAAGAACCAAGGTTAGCCCCAAAACCCTGCCATGGTTCATAGCCAAAATGCTTTCCAGAGAGATGCACTGAAAAACAGTTCATTTTAGGATGAAAAGAAGGAAAAAATCTGGCTCACTGGAAATAGCATGATTGGATCTCCTTCCTTTTTAAAACTTTTCTCTAAGTATAGCAAATATCTGCTGGGAATTTGCCAACTCCCTGTTCCCTTCAATTCTTGTATTTTTAAATGTTGTCTAAAAGTTAAAAATTTGAAACACACAACATGACTAATGAACTAAGAGTTTCCATAAATACACAAAGATCTGGACTAAAAGATCTGGACGTTTTTTTTTTTCATTCGAGGGAATCTCTGAATGAAGTTTTTGCCGGAATCTCTCCTGTGTGTTTCCTGCATCTCCTGCATCCCTCTTGATAGTTAAATATCTTTCAGGTTGGATGTTAAAATGATAGCTTTTGGCACAGGTATAGAGGCTATTTTATTTTAATTTTTTTTTTAAAAAGGCCTTGAAACACCTTTCGACAAGTGTTTCTTACCCCCCTGTAGACTCCTGCCCTGGAGGTGCACAGTGCCATTGAGCATCCATAGCACTTTGGGATTCTCTGGGGTGTAAGACACTATATAAGTGTAAAATGTTGCCACAGCAACCAAATGTCACACGATTCACTTGCGTAAGATGAACAACAGATACTTAGGAAACGGAGATCCCATTTGCTTGGTTTTGTTTTTGTTTTTGTTTTTTTTTTTCCCCTCCTGTGCCCATATCAATATGCTTTATTAAGTTTGAGGCAACCAAATCCGCAGAGCAGCATTGTTTTCTAAAGGTATTAGAAGTTTTGGGATTCAAGAATGGATATTGGTTTCATGGCTGAAAATAAAACCTTGTCAGTCTGAAGTGCTGGGGGGGAAAAAACCCAACAGATTTAAGTAATTAATGCACTCTCTCGGTTAATTTTAAATGCTGCCGACGGGGAAAGATTGTGCAGATGCGGGGGGTGACAGGGAGAGCGGTTCGCTGCGGTGACTCTCCGTGTAGCGAGTCCTTGACTACGCAGCGAAAGCACACCAGAAACCCTTTCTAAAGGCGGATCATCTCCGTCGAAAAGCCCAGGCTGCTTGCTGGGTGCCGGCAGCTCGCCCCGGCAGCGACGCCTTCCCGGCCCGAGCTGGCGGAGCGGCTGCGGGCGGCCGTGGCTGCCCGGGCTCCTGCTGCCACCTGCCGCCCGCTCGCCGGGCCGCGCCGCAGCACGTCAGCCCGCGTGTGCGCCGCTTCCCGCGCTGACTGCCCGTCCCTCAGCCCTCGGGACACCCACGGGAAGGAGCTGGGAGACTTGCCAGAAGGTTATTACTACTTTTTTTTAATCTTATTTCGCTGTATTAAAAAAAAAAAAAAA
>VXBL01002245.1:141603-170530 GCA_013400195.1 Aramus guarauna
ACTCAGCCAAACCCCCCCCCGCCCGCCCCCCCCCCCCCAGGTTCTTTTTAAGCTCTCTTGGAAATGTCACATTTTTATGGTGATGTGCAGTGCAGGATTTACTCTGTTCTTCATATACTACACAAAACAAGAAGTGCCTTGGGTCTTGATGATGCCATAAACAGAATGAAGAATTTTTGTTTGTGATGTTTTCTCAGGAAAGCTTGAGACTTAATGCAGCCTTATATGAGGCTTGAGTTGACAGATAAATGAGGAAGACGACAGGGTAGCATGCGAAGTTTCATGGTTCCTGTCATAATCTCATCTCAGGTTTCTGGGGGATTTAAAAAGCAGAACTTTTCTTTAATGATTGTTGGTGGCAGTTCACGTAATGTGGGTTTGTATTATAATTTTTTCATGTCTCATCACATTTTGAGACACAAACTAAACATTTCTGACATTGAATAAAATACCAGTCAAAAGTCCTAGTTTTTTTTTTTTTCCACTAACCAGCAAGTTTTGAAGAACAAAAATTATAGTTGTTCAGTATAGTTTTCATCTATAGTTTCTTTGTATCAGCTGCATAGTCTTTTGTTGATTCACCTTTGTATGCTACAGCCTTTGATTTCACCTAGAAAAACAGTTAAACTTGATTTGGCTGTTGGGTTAATGTCCTGAAAGCCAAGGATACTAGGCTTGCTGTCCAGTGGAAAAAACCAGGTAGGTAATGAGCATAGAGAATAGTTCCACATACTTTAGGGAGCCCTTCTTTCTCCTTTGGAAGCTGCAAGAGATACTTAGTATGTGAGGAACAGCAAGTAATGTTATTTCTGTTTGCAGCATTGCAATATGCTAATTGCATTGGGAGTGAGGCATAACTTGCGTTCTCTGGAAAAATGAGTAGGACTAAATAGTTGAGGGAGTGCTGGCTTAGCGGTTGATTAAGCAAGGAGCTGAATAGGTTTGCAAGCTATTATGTTGTGGGGGAATGTAAATTTTAGGCTTGCAGGGCAGGCTTTGGTTGGAAATTGGCATTAACAGAGGAGACGGGAGAGTAAATTATGTATATGTACATGCCTTGGTGTCTGTGCTAATCTTTGCCCTGATCACCTTACTTATGTTTTATACTGAGTGTCAAATACAAAGGGATAATAGGCCTACAAGATCGAGGATTTTTATCATCACCGTCTTTGGAAAAACTTATAATTTGCTTAAGACTTCAAAAGACATAAATACTCTTGTGTTGAACTGAGAGATCTAGTGTCAGCTGCCCTCTTAATGGAGGAGGAGCAAGAGGTGAATTATACCAGGTTGTGAATCCCAGGCAGGACAAGGGAACAACTCTACCTACGAAGTCTGAAACTGTGAGTGTAGGAAAAAGAACCCAACAACAAAATCCACAACCGATATAAAATTAAAAGGAGGAGAAGCAGCTAGCATATTTGAGAAAGAGGGGAAATACTCTTTTGCAGACCTGTGTGTAGAAAGAAGAAAAGCCTGGTGAGCCATAATCCTGGAAGACAGTAGGAGATGACGTATCTCTCTCCCATGAGTGTTCAGATGGGCTAGTGCAGCCTAGTAACGTGTCTGTAAAGGTACCTTATCAGAAATGAGGTGATAGTTGCTTGTGCCCTGTTAGAACCCTATGTGAATTTTTGTATTTGTTGTGTATTGGAGAGGATCACAATAAGTGGAACACGTGAGAAGAGATCACTCTATGTGTGTGTATTCCAGTCTAGTCAAGAGGTTTCTTTACACTTATATTCAAAGTCATAATCAAAGGGGGGATGACAATTTAGCCAAGTACATAATATAATTTTATAAGAGAGGGACAGTTGCCAATGATTGGAAGAGGAGCGAGTGTTCTGTGAAGGTGGTCATGAATGTCATTCAGATGGTCCAGAGGGTGAAATGAAATGCTGTGGTTTCCCACCTTGCTGACTTTGAACCTGAGAGCATGATACATAGGAAGCTGGAACAAGGGGAATGTAGTTGTGATAAATACTTTTCAGCGATAGTCAGGGAAGCACTTGGGATTTTTTTTCAAAGTACGAGTAACTTGGGGAAACTTAGGAAATCCCGGAGTTCTGTGGCTTTTTGTAGATTTAGGATTCAGACAAATACATATTCCACATCTTGAAAGAGAAAGTTCAGCCTTATTATTTGAGTAGGTTTTTTTCCTATATAAAGGGTGGAGGGAAGATGTTTATTTTGAGAGCTTTCCCTTGTAAACTGGACTCTGAAAGTTTGTGGCTCTAAATAGGGAAAACTTTCTCTTCTAAAACTGTTGCTCAAAGTCAGTGACCATGAACAGGGCTTGCAGCACGTTCCCTTTGTACGTCCCACGCCCCTTTCCGGTTACTGTGTGATTTTCTGTTGAATTGTCACCAGGTTTACTTGCCAGTTTTTACAAATATAAATCATTCTTGTTCAGTTTGGGGTATAAGCTGCATTAGGAAGATTCTGTTTCAAAAGAGACACATTAAAAAAACTTAATAGTAGACACAGACTAGGTTTTACGATCAATTTAACTACCCGTGCACGAGCACAGTTAGTTCTTTCAGTGCAAGGTCCGTGGGTGAGCGTTGCACAGGCACGGTGTCAGTGAACCATTTGTTAAACACCTACTGCATTTGTGAACTTGTGTGAATCCTCTGCCTGGGTGCTATGAATTGTCTTACGGTAGCAATGATGGTTTTGTACGTGAGTGGGTTCACCACAGGGAACTGCTGACTTCTTAGAAGTTGCTTTGCTTTGAGTTGTTATAATTTCACCCCAGATTTGTGAATGAGATCTGAAGAAAGCTTCTTAGCTGCATAACAAAGTAGAAAACTTGTCCAAGTTCTCTCGCTTTCATCCTTTGTTGTACTTGCATAGGCTTAATTACAGATCATTATGCCTTTTGGAAGTGGAAGAGGGTGACTTGTGGTCATAATATCATACCATAAAATGATTTGTCTCTAAATATACAACTATGGTATTTGATTTCTGGCTTTGTATAACAATTATGTGGCTCATAAGATGTGAAAGATGACTTTGAATATTTACCTCTGCTTTTCTTGCTGTATTTTAGCAGTCTGAGTGACTATCACTTGAAAGGTATTCAAAACTTCAGAAATAATTATTCTTTCCCTAAACTCTGCTCCTGAGTTATTGCTTGGATCAGAGTGAAAAAAGACTACAACTCGATGATCACTAAGAATGGGAGTTGGTTTTTTTATTTTTCTGAAGAAAAAAGACTGGAAATACATGGCTATAACTTCTAACTATTTGTTAGTCCTCTAATAGGAGCTTTTAAGTGTAGCACCTGTTTTAGATGATAAATCTAGCCATACGGCTATGCATTTCTGTATCTGCAAGTAGGAATCTCTGCTTCTTTAGACTAAAAGTGGTGTTCCTTTTTCCAAAATTAGGAGGTAGAAGATTGGTCTAGTGAGGAAGAGTGGACAATACAACCAATGCTTGCCAGGCATGTAATAAATGCAGTTGCAGATAAATGGACATCAAGAAATGACAGCTGCCTGTAAAAAAGTTAATGAAATGGTCTGTAATGAATCTCTACCTCAAGTTAGCCATTTGCTGTGAGCATCCTGGAACATAGGAGCTGGAAGGCTAGGTGTGAAAAAGTTGACTTAAAAATAATGCAGCACTCCAAACCAAAGGAACTATACCCCAAATGCTATGATAGCATTATGTGTATATGTGAAATCATTGAAAAACAAACAAGCAAAAAGCCCTCTACTACTACTTCTTCTTCATGGTTGTGTGCTAAACATAACTTTTTGCCAGACTATGTAAAATATAAAAGACGAACAACTTCTGATGTCAAGAAGATCGTCCTGAGCAAATTTCTCAGATGTGCACGCACACATTCTTACTTTGCTCTAATGCAAACTTTGAAAAAGAAAAAACAGTTTGCTTTGGATGAGCTGGCAGTTTTCACATAGTGTCTGGCTACTTGTCTGACATTACCTGAGCCTTCAGAGTTTTGGGAACATTCACGTTTTTAACTGCAGCGCTGGTATTTCTGTGGAAAGTAGTACTCATTCAGAAAAATGGTTGTGTGAAGGAAGCCTAAGTGAGTTCAGTAACTAACTGAAGGCTGTCGGCTTAGGATAGTTCCCAACCTCTCCTTTAGGTTTCCTGACACTTTCTTCCTCTATTAGATTGCCTTCAGAGAAAGAAACACTACCATAGAGTTCTCTGGCATCCTACATGCTAATTCCTATAGACTCAGACTTGCAGTGCTTTGGCATTTATGAAATACACCCCATTACAGAACTGGCTATCTCTAAGATCTAGCCAAAGTTTGTATTCTTTATCTGGGAGATACTCAGTTCTAGATGTTTGTTGTTGAACTGCCTTTTTTTCATAATGGCATGTCTGAGATTATAGGTATTGCAGACAAGTGTGTTAACCAGTTTGGCTATTTTGGATAAAGATCACGCAAGCACATATAGTGGCAAAACTACATTTCTGCTATAGATTGGTTTATTTGCATTAATGCTGGGAATATTTTATGTGTGTGTGCAGACCTGAATGCGGCTGCAGAATGCCCTGCCAGCACTTTTCCAATAGTGCCCTTGCGCTGCTGGAACAGTCTGAGTGTGGACTTGGCTGGGTGAGGTGAGACTGACTCAGAGACCTGCCTTCTGTTACTTTAATCTTAAAAAAAAGAAAAAAAAAAAAAAGTAATTTTTCTGTGCATAAAGATCCCAAATATTCATATAACTCTTTTCACACATCACAAGATGTAAAAATACAGATAGGAGAACTAATTTTGCTCTATTTCACAGATTTTTGAAATTCCCTCAATATATTAGTGGAAACAAATGGAGGTGGTGATGAGTATGAAATCCAGTTTTGCCATCAGTGTTTTTCTAGGGAGGTGTGTGGGGGAAAGTTACTTGCCTGTCCAGCTGAACTTTAGAAGCAGACTAGTTAACACAGCCGGTGGTGAGAGACTTCTTGATTTCTACTTGAATTGTGTACCTGTTGTTATATCTCAGCTGTCAATGGCTTCATAGTTTTTTAATTTATACAAGTCAGTTATTATAGCATGTTTTTCTGTGCCCTCGTCTGGATATCAATAGTAACCAGCAGGTTTGTGATAGGCTGTTAGAGCTGCTTGATGGGTTGCAATTTGGATTTAGAGCATGAATGTATTTGTGGATTTATGACAGTTTCAAACGTGGGGTCCCCTCTGCACTACAGTGGGAGATCCTGCACAGGTTTTTCAGACCATTTATGGGTTGCCTAAAGGAAGGCAATTTCAGTCCACATCCATGTGTCAATCTATGGAGGTGATATGCAGCATTATACTGCCTTGAAAGGCAAGAAGCAGTATGCTGCTTTTTGCCAAGGGATCTGTGGGAGAGATCATAAAGCTTGCACCGGCGAAAAGATCTGTCAGTCTTGAACTAGTCTTAAAATCAACCCAAATCATTCTTTATCCTTTAACATTAAAATAAGTAGCTATTTCCACCTCTTTTGAAACATTAGTGTATGAAAAAGCTCATGTGTACTTAGACTTAATATTAGAGGGTTTTTTGAGGTTGCATCAGATCTGTTTAGCTTGGTGATGCTTACCAACTCTGAATACCTAGTTTGACTTCTGGGGCAGTGCTGAGTGTTAAATATGTCGCCAGCTGACTTCATGAGGTAAGGTCTGTTCAACCCCTGCCTGCATAGTCCCTTATCGAGGCTGTCATGCCGCATGGCTGATGGCAGAATCTATTCAAAGGGAGAAATGCCAATAAAATACAAAACACAGCCCTTCTCTAACACTTTCTTTGTGTGTCAACTGCAATCAACTGAAATTTTGTTTTCTTTTGTGATTTTTTTTTTCTCCTTTATACCACAAAGGGTATGTTTTATAATTTAAAAATAAAACCCAAAAACCCCAAACAAAGCCCAAACTCAGATTCAGTCATATGTAAGGGCTAATGCAGTGGTGACAGTAACATGAATAGCAATAAGATTTGTTTCTTTGTAATAAAAGTGCTTACAGACGTTTTGTGCTCCTGTATATGCCGCTTTCTTTTGTGTGTGTGTTTTTCTCCCGTACTACTCAAGTGTTTCAAGATTTACGCTATCAAGGTAATTTGGTATCAGTGAGAGTACCATTACATTTTGGTGCCATTAGTATTTTATACCCCCTCCTCGCTATGTTCTCAAGGACTTTGTTGGAACACCTTTTAAAGATGTGAAAAGTGGTAACAATTTACGTTTCTTGTCTGATCTGTCTTTGGTGTCAGTGATGTGACATTTATTAACATTAACATTAACATATTATTTATGCGTGTTGGGGGCGGGATAGTATTTGGCACAAGCTGAACTTTGACATTATTTCTTAAAGGCAGAAATTTTGGATTTAAATCATTTTAGGATGACAGTAAATAGTTGTAGGAAAATTAACTATTTTGCGCTCATTAAATTTGTCAAAGTTTGGATTAATGTTTGATTTGTGTCCCTTGTCAGAGCTGCTCTGTCTGCAACTGGGAAGCTTGTTTTAGGATTACTGGTCTGGAGCATCCTTCAGCCAGGTTGTAAATAGATTGCTCAGGGTCATAAGGAAGGCAGGAGCTCCCAGAGCAGTGAGGAGGTTTGCCAGGCTACTTTTCGTGTGGGGATGTAGGTTCTTCAGTGTGAAAACATCTGCGTAATCTGCAAAAAAATGTTTGGGGGTCTTAAAACGTTTTCTGTAGGTAATACAATGGAGGAAACTTATCTTCACTAGTTTTGTCCAGTGCTTTTGCTGCTCCACAAATGACTTTTAACTTAAAATCAACAGTTCAGTAAGCCTAGCTAAATGCATTGGATATCGTCTTGAGTCTCGGCATAGGTGGTAAATTCAGTCAGTCTTGAGGAAGACAGATGCTTTTTGTGGGGAGAGAAAAATCATACGTGTACTGTAGTACTCTGGTGTTTTGGTGTTCTTTAGAGGCTGTGGATGCTGCAAAGCAGGGAAGACTTTTTTATTTACTCTTATTGTACTTATGCTGCTAGCTGGATGGGTTCACCAGATTCACTGCGCACACACTACTTGACAGAGCCAAGTTATCCAGGTAGAATAAAAATAAACTGCCTACGCAAAGTATGGTCTCTGCTTCCCCGAGCCTTGGTTGGGGTGGAGGGGGTGGCAGCTGCTTCTGGGAGGAAGGGAGGCTTCCCTCGGTCTCTGGCTGTCTGGTGTCTGCTTTCTCAGCCATCATGAATGTTTTCTTTTTGCAGATGACACGATTGGTGCTGCCCGGCATGCTGGAAAGGTGAGTCACACTAACACTATCCAGACAAAGTCATCATTATTTATAGGGGAGAATCCTTTCTTGAAAAATTCATTACTGTGACTAATCAGCCTAGTCTCCATGTTTTAATGGCAGAGTAATGCTGAGTGAGTCACGCTGATGGTGCATGAATCATCAGACGGTGGAAGCCTTTTCCACTCGATTCCCTTTTTATTTTTCCTCTCCCTTCTCCACTGTTGTGGTGATTCCTTTTAGAACAGAATTAAAAAGCCCGTCTGACTCATCAGCACTAACTCAACAACCTGCTATTCTGAGGGGGTGGTTACAGTTCCTGGGAATAACCTTCTTAAGGCTATTTCTCTAAGTCATTGTAAGTAAAATGGATGCAAAGAATATGTTCTCATTATACAGTAGGAGGTATATTGAGGAAACTCTGTGATCGTTTGGAAAAGTAGAATTGGAGACCAGCTCTTTAAAATAAGAGTTAATGCACACCACTGTCGCCACAGAAGACGTGTACTGACTTCCTAGCTAGCTCCCAGGTGAAACTAAAAGGTGCGCAGTTTCCTTGTAGTCCCTGCAGGCTGTTTTCTAGCTGATGTTGACTGTCCCAGGCTGTTCGCCATCTCTGTTGCGGTGCTAACGCCAGCTCGCTGGGGGTTGACCTAGGTCAGGGCTGAGCTATGCTTGCAATACTGAGGAAACCTGTGTAGAGCCACGCATGACAGTCACCGTGGTGTTGCCTCCGAACAAGTACTGTAGGAGGAACATATATATGGGGCAAACCTCCAAATCCAACAAAAAAAATTGGTATTTCTTGTATCATCCCACTATCTGGGAGTCTTCATTGCAGATCAGGATTCAATTATTTGAGTGTTGCACAGATGCAGAGCGAACATTTCACATCTAAAACAAAGTTTCTTCATAAGTACAAACTGTCAGAGCTAGTGGCCAGTATGGGTGTCAGTGTCTAGCACATCAGAGTAATGGTGAGCTTAGATTTTTAGTTAAACAATTAGGAGATAAGGAGATTACTTCATGCAGAGAATCTTGAATTAGAAAAGAAGACCCAAGACGGAGCTCTGGGGCAGGGGTGTAATATTTTCCAGTGAAGCTGGAGGATGAAGATTATAGTACAGTGGTGGTAGCTGCTCAGGGTTTGTAAGTCAAAAGCTACTCCTTGCCTATGTACTATTATTGATAGATAAGGGACCTGCCTTTTGTGAAACCACCCCCCAATGTGACCAAAGCCATTCTGCTTTCTAAGGATCTAATGTTATTTTGTTATCAATTTTTTGGAATTTTGAAGCTCTAACAATTTCTTGCCTCAGTTTTTTCTTTGTCTAAGAAAAATGTCATAGATATCCATTTGGCAGAGTTGATCTCTTAGCTTCTTAGGACAGAGTGATGTATATTCTACTTATAGAATACCCAGTGTATGTTTTTCTGTTACTTACTAACCTGAATAAGATGATTTGAACAAAAGGCAGCAAACCAGGACCCTGCTGACTTTGTGGTTCTGACTACCCTTGCGCACACTATGTCATGTTTCTTCTCACTTTTCCTATCTACATGATTACCTCAGGAATCTCAAGGATAAATGTTCAAGAAGCTTGGAAATAAAAAGTTAAGTGTGTGGGGTTTTTTTTGGTTTTTTGTTTTTTTGTTTTTTTAAAAAATGCACATCTTGAAGCAAAACCTGTTTGTGACCAGCCACTTTGAATGACTGCTCCATTTGAATGAAGGCCTTGGTTTCTGTCCCAGGGAAAAATATTTGAGAAAGCTTCCATTTTCTGTTTGGTTTTGTGAAGTCAGTTGGGTTTTTCAGTGCATAGAAGCAATGTCTGCAGCTGCCAACTCCTGTATAGTCATAGCCCACTGGCCATTAACACCGCTAAGAGCCTGTAACCACAGGAGGACATGGATGTCCAGCAAATCCAAGAGCATGAACAAATGGTAGCTGTATTTGGCTGCTCTTTGGGCCAACTATAAATTGCTCCCTTGGGACAACAGGTTACAAAAAGGGCTCCAAGAATAAAACTAGACTAGGATTCCCATCATTATTCCTCACTTGTTCAAGGAGGATAGTGTGTTGAGTAGGTAGATGTGACATAGTACACTGTAGCATCTTGCAGCTATAGTCTTTAAGTATTTGAGTGTTGGTTTTATGGCAATATATTACAAGACAAATACAGAAATAGAGCAGAAATTACATGCCTTGCATCCGGGTCTGTAAGGAGAAAAGAAAACTGCATCTTGGTGTGTCTGTTACTTTTTATTTATAATAAACATAGCAGCATTAGATGAATACCTCTTCTGGTAATGGCATTTAGATTCTCTGCTGTGGCTCCTTTCCTGTGCTCTGAGCACTTAGTGACAATTTATAATCTGCTGCTTCCTATTACACTTAAATGAGCAGCTCCTTTGTAAATTTTCAGGCTACTGCCTAAGGTGGGAGACTCAGAGAACTGAAAATCGAGGCTTGATGTCTTTGGGAACAAAAAAACCCAACAACAACAAAAATGAGTTGACTGTTTCTAGACAAATATCAAACTACGGTATTTATTGCCAGGGAAGTAGCAAGTGCATAATTACATTACAGAGGAAGCTTGCTCTTTCCACTTGGCGTGCAGCTGGAGCAGGCGCTGGTTGCCACAGCAACAGGGAGATGGCTAAATATAGCCTCCCTGGCGCTGGACCGCTTAAGGTAGAATGATGGGGAGGTGTGAGGGTGTGGGCCTGGCTTTCTTCATCTTGACCAACTTTTTTATTTTTTTGAGTGCACACTTGAGTTGGATGGAGCCAAAATTTCTCTTTGCTGCACTGATGTTCACGTAGTTCTTCAGATTCCTCCCTAAAAACATTTCTCTCTCAATTTCTTTAACAAGCAGAATTGTAATTGGAGTAATTGGAAGAGTTACCCCTACATGCATGCTTCTCGGTTTCCTTTTATCTGGAGGTTTTAAGTTATGAACTTTCAAGTCTAGGACTGTTTTCTTTATAAAGAAGAAATACAAACCACAAAACCCATAGTACTGGCATTGACTGCTTCAAAGAGACTAATACATGGAGCTTCTGCAAGGGACTGCTATTAATTTTTTTGTGTTTCCAAGAGGGTTTTCTTCACTGGGTCAGACCGTTAATTCTGACCCTAGATGATGGTCACTACTGCTGGAAAGTTGCAGTCTAGCCAGATGCTGAGACACCTGTGCTTTACAGCCTGAATGCCAACCTCTAGTCTAAAGCTTCAGTTTGTTTTAGAAGCATGAGGCTCGTGTTTATCCATATAAATACTTACCCCTTTTTGAATCCTGTTAAGCTTTTATCCTCTATTAAGCTTTGTGGCAAGTAGTCTGAATATGGGAAGAGCACTTCCTTTTATCGGATCTAAATTTCAGTCTTTCATTTAAATAAATGTCATCTTTCTTTTGTGTTCTGAGAGGATAAATCAAGATCTTGATCTTTGTCATTCATTAGTCTGTATACTCTTATCATGGCTGCTCTTAATAGTCTCTTAAATAGCTAAATTGAACCAATCTTTTCACCTTATCGATGTGTCAGGGTTTTTTCTTCTTTTCCCTTTTCTTAAATCATCACATTCTTAATATTTCTATCCTATATTTGTAGGGATAAAGATGTTCCATAGACTATAATACAAGAATTTAGTGGTGGTTGATCTGTCCATGCCATTCCCATGATCCTTTTCTTTGTCTGGTTTTGGTGACTGCTGCATGAAAGAGAACTCCTTGTGGACTTTGTTCAGGTTTTCCAGGGAGTGGATAGTTGATTTAGAGTCCTGCAAGGTTTGTGATTAATTCACGTTATTTTCTTTAGTATGCATTGTTGGTTTTGTTAATATTGATTTTTTTTTTTTTTCATCTGCCATTCTGTAGTCTGTTCACATAGCAGTCTGAGCTCTTTAAAAAGTTCCTTATAGCATTCCCCAATCTGGTAATCTCTTAAAAACTGCGTGAATACTCATTTCACTGCTAATCCCCATTTGAGCTCACAAATAAATACCACAAGCACAACCTGTCTTGATATGAACAACTTCTGGTATTCACTATTAACCTTTTGCTGTCATGAAAATTCACAATTAATTTGTGGTCTTATTTTCTCTACACTACGTATTTTGAATCCACATTACTATTTTATTTTACTAACTAAGCCTTGCAGATGACCAGTGACCTGGATGAAGGGAGAGAGTGTACTCTCAGCAGGTTCGCTGATGATACAAAACTGTGAGGAGTGGCTGATAGACCAAAAGGCTGTGTTGCCATTCAGCAAGACCT
This sequence comes from Aramus guarauna, assembly GCA_013400195.1. Classification (NCBI taxonomy): domain Eukaryota; kingdom Metazoa; phylum Chordata; class Aves; order Gruiformes; family Aramidae; genus Aramus; species Aramus guarauna. Next base: position 153,122 of record VXBL01002245.1, read on the forward strand.
GGCCAGGCTAGGGAGTTGGGTGGAGGGGAACGAAATGAAATTCAACGAGGGCAAGTGCAGAGTTCTTCACCTAGGGAGGGAATAACCCCAGGCACCAGTACAGGTTAGGGGTTGACCTGCTGGGAGGGAGCTCTGCAGAGAAGGACCTGTGAGTCCTGGTGGACAACAAGCTCTCCATGAGCCAACAATGTGCCCTCGTGGCTGAGAAGACCAATGGTATCCTGGGGCNGCCCAGAGAGATTGTGGAGTCTCCTTCTCTGGAGGTATTGAAAACCCACCTGGATGCAATTCTGTGCAACCTGCTCTGGGTGATCCTGCTTTAGCAGGGGCGTTTGGACTAGATGATCTCCAGAGGTCCCTTCCAACCCCTGCCATTCTGTGATTTTGTGATAACTTCTGAAAAATATTATGAACTTGGGTAAAGGTGTTTGAAATCCTTAATGACTGAAATGATTCTTTTCTGTCATGTTAGCCATCTCATTTCTAGAGGTGAATTAATCACGGATTTAATTCACACTTGTGTCATGGCAGAAGCCATGTTGGTTTGAATCTATTGTCATGATTTTCAGGGTTAACAGTTTTAATTTTTAATGGTCACTTAAACTCAACTGTTTGTTTTTAAGATGGTTACATAAATCATTGTGGCAGCAGCAGCATAGGGTATAGGTGGATGAACGAATGTGCTGAAACTCATATGTGAATTTGCAGGAGTTGAGCTGTGTGATGCCTACCTGTATGCATGTTCTCACTCTGCACTAAACACGGCATATTTAGTATGTTTAGGTAAACTGGCTTGAATTTACTACAGGGTAAGAAGAAGCGGAGATGTATCTTTCACTGTGTTGGACTATCTGGTAGCACCTTCTAAGACTGTACTTGCCTTAATTTCCCTGAAGCTTTTAAAATTAATTCCTCTTTCTACCTAGTTCTAAATAATATGTCTGGTTTTGTAGGTGAAATTAGTCTCAGAAATAGATATGCTCAAAATCAGTCAGTGGGTTGGGAAATCCAGGAGTTTTACTTTGTCCTACCTGCACGTGCTTTACAAGTGTTTGGCAGAGGAAGCGGTAGCTAATTTCAGACAGATACCCTTACCAGAATATTATTGTGAAATACCTTCACTGTTACTGTAATATGTGTGTAAAACAACTCTTTTTGTTGTCATCCACTGACTGTCTTCCATACTATATTAAAATACTTCTGTATTTGAGCAGTAGATTCAGATATTTCCTATCTTGAAGATCCATCATGAAGTTACATTTAGAAGATGTAAAGGGATTATCAAAGTGTAAACTATACAACAAACTTGTGTTGCTATTTCTCCCACCTTAACCCAAGATTTAGAAGTTGCCTTTTGGACTTGTCAGCTTCACTCAGTTGGGCATAGTTTAGCCGTGTGTGTGTATGTATTTACGTATGGAGCTTGATTCTCCTGCTGTATTGACCTTGGAGTTGTTCCTGATTTATACCAGCTGCTTGAATACTTAGATTGTACCTAGTCATATTAGTAAATTTCAGTTTGGGATTTGGTTGGGGTTTTTAAACAGATCTTAATCACAGTTGCATCCTAAAGGTTTTCCTTAGGCTTGCGCTAATTTTCTGAAACATAAAAGATGTTTCCTTTATTTCATGATAATATATCTTCACTGCCTTTCAGATCAAAGGGGGTAATCCTGAATATCTCCTCAGCTGCTGGGATGCATCCAACTCCACTGCTGACTCTTTACTCCGCAACCAAGGTAAGTGTTCTTTTCCACACTGAAATCAAGCCTCGAACATAAGCCAGCACTCCAGGAATAAATGTTTTGGTGTCCATCTAGTGGTGCTTTTGTGAACTAAATGTATTGAGTTTATAACTTAATTTTTTCCAACAGTGGTAGCTGGTAGGTCAAGAGAAAAATAAGTGCAAGGGTTTACTGGCATAGAAACAACTGTTTTATATATTTCATCATGCCTTCTACTTTTACATGGAAAAGGATGCTAGTGTATCAAGCAAGCTTAGTGTGAAGTTGAGAAAGGGCATTGACTAAGTTAATACACTTTCTTACTTTGACTTTGAAACTTTTTTCCCTAATCTTACTGAAGATGTATATCTTCAATATATATGTATATATATTTATTTAAGTAGGACTTTTCTAGTGCTTGCTGGAAGCAAACATTTGTCCTCGTTTATTAGTTGCTTTAAGTTTAGCCTTTCAAGTAAGAGAAAGGATAAAGCTCTAGGGCCTCACCATTACCAAATAGTCAACTTCCCTTGATCTCTGCTGACCATACGTCCTGCTAACGTTGCCCAGTATGCTGTCTGATTTCTTGCAGTGAGTGGATTATTGGCTTATCTTCTTCCTGGCAGCCACTATAAATTTGAGGTTCTTTGCAGCAGGGCTGCTACTCGACCAAAATTAAGGCATGGCGTTGTCCCACTCTGTATGCAGGATTTTGCAGTTCACTCTGTGCCAGTCGAGAAATCTCATGATGCTTAACAATCGTCAAGATTATCAGGGTCTCTCTGGACTGAAGTTCTGTCGTGTCATCTAATGTCATCTGCAGATTTGCTGAGGGTGTGCTCTGTGTCATCATCCAGGTTGCTGATAGGAGATGCTGAAGAATATGGGCCTCGGTATTGATCTGTAGGGTTCTCTCCTTGTTATCAGCCAGATGTCAAGCTATTAATCATGGCCCTTTGAGCCTGGTGGTCCAGCCAATTTTCAGTCTGGCCAGAAGTTTGTCCTTTCAGCCCATATCTGCTTGAATTCCAAATGAGAATGCTGCAGAAGATGATGTGAAAAGCTTTACTGAAGCAAAAATATATCTATCTACACATATAGTTTATATATATACTAAAAATCTCTTTTCCTCATCTACAAAGCCAGTCCACTCCATTGTAGAAAGCAATTTAGTTGGTTAAAAATGATTTGCTGTTGGTAAATCTGTGTTGACTGTTTCTGTTGTATCTTCCTGTCCTTTATGTGGCTGAAAGGAGAGCTCCATGATCTTTCCACAAACTGAGTTAAAGCTGACAGGATCATTCTTGCCTTTTCAAGGAGGAGTATGTTAGCCCTCTTCCAGTTGTCAAAGACTTCCCCCAGATTCCATAGCTTTTCAGATATCGTAGACAGCAGACTTGTATACATATGCATCGGTTCTTTTAGCACTCTTGTGAATCCTTGGTGGCTCCATGAATTTGAATACATCCAGCTTCTCTGAGTAGTCCCTAAATTGTTGCTGCCTCTGCCTATCCTTTCATTAAACAAAGCTGGTGCATGCAGAGGTACGTGAGCAGGCTTTGGTTGTGCAAAGGCAAAAGAAATGTTGAATACCTTAACCTTTTTCTATCCTTTATCTCTAGGTTGTCTCCCTCATCCATCAGCAGATCCCCATGTCTCTGAAATTCCTCTTGAAACTAGTGTACCTGTATGATTCTTTACTGCTACCCTTATTGTCCTTTGCTAGTCTCTTCCTAGCTTGGATTTTATTCCTAAGTAGCAAATAATGTTTTATGTTTCTCTTTTGTTACTTCTTGTTTCTGTGTCTCGTATGCTCATTTTCATTCATCAAGAAACTTCCCACTTAGCCAAACACTCCTTTTAAGTGAAACTTCCAGTCGTCTTTGACAATAGGCTGGTTTATTTTACCGGTTCATAAGTTGCTACTCTAGATCTACATTTCATGTTAAATTTATCTGTTCTGATTTCTCTTTGTATCACTGGGACAGTTTTGTCTTTCTGCAGCTAGTAGTCTTCCCGCCCCCCCCCGAAGGTACTTACAGGGGTTTCTAAAATGTCCTCCTAAAAGATCTCCAGTTAACACTGTAAAGACAGAATATAAGTACGCAGTATGGAACTGAAGTATATGTGATAAAACTAAATGCAAGAGACTAGTATCGAAGCAGTATGGCACTACAGCTTGTTCAGGTGCATCTGTTAATTACCTTAAATACTTCAAGGATTTCAGGGTCTAAGCAGAACCTTGACAGGATGAAGAAACCTTCAGTAATGTCATTCATGACAGAACAGACCTATGTTTCCTCTAGACTCTCAGTAATGTCTTCATATTTGCAGAAAGGAACAGATGCACACTATTTTATTCCAACTAAAGGAGAGGATATTTAAGTTTAGAAATCATGAAAGCCTGAATTAGTTTTTGGTGATAAAATTTGCTCTTTAAATAGCTGTTTCCTGAGAGCACAGTTCTTTGTTTTAATATGAAAGGTCACTTTTGTTGTGGCAGTGCCTTCAGCTTTATGGAATGAATTGAGGTTCTGATTTTAGCGATAATATGCCTTACACTGCTTTGGTTAGTCTTTTTTCAATGACAATCTCAAATGTTTCCTCCCCTCCCCCTGAGAAACTCCATTACAGGTTAAGTAATCTGCCTGTTCTCAGCACTGCTCATCTTCTGCAACAGCAAGACTAGGAAGCATGAAAGTGACTCCCCTAATGTAGCTATAGAAAGTCTGTATCTGCAATTTCTAGGGTTCTTTTCCTTGTCTATATAGAGGGGTTTTAAAGCATAGTATCCTTCAGGTCTATGTCAATGGCTTTGGCTAATTATCAGGAACAGACACAGTCCAACTCTTTAACCTTCCCGTGGAGAATTCTATATTTTACAATGAAACGAGACACTTTTAAAGGAATCATAGTCCTATTTTTGACAGGCTTACCTATCTACCTTTATTAATACTAATGAGAAGTGAAATATGATTATCCCCCCCCCCATCTTTAATATTTAGGTTTGTTACTGGATATCCGAGGAGAAGTTTTCTTAATGCAATAGTTATCTGTTTATTCAGGCAATGCTTAATTAGACAACATTCTTAAGACACTTTTAAGTTAGAGGCTGCTGGGGGGCTTGAGCATCTGGAGGTAGAAAACCCACCTTGTTTTGAAATAAATTCTTCAAGAAGAAAAACGCCAAAGTTTATTTGGATACTGGACGCTGCTTTTTCTTCTCATGTAAAATGAACATTCTCTTTATTGCAAGCTCTCTGCAAGCAATAGAGATGACAGTCTCTTTATACGATCTCTCCATACTTGAAGCAGTAACTGATTTCAGGACTCCTTCATGTAGAAATATAGTTAGATATTTCAATGATCCAAGCCCTTTGATTAACACAATATAGTTTTTTATTTATTTTTAATAGATTATAGATATACTCTGCGCAGTTATCACACATACATCTGGCAACAGTATTCAGGGACTGCACTGAACTATTCACAAGTCTATACGAGTGCCTTGTTCAATAGCACGACTAGCTCACTTGAATCATTGCTGCTAGGCCTCCTTTTCAGAGACTTGTTGAATCCTGGATTTCATTAAGAACTTATACTTGGAGGAAAAGGAGAAGGAAGGAACAGTTGGACAGAAGATAAGCTTTTTTGGTTTAATGAACTTCCTTCTAGCTTGTGCATGCAACTTGAAGAATAAAAGAACCTATCTGCTACACAGCATAATAAGGTTTTCTTTCAGATCTTGTGTACGCTCAGAAAAGTGTCTATAGAAATAGCCCAGTAGCATGGAAGTGTTTCTTTCTTCTTGCATTGTCTGAGTTCAGTAGGATGACCTTAGTAGGGAAAACGCTGGGCGCTGCAAACTTTTAAGCATTGGTTTCAGCTAATCCAGCAGTGACATGGTCAACAAAGGAATACTATAAAGTGCAGTACTAGACCTTTGCTGTTTGTTTTGAAGCTGGTCTGAAGCAACTGCTGCTTAAATATGTGAATTTATTTAGTATTTATTTTAGCTTCAAGCACGGATAAGAAAGTTCAGTTCCTTCAGTTGAAGGCACTCCATTCATCCTATTTTGCTGTATTGTTTCCCTAAAACAAGAAACCACAGCAGAACCTGATATCTTGTCTCACTGGAGTGCAGGAGGGAAGAGTGGAAAGGTGGGGGAATCTATACTGGTTTGAACTGCTGAGTAGCCTTGAGTTAAGACAATTGTTTCTCAGCCTGGTTATGGAGGTGGCTGTATCAGATGCAAGGGCCTCTCGAAGGCAGGTACTAGCATCCACCTTTTAAGTCTTTTTACTTCTTTAACTTCTAGTCTTGTAATTTCTAAAACTTCCAGAAGTTTGGAAGAGAATCTGTGGAGATGAACTTCAGGACTAGGAAGAATTATTCATCATACGGTGGCATTTCTTAAAGTGTGAAGGCAGAAGACAAAGGATTTAAACGCTATTTTAAAAGCCATGCACAAAGAAACCTACTTAAATCACTCTTTTCAAAAAAATAAAAATCTAATGAGATGACATAACTAGTTAACAATGTGAACATACAGAGTCTTATTTTCCTTTTTTTAACTAGGCTTTACTTAAGAAATCTAGTTCCTTTTCCTTCTTAATTAAAAAGAGTTTTATTTGTTTAGTTTGAGCCTCACTTCTATAAAAATGCTTTGTAAGCATAGGGTTTCTATTCAGATGGCATTGCTCTAATATGCAAAGTTTCTTTGAAAACCTAAGTTTTTTTTACATTGAAAACAGGAACTATAAATAGTAATTCAAATATGCTTACAAAAACCTGCAAACTATAGTTTCTGTTTTAATGCGTAGCATGCTGCATATTTCCCTTCTTTTCTCTGTAGGCTTTTGTGGATTACTTCTCCCAAGGCCTCCATGCAGAATACAAGAGCAAGGGCATCATTGTGCAGGTGAGTAGAGTTTGATTCATGTAAATGTGGTTACCACAGCAACATTGGTGTCTTGGTAACAAAAGGGAATCAGCATATTCTCTTATTCATGAATATGTGACACAGATTAAGGATGAGGATTTCCTTTGATCCCATTAGCAGCTTTCTTAATTTACTCTGAAACAATGCATCTTGAAACAATAAAAAACATGGGTGGGATGGTTTGGGTTTTTTGTTTGTGGNCGGGTAACTGAACCTTCAAATATGAAATATTCCATGAAACTGTGTGCAACTCTGTAGAATATGTCTTTATACAACTTAATCTACTGTAATGCACTTTTGGAGTGCATTTGGGATTCAATGGGTAACCGTTCAAAAGACTCAGATAACACCAGTCCATTCCCTGCAGTGTCCGTGAATCAACTGCTAGTGTAAGAACAAACAAAAGCCTCAAAGACCCTTTGTATGTAATAGACTGATTTACTTTTCTTCAGTACTGTGTTTCCACGTTACTAATGAGTCTTGCTCCCCCCCTGCATTTGTTTACCTTCCATGGTTTTAATTATTTTTTTGATTGGGCATAAAAGCAAACCAAGCCAGTCTCTCAGAGCTTTATGAGATTTTCCTTTAATATCACTTCTCACATACTCTTAGTGTCTGCTTCCAAAACGTAGCTGGAATTTCCAGCTTTGGTTGCAAACACTGAGTTTTTCATTACTAATTACACCTGTTGCTCTCCAGAGCCATAGTCAGTTTGATAAAGGTGGTGTAAGATCTTACCTGTACTGTGAAGACAGCGGTGTATCTCTTTTAATTCAGTGAGGGATCTTCTTACAAACGGGATTAGCCTATGTCCATGCCTGTCACTCCCCTGTTCTGTATGGTGGTTCTCAAAACCATCTGAACTCCGAAGGCCCTATGAGGAGTAAGGCACGAAGTTACCTACTTTATTTGTGTAATCACTAAGCATGAGAGCACAGCTTTTGTTACTGGCTGAAACCATGGAGAAGTTGTTACCAATTTAAGACTGTGTTACCTTTTTGATGTGCTAGATCTTTTTTTTCCCCTTGAAGTTAATTAAGAAAATGAGAACTTATCGCCAGGAAGTGTCCTGCAGTTTCCTGTCCAGATGTTTAGTCCCAGATGTTTGGTATAATGTCCTGTCCCAGTTCCTGGGAGAGGGTTGTGTTAAGAAAAAAGACGGTTGCTGGGTGAGCTATTCCATGCAGTCACTGATCCTTTAATGGGAACCTCATTTAAACCTTATACTAAGGTTGATTTTTGAGGTCTGGCAGTGGAGAGGAAGCTAGCAGAGGTGGTCCCTGAAAGCATTCTAATTACTCTTGTTATAGACCTTCTTGAGGACAGGCTAGCTGACATTAGTTTTACGCTGGTGACAGATTATAACTTGCCGTAGAGCTCCCAAAGCATAACTTCTCCTCAGAGTGTTTGATGCTGTGCCCTAGCACCCTGGGATGTACCTATGGCCACACCAATGTACAGCAACGAAGGATGCTTTAAAAAGGTAGCAGCACATGAACAAGTGCATGTTCAGCGTATGGTCTGGTTCGTGTGTGCTCTCAGTTCTTGAAGTGGATTAAGCTGGAGCACCTTTTAGTGTTTTATGTCTTCTTGTTAGTTTCTCTTCTCACAGGCCTTTCCGAACCTTTCCCTGTCTTCAGCCCCAAACTGTCCAGCAATGGATCAATTTTTACCATATTGCAAACTGCTTAGTTTTCTTTTTACTTTTACCCTTCTATATTACCTCTTTCTCCCCAGTGTGGTTCAAGTTGTATTATTTACAGATTTAGCTTCATTATCAGACAGCTGTTCTTCTGATCCCTTTCATCTATATGCATCGTGGCCCTCTTAATCTGTGGTCACAGACTCCAAATGAGACTGAAGGAACTGGTAGAGTATTTGTTTTCTACATCAGTAATAGGAAGCCTTCTGGTCCCTTTTCTTTCCCGCTCAAGCCTACCTACAAACTGTGAGGCACGGGCTCAACACAGCTTCACTGGTGATAGAGCTGGATGTGATGTTTTTTGTGTGTGTTGCGGTACGATGTCTAAGCTCTTTCTCTGTTTTCTGGTGTTTTCTTAGGTATAATTGCTGACAGTTACCTCAGTGTGAGTGTGTTTAGAGACAGATGCTCGCAGGGGAAAGAAGTGTTATATCTTAGATCGGATATGAGGAAAAATGTCTTCCCCGAAAGGGTTGTCAAGCATTGGAACAGGCTGCCCAGGGAAGTGGTTGAGTCACCATCCCTGGAGGTACTTCAAGGAGGTGGAGATGTGGCCCTGAGGGATGTGGCTTTGGGGTTGACTTGGCAGTGCTACGTTAACAGTTGGACCTGATGGTCTTAAAGGTCTTTTCCAACCAAAATGATTCTATGATTCTATGACCTTTGAGATGCATTGTTCCTATGTGCATTTGTAACCAGGCAGTCTCCTCCTCCCCACATTTTGCTTAAATAGTACTCTGTCAGTTTGAAAGGAAAACAGAGCAGATACTGCTCCTTTATGACTATGGAGTACCTATTGAAGCTGAAAAGGTAAATAACCTAGGAACTCATGCTTGGCTTAAGACATTAAACACAGTATGAATGTAGATAGTATGGGAAAGATTTTCTAGCTTTTGGATATGGAAAAGTAAGACACTGCAAACTTATTTTCTAGCATTTTTAACGCTATAAACAAATGAAGAATTAATCTGGCTTTCTGTATCAACAGTTATGTTTTCCTGTACAAAATTTAACAGGTTGTGGTAAGCTGTCTTTTTGTAACTCCCACATTGGCTAAAGGTGCCAAATCCTGACAGCACTGCTTTTTTGCCTCGAAATGTGGGGAGTGAACTGCCATTCTGAGTTATGTGGGCCTGATGACCAATGGCTGTCACAGCTTCAATTTGTTATGCTAATTTTATTGCAGTCCATGTCCTTGTCATCTTGTTCCAGCCTAAGTCACTATAAACCACTAATGAATATTACCAGTACCTTCCTGTGAAGACTAGCTGATGTACCTTCTTCAGGCCCTTTAGAAGACTGCATGTCCTTTAGATTCCTTGAAGTTGATCTCTCTGACCTTCAGAAATGTAGTGCTTTTAATTCCAGACTTGCACTTCCAGTTGAGATCACCATTTAAAGCAGTTAACTTTTACCATGCCAATACCCGCAGAGTACCACTGCGTGAAAAGCAGAAACACAGTACTGGTGGTATTTTACCAATTTCTGAACCTCAACCTAAGGTATATCAGTTTTGCTCAAGTGGATTGCCTTCTCTGTGGAAGCTTAATTTTGGTAGTATATAGTGCTTTTATTGCAATGCAGACATCTTTAGATTAAAAATATACTCTTTCTAGCTGACAGGCCTCTTAATTTTACAGAAGTAGCTCAGTAAAAACATAGGCTAAAATTCTGTGTGTGTTTACATGGAGAGAAAAGGAATGAGGAAGACGAAAAAGACTTCCCTGAAGACATTTCTTTGAAAAATCTCTCCCTGAAAGGTTTCTGGAGACACTTCTGAAACTTTTGCTCTTTGAATATGTCTAAAAATATTGCTTGGTTCTTTACCCCTTTCTTTTACTCCTTTTTTTTTTGGTCTTTTAACTTCAGTCAGTACTGGCATTTTCCCTCTATACTTCATTACTGTTAATAGTAAAAGTGGAACAGTGAAAATTTCCACTACCTGTTTTCTTCTACCATATCCCCTATATAAAATATCAGATCACAGAATCATGGAGGTGTTTGTTTGAAGGGATCTCTAGGAAGTTTTCTAGTCTAACCTCCTGCTCTCCTAGTGTTAGCAGTGGGATTGGTGCTCACACAAGGTCATGGGCTAGTCATGGCTTTATACAGCCGAATCTTAAAAACCCTTTAAGGGCAGGGATGCCGTGACCTCCCTGGACAACCTCTTAGACTGTTGCTCAGCTCTCCTAGCAAACAGTTTTTTCCTTAGTGTCCAGTCTGAAAGTTCACAGCCAAAATTTACAGTTTTGCCTCTTCTTATTTTATCTGGCACTACCAAGAAGAGTTTGGCTCTCATCTTAAGTGCCCTTGAAGCTATTGGGTCACCACCAGCCTCCTTTTCTCCACACTGAACAAGCCCATCTCTCTCCAGGTGTTCACAAAAGTGTGTTGTCATCAGACTAATGCCATTGCCTTCCTCCAGAGCTTTTTAGCTTTGCTCTTTAGCTTTCTTACAAGCTGGCTTTGGTTACTGCAATTCTTCTGTTTCCCCTTTGTCCCCCACCCTCCTTTTCCCCACAGAGAAATGGAAAGAGGCTTCTTTTGGGAACACTCAAGAGTTCAGGTCTTTTTTAAAAGAAAGGAAAAATAAGAGATAAAATTGTGTAAACAAACTATTCTGATTTTTTGGGGGGTTATTTTCATGTGCATGTAGCATAATTAGTAGAGGCTTCTGTTAAGGACCTGGGATCAGTTCTTGCATCCATGCAACATTCAAGACCCTAATTCCCAATTCTGAGTGCTGGCCAATTTTAATAAGTATTGGAGCTGTAAGTGCTAGCAAATGTTTTAAGAGAGCAAGAGACATTGTATTGACATAAGCTAATTTTAAGGCATGTTTTGAAAGTAGAGAGCAGGCTAGGCTTTCTCCAGATAAAGACACAGAATTTTCTATACGTTCCTTGCCCAGGTAGTGTGGGTTTATATGTGCCTGAATACAGAATGCTAGAAGGCTTTAAGCAGTGAAAGATTTTTATTTTTTTTAAAATCTGTCATGACAATTTTAGATAGGGTTCATGAATGTCCAAGATCCTTGTGGGGAGGAAGAAGAGGAGGAAACTAACTTAATGGATTTAACAGGTCTCTTCATCGCTGTTAAAATATGGCACAGTTAATGGGAAGATGGTAAATCTTATCTTTCTGAAATTAAATACCTGTCTCTTTGTTTTCTAGAGAGCATTTGGGAGGGAAAAAAATGTTGGAGTGTAATCCTATGCTTCTGTGTGCCTTGAAGTCTGTGGCTCAATAGCTAACCAGTAGTGCTACTGTGTGCTTGCTTTTTTCAGGTATCCTCATGCAAAATTGTTTGCCCCTTCATGCTATCCAGTGGCTTAACTGGGTAGTGCAGTTCAGTTATGAAGTCTGTTTTGAGCAGAGGAAGACAGAAAACAAATCTTAACTATAACTATTGTGCCACTCTGTGTGGGGATGTTGCGGATATAATTTGGTGGTGTATAAGCTTATAATTGTTTTCCTTTTTAAAAAACACCAGTTTAGAAATGCGATCTGAAAAATGGATGAGGTTCATATTCTGGAGCTGAAACTAGGTACCTATGCTGTTGTGGTAGCAGAATGAGTAGTTTTCTTATCCAAGCATTTGTAGCTTTTGGCAACTTTAAAGGCGATGGTAACTACTTACACTTCTGAAACTCAGGTCTGTTTTTCCTCTCAATTTGAAAGTGAACTTGTGCAGTATATTTTTGAAAGTCCTTTTTACAGAGAGGTCCATGGTTTTAATGTCCTAGGGTGAAGGAATGAGCAGACATAACCAGTGCTTCCTGTTTGAGGTGGTCAAACTGTTGAAATGTGCAGAGCCATGGCATGGATAAATAGTCAGAGTTCAAGTGGTCCTTTTCCCCCATTGCTATGCTTCTGAAAGCATGATAGTAAAGCTAATGTTTCTGAGGTCAGGCATGTGCGTTCATTGTTCTTTGAGTCTAACATGGGGAAGCAAGTTTCCAAACTAACTTGCCCAAATATACTGAGCTTTGAAATGGTATTCTCATTTTGAGATCCATTAGCATGCATAAGTGGACACACACCTCTCGGGTATCTGCTGTAAAGGTACATGAATCGTAACACTCGCTATTGTGATGGGCAGTAGTGACTGTATGAATTGAATCACTAGTGTAGCCACAGATGAACTGAAAATGTTTTAGGAGCTCCTTGTCAAAGTGGTTGGGTTCCAAAGCTTGTGAGATCTGGTATGTCAATATCTGAGTGGCTGTAGGCCAGGGCTTTTTGATTACTTTAAGAGTAAAGATTGAGCACAAGTTGAAAGCAATGCCAAAACCATGACTATGGGGAAAGAGAGTGGCTTCTTAATGTGCAAGTACACATGCATTTCCCTTTCCTCTTCCAGTAGCATGAGCTGGGGATAGGTAGAATGTGGGTTTGGATTCCCTAAGTCTATCTTGCCCCATCACAGACATGTCTTTGTGGTACCAGTGCCCCTGGGCCAACTGCCTACCCATGACACTTCCTCTTGCTTTTCCATTATGCCAGGGCTGGGTAGTTCTGAGACCCACCATCACTTTTTCTGTTTCTTCCAAGCATTGCTATAAAAATCCACTAACTGGGCTCCACTTCTTGGTCCTTCCTTCTGTCCTTGAGGTCTTCCACTCTGGTACCGATATCTCCTCCTTCCTCCGAGCCCTCCTGTGGAGTTACAAGCTCAATGTTCCAAGTGTCCTGACGTTCCCTTTCCTCCTCCTGCCTTTGTGTTTCTCTCTGTACAGGTGCCAAACTGTAATGCAGCTGTTACTCAAGTATAAAATCCCTGGTCTAGGTTCTGTGCCTCCTTCCCAAGCAAGCATTTGGGATTTACTACAGAGAAGCAGCAATGCTGCGGCATTTTCTGTTAGACAGCTGGAATGAAATTTTGCACTCACAAATTCTAAGAAAAACTTTTCAGCCATGGGCTTACAAGAGCAGTTTTTCTAGGGTCCCAACTGGGGATGCTGACTGTCAACAGATCACTAAACTGTCTATACTTCACATTCCAAATGTGGCCCGCAAGGTATCTGAATAAAAATGTTTTTGATATTGTACATTTTGATCTTAGAACCAGAATCACAAAGAAGTCTAGCTTAAACTAGAATTCAGTATACAGGTTACCTAATTTCCAATTATTTTAGTTCCTTGATGGATCTGTAAATTAATCTGAAAGCATTCTCTGCTTAACATGATCTTTCCTACGTGCAGAGTGTTCTACCGTATTACGTCGCAACAAAAATGTCCAAAATCCGCAAGCCGACCTTCGATAAGCCCAGTCCTGAAACGTATGTCAGAGCTGCCTTGGGCACGGTAGGCCTGCAGTCCCAGACCAATGGGTGCCTACCCCATGCACTCATGGTAAGTCACCTTGGTAAACGTAAGGATCTGGAATGTCCTTTGTATGTGTTTATTATGGAAGAAGAGTAAAGAATAATTTTGAATAATTAAATATTTTTTGTTCTTTAACTTCTAATCATAACTTGGTAATATTTGTGTGCTGGTAACTGTCAGATTTCACTTAATACAAGCTATAAAAAGCTAAGAAAAGCTAAGATTTCTCCCCTTCCCCTTCCCCCCCCCCCCCCCCCTCTTCTTTTTTTTTTTTNCCCCCCCCCCCCCCCCCCCTTTTTTTTTTTTTTTTTAAGGGATGGATCTTCTCTCTTCTGCCTGCATCTGCTGTCACAAATTTACTCATGAGAACAAACAAACAAGTACGGGCTCGTTATTTGAAAAAAATGAAGGAGAAGTAAGTTGGAGGCAACATGATCTCAGAAGCCTGGGATTCCTGTGGGTTCTGGACACACACTGCAGCACCAAGTAGACCTAATGTTTTAAACATCTTTGATCGTAGGTGTACTTTCTAACAAGCTAAACAGTCTTGTTTTGAGGATACAGATGAAACAAGACTGTTGACTTCTAATACTGATATAAAAATAGGCTTTATTTGTTTATAGATAGTATGAGGGGGGAAGTGCTTTGGACTAAAATTGCACTGTGCTTTAAGAAATACTTACATGGGCTTGATCAAACATTGCGCTGTTGAGGAACAGTTTGGTTATACCGTGTCCATCACAGCTATGTATTGTGCACATGGGTGAAGGGCAGAAAAACAGTACTTCTTGCATATTATTGGACGGGTGGGGAGGAGTGGGAAGGGAGCGTATTTATTTACAAAAGTAACCTAGAACTACTGGCAGAGCATAACTTGTTCGCAGCTCAGGTTGTGGACGCTTGCAATGATTCTGCATTGTCAGCCATGTGCTGAGCTCTCCCCTCCTTACAGGGTCCAGTGTGATTTTTGGTTATGAACTTGAACAGGCCAAAAAACAAAATGAGTGTAATTGCTCATCTATAGATGTATACATAAAATAACATTGCAAAAAGTATTTAAATACTTGGTTCTTGAATATGGATTCTAACTTTTCAGTAATATGTAATCTTTACTGTTTGTAATAACATTTTTAAAAGTTGGTGCCTGCTCTTTGTAATAGGTGGTGATAACACAGTGTAGATAAATGTCACAAGTTGTGTTACGTGCTGGTTGCTATGTCAAAGATCATGGGCACTTTAAATGCAGAGCTTGAAATGAGTTACTCTCCTTGTTAGCAATGATGGTTAAATTCTTTTTGAAGTATGTATCAGTCTGTCTTCTTGGTGAGGCCCTTTGAAAAGTGAATCCTGAATATTTGAGACAGCTTTAAAAATGAGAACCAGTGAACTTCTTTAAATGTAGAACACTTTTAATTGTGTTTTATATTAACTGATTTGTTTCATGGTTCTATTCCAAAATGGAGTGCTTCAGTGAGGTTGATGTTACTCAACTCCAGGAGACGTGGATCAGAGTACATGAGAAGTCTGTACTGCTGTTGTCTGTATTTACCTACTCTTTAAATAAAGATTTTTGGTCTCTAACATTCCTTTTTATAAATGTAAAATGTACTGAAACGTACAAGGCAAATCAAATTGCAAGCAGCTACCAACGTTTTCTGTGGTGACTTCCTGTGGCTTAAGAGTGGACGTTGCTTTCTATCCTTGAAAGAATAATTTCAAGCTCTGATTTTGAAGTAAAAAATGTTGTACTGAGACATGATTTGGGGCTAACATTTCTGTACATTGAAAAAGCTGAATACCGATGCAATGGTGCTGATCAAATCTGAGACGCAGTTTTCTTAATTTTTTGGAACAGGGGTGGTGAAGTCAGTGGTATTAGTTCTGTAAGAGCACATGACTTGGTTTGCTCTGGAGCTGATGTGGAAACATTGGACTAAACAATCTGTATGTTTTTGACTTCGTAAAACAAATAAAATGGAATTTACTCTGACTCTTTACTGTGTTGGGTTTTTTTCCTTGAAATGTTTGCCTATATATTCAAATGCCTGATGGTCCTTTATTGTCTATAATAATGCAGTGAAAATTACTGTACTTTTACATGCCAAAACCAAGGCTTTTATTAATTTGTTTTCCTGGCTGTTATCTATTTTACAGTGCTGATATTTTAAAATCCTTGGAACACAAAATAAACTTTCAACTAGAACTATTAATTTAACGCATTAATAAGAAATAGTTATTTCCAAATAAGCACTTCGTAACTGTTGAAGGTGTTTGGAAAGATACATCTGAGGGGAACAGCACGCATATCCAGCTGGCACTGAAGCAGCCGTGCCCCAGCAAGGCAGTATCTGGCAATGGGTTGTGGGAGCCTGTGGTCATTTTTCCCCACTGCCCTGCGAGGGGTACCAGCAGGCTCCAGTTTGGGTTCCCATGTTCATGCTTCCTCCGAGATGTCTCCTATTTTCCAAACTGCACCAAGGAATCACTTTTTACCCTTAAATTGCCTTGACTTTGCTTTCGAATGTCTCCTCACCTCAGCGATTGCAACGAAGTGTGTATTCAATAGCTTCCGACGTACATTGAAACAACCCAGGCACCTGATGGAAAACAGGAGGGGTTTTCTTGTGGTGCTTCTGCTGTCTCTTTGCAACTGCCCAGAAGGGCGTTTTGTCACTGATGCAACGCAAAAACTGGAGTGAGTTTTCACTCCCCTGTTTGAATGGGAAAAACAAGGTAGGAGTTGAGTAATGTGTCTGCTTCTCTCTTCCCAGGGAGCCGTCCCCGCCGGCACACGCTGCCCTGCTGCCCCGCACACCAGTGGCACCAGCCCGTTCCCGAAAGCAGGCCTGCTCCCTGAGGAAGGTAACCTCCCTGCACCCTGCCGCAGCCACCGAGGATGGCAAGGCCTCGGACAGCCGCCATGCAGCCACCTGCCTCGCCCAGGAGCAGCGCAGGCCCGCAGGGAGGGGAAGCAGCTTGGTGAGGTGTCCGTGGGTAATGCCCAGCACCTCCGGTACCACGGAGGGTGGCAGCTGTGGCCCACGCCTGGGCGGGAGGGGTCCAGGTGCTGGGGTGGGACCAGGGTGGCACCTACACAACAGGATTCTGGCTTTCCTCAGGAGTTGTAACTTTACAAATCTATACTGCTTTTTTCTAAACATGGCACTATATATGTGACTTACGCAGCTAGCTAAAACCAGCCTCCTTAAACGAGTAGCCATGTTTCGGGCAGAAGCCCTTTTATTCAACAGTTTGCTGACACCTGTGTGTGGGCCGGTAGTGCCCCTGCCCCTCAGGGCCGCGGCCAGGCTCCGGGGACAGAAGAAAGGAGAAGAAAGGCAGGCTCAGCCCGGGGGAGGCAGCCGCCCTTGCGCTCCCGTGTCGGTGGGACCTCCGCGGGCGGCGGCGCAGCGCAGCGCAGCGGAACCCCCGTCGCGGGTTGCAGCGCCGGCGGAAGCGGGCGGGCGGCGCACCGGACGGAGCGGCGGGGCCAGCCGGGNTGTCCGGGCCGTGGCGTCGCGGAGAGGCCGGTGCTGGCGCCCGGCTGCGCCCGCCGCAGTAACAGCCGCCGCGCCCGCGGTGCGCAGCCACGGAGCGAGTCCGGCCCCGGAGGGGAGCGCAGCGACTGGCTCGCCTTACAGACGGTCTGGAGAAAGCCGCGGTCCTAGGCGTGACGTGGGGGGGGGGGGGAAATAAAGGCAAAGCTTTGAAA
>VXBL01002245.1:171455-204985 GCA_013400195.1 Aramus guarauna
CGGTCTGGAGAAAGCCGCGGTCCTAGGCGTGACGTGGGGTGAGGTGGAAAATAAAGGCAAAGCTTTGAAAGCTTCTGGGCGTAGGGCTGTAAGTTTGTACCGCTTTCTTCGCTGGGCAGAACGGCATCACGGTTTGTACGTGTGAGTTCGGGTCTCCGAGCACACCTGCAGCGAGTACGAAACCGTTAGGATGTGGCTCCGTTCTGTGACGGCGCTGCGCGACACGGAGCGTGAGGCCTTGGGGGTGGTCTGGCTTTTCTGGGTAACTAAAGTTCAGGTGTTGGAAATAAAAATTGTGTGTATGTCACAAACATGTCGTAGCAGTTTTAGATGCAGAACACGGCGTCAGCTGCACGCGTGCGTAGGTGTGTTTCTGACGCACACGCTTCAGTGAACTGCTCTCATCTTTGGGCAGGTTGAATGGGACAAACAGAATTCGGTGGAGCTAACCTCTGTAATAACTGTTAGTCACTTCTCATTCATAAAACTTACTACGCATCTTCCTTTATCTTTTCACAGTGAAAACATTGCAAAAAATAAAGAGTGCTAGTTGAAAGGGCTAGAATTAACATCGCTGTTTTGTATCAAACTTTTAAACCAAAGAGTGCAGAGGCGGGAGAGCGCTGCGTGGGTTTCTTGTCTTGTGAGGACTGGTTTGTTTGTGAATATGGTCAAAACACCACGTTCCACTCACCCGATTACAATACCCAGTAAAGCTCCCATTTCTCTGCAGACTGAGCATCCTAGACAAGCTGATTTTTTTTTTTTTTTAATCCTGAAAAAATTAAGCAACTTGTGTATGTAGCCTGTAAGTTTTCTGTCACAGGTACATTTCATTCTACCTATTCCTAAGGAGATTTAAAAAATTATTTTTCCTATCTTTTGAATTATGGAGAATGAAGACTTTTACTTTGTTTTGGTTTCAGATCCATTTTTAAGCCTCATTGCATGTGTAAATAAAACACACGAAGTGGTATGCCTGAGTGGCTCTTCCCTACTTTCTCCTTAATTTCAAAATCTTTTTAAAATAAAAGTATTTTTCTCAGAGAAATGTCTTTTTGTTTCCTAAAAAATGTTGCAGAGGGAAGCAGTTCAGCTATTTGGGAAAATTTCTGCTGGTATGTGTTTGTGGTAGAATTGAAAGGTTCTAGGTGTTATCCTTTCTGATAAAAGGATGTTTTCATTTTTGTTTGTCTGTCAATAACAAATATATATATATAAAAAATCCAGTTTCTGTGTAATTTTAACTCTTATGTAATGTAGGTTTGACTGTTCCCTGGACTCTCTGCCAAGCAGAGGAGGAGAATACTTCAGAGAATGATTCCATAAGTTCTTCCAAACTGTATTTTTTGTACGGTGAAATTCTATTACATGCAATCCCTTTCTTTTTTCCTTCCCCCCCGCCGGCTTTAGCACCTAAGGCACCTGTGGCCAGCAACCTTGCCCCTGCAGGCACCAGACCAACATGGATGAGGAAAGATCAGCCTCACACTCAAAAGCAGTTTGTCTTTGAAAAACCATCAAAGGTAAAAAATTACATGGTAACTACCACAATCTCATCTCTTATTAAACTTCAAATGGAAAAATTATCAGATTTTGAGATTATAGTCTCATGTTTAAAAACAAATTAAAACTGCAGCTGAGCTGAACTTTGGACTTTTACCAAGCAGAGTTTGCAACTGCCTTATATATATGGCAAACAGAAAGTTACGGTCCCTCTGTTTAGCCTCAGACTTTGAGTATTCATTATGTACCTGTTCATAACTACTTTTTTTCAGAGTGCCTAACTAACACATTCTCCTAAGTAATCAGAATGATGCAGTGTCCTAAGCGCTATTTGAGCTCTGCTTTTTTGGCCTCATTTGGGATATCTGTCTTATTTGTCTCAGGGGAGGAGCATAGCGTTTGTTTTATAGACTTTGCTTTATGTCCTGTCAGCAGGAGGAAGAACTGTGCTCTGTGCAGTGGGAGGGCAGTTCCTTGCTTGGGAAAAAAAAAAAATCTTGAACGCTTCTTTTTAAACCAGAAGTGTTTGAAAGGCTGTTGGCTTGGCTTGGAAGGATTGGTCTGGGAAGATTGTCTTTTCTCTGTGGCAGAGCCTGGTATCTCTATAGTACTATATTTTGACCTTCTTGCTCAACTTGACACCTCCTTGCATCTCAACACTCCACTGAGCTCAGAGATGAGAAGCGTAAATCCCTCTGACAACCCGAACGATAACCCAGGCGGGACCAAGATGGATTAAACTGCTCTTTGTTGTAACAAAGAACAGCTATCTCAAGCTGTACAGACAATTTTAAAGCCTCAGCCTCTGCTACATCTAGTCTGTCTTGTGTTTTACTCATTGTCTGGGGCCTGGGATTTGTTCAGCCCTCCTGTAGTTGCTCTAGATTTTTACTTCCAAATGTAAGGATGAGAATTTTCTTTGTTGTAGTTGGTAAATAGCAAGTATTGTAACAATCCAATAATTTAGACAGGAATGTCCTTTAGGGGGCAGTTGATTGTTAAAAACCGCCTGCAGTGGTAGCTGCGTTTGAGAGTTTCTGGGGCATGGAGAGAGTAAGTGGGTTGTTACTACTTACCAGTTGTCCAGAAGTATGTTTTTCTCACTGACATACCAGTATGCAGCTATATAGTCACTGGTGATGACAATTAGTTCTGTTTGACTAGAGCATATCAGGTACTTAAATGTTTAATACTCACCATGTATTGTTTTGTTACCTTTCAGGTGGAGCGCACAGTTCCTGAGGCAGGTGTGATAGAGTGAGTATGCTGCTGGCTTAACTGTCCTTCGTGAGGTTTTCTGTCTTGTTGGTCAGTGGGAATGTGCTGAAGAAGATTCTACTCTTACAATTGCCATGCCTTTGGAAGAAATTTCAGTACAAAATATGGACTTAAAGCCCTTTTATCCTGAACTGAATTTATAATCAGGAGAGTCCAAGTCTGTGTTAACTAGTTTTTATAGCTTTGGTATAGCTGTATAAGCTTGGACATTCTGGGTCAACAGAACTGCAAATATGTGTCCTTTGGTTAGCAATGTACATTTTCCTAGAACAGTCCCTGCGTAAACTATGCTGCAAATTACTTACTGTCACCCAGGAATATAGCTGGAATGGCAACTCAAGCAGTCCTTCCTTTGAAGGTTTGGAAAAGTAGCTGCTAGTAAATGTCATAGTGAAGCTAGATATTCATATGCTGTAGATCGTTTACCCTTTGTGTTGAAATGGAGATCTTTTCAGAATAACCTTGGCATGAAATGTGACAAGGTGTGGTGGTGTATGGTGACAGTACAGATTTTGAAAATTTGCTTCAGTTTGGTCATCTTGGTGGAATTTTCTTACTAAGTGGTTCCTAAGAGGCAAGTTACAGATTCACCTTTTGACAGTGTGTTGTTTTTACTTTGAGGGATCTGGGGTTAGTTTTCTGTAGCAACTTCAGATTTGAAGCTCCGTGGGTATTTGTGCAGAGCAGGCATAGTTCAGGTGACATGTTCGGCTGCCTTCTGACTGCTAGCATGGTAGTTTGCTAAGTAGAACTACTTTGTGAGAGGTGTTTCTATCGAGTCATGAAAAATATTGCTGGAATTAGTTACAGAATTTCCCAGAAGCACTTACAGATTGCAACAGATTTGCTTATGTTTTAACTTCCCATTTCAGTATGAATGATACAGCCATATGTTCTTTGCATATTTTTTTACTTTTAGTAGTAATGATGTAATATCTAGGTATTAAGTAAATTCAGTGTGTTAAAAGTGTTCTAGAGGTTCGCTGACCTTTCATTTGTTACACTTATTTATAAATCAAATGAAAAAATACAGAGGAAGCAAAACTGAGACACTATTCTCATTACAACAATGTGTTGTAGGTAATATAGTATAGTTTATGCTCTGCATGTGCAATATGGAAGAGATCAGAAGTTTCTGTTTGTTTAACTTAAACACAGCACAGTGCAAAACACAGTATGTGATCATCTCCTGAGTTGGTGAACTGTTTTGAGGGAGAAGCAATGCTGGAGAGTGGTTAACTCCTGGAGTGTTCTAGGCAAAAAGAGCAGTATAAAGTTTAGAGCTAGCTTAGGAGAAAATGAGGTAGTAGGTGAAGCAAGCTGTTTGTACAAGAGTAAACAATACTTTATGACCATGTAACTTGTAACAGGAAAGAACTGTTTACCCTCTGTACCAGCTACAATAGTTAATATACTGCTCACGTACCTGTAACTTGGTTTTGCTGTGTTACACAGGTTGATGAACACTTGCTGTTAGCAGAATGTTGATACTGGTCATCTGACTGAAAACTGCATTTTGCATTTTCAGTTCCACTTGTGTTCTTTGTATACCTATAAATGCCGACATAACGGTCAGGTCTTGCATGGTGGTCTCCTTCAGATTCCCCATGACATCTCATTTACGTATCTCTAGAGCCTTAAAATTGTGTATTGAGCCTCTGGTGAAATGCGAGTGAGAAGCAGGAAGTACACGCATTGTTTGCTTCTGCAATACCTCTTGCTGCCTTTCTCTGACCTCTGAAGTCTCCAGAACTTTATTGCTTCCCTTAGTAGTGCAAAGCGGTTTTCTTTTCCTTTTTAATGAATACTCTCCCTAGTCTAGCTTTACAGCAATTCTAGTCCATGCTGCTCAGTGTAAGATAATTTCTTGATGTTTGTCTGTCTGATGGCTTTTTCCTTTCTTACCTCCTCAGCAAGCCTGGTGTGTATGAGCTCAGCAAAGTACCAACTGGCATTTCTAGGTAAGTGAATTGTACGTTTTTTTGAAACTTGTAATTTGCTGTTGCGGAAGAACACGGTGATACTCGGCTTTCAGAAGTCTAGTCTCTGCAGAGTGTTTTGACTCTGGCAGGTGCACATTGCCCTTCCTGTGTATCTTCTGTTTAGAGTACTTCTGGAAATACTTTGCGTATTAGGTAGCAGAGGCTTACACAATTCTGAGCAGCACTGAAGAGAAGAAAAATGAACCTCTTAACATCTAGTGTTTACTGCACCTAGTGTTCTTGTCCAGAATAAGGAGAAGAGGCTATGTCCATTTGTTTCATGATCCAGAGTAAGTTGCTGCTTGAGATTTGGATTGCTATTACTGTGTTAGCAAGTGCATGATGTCTGTGTTGCATAGTTAAGAGCTACCAAAAACTTTTAGCTGTAAATTTGACTTGTTTTAAATTAATCTAATAAAAGCATTTAACTTTAGGCAGATTTGGTAACTTGAAGGTTGTCCCTTTTGCTTACATACTATGCCTTAATTATTTTATCTTCAGGACACGTCAAAACAAAACCTTGCTCTGTGGTTCCTCCTAACTAAAATATATTTTATTTTATCTTGCTGACTTAGCTGCAATATCAATATTAATCCTTTTCTTCTCAATTTGATAATTTTATTAATAGTGGAAAAAATGCCAAGGACATAGTAACTTTTTATGCATTTATTTCAAAGCTTTCATCTTGGTTTCTTCTAAAGCTGCAAATAAATTTTTATACCAATTTGAAAAGTAAAAGCTTTGACCAACTGGAATGAGAAAAGGTACACAGCCAGCTGGGTTATTCTGTCACTTTCTGGAATTTGTTTTCATAATATGTTGCTGGGATATTTCTGGAGAGTTGTTAATTGGATTTTTCATCTCTTTTAGTACCTTTACTGTTATATATTCTTATTGTGATGTCTTCGGAGCATTGAATACCTGTGGGAGTAAACTCTTTTGAACAGCATTACTCCTCTGCAGCCCACCACAGTGGCTGGAATTTCTGAATGCTGCTGTTAGTACAGTCAAAATATAAAATGTACATATGAAAACGTAAAACGTAGGAGAGGTTAAATACTCTAGGGTTCTTGTCCTTGGAAAAGAGAGGATAGGATGGCATTAGTGATAAAGGGCTGTCAAATTCTGAGTGGCGTGGAGATGGTGAATAAAGAGCAATTATTTACTTATGTTGATTGTAGTACCATAATCAGGGCTATATAATTTATCAGATGTGAAGTTAATAACAAGCAGGAGGATGCCATTTTTCACACAGTATATGGTTGATTGTAGGACTCGTAGGATATTGTTGGTGTCATATGTTTTTATAGGTTTTAAAAAGCAGTTAGACATGTTTGGTGAGGGGAACACTCATCAGGAGCTCCTGCTGCTTTCTGTTCTTTCCTTCACCCCTGCTTTTGGCTGTGGTCAGAAATAAGATACTGGGATTTGACTTTTGGTCTGATGGATTACAGCCATTCTTAGCTCCCTTGGGAATCCTGGAAGTTAGAATATTTTATCAGAGCATATATAGAAGTGTATATTCTTTCTGTCTTTCCTTTATCTTTTTCTTCCTTAGGATTCATTTGATTCCTGGCTTTATAGACTCAGAACAAGCAGACTGGATGTTTGAACAACTGCTCCAAGACATACCCTGGGGTCAGAGAACTCACATCAGACAGGGTGAGGAGTGTGTAGACCAACTTTTCAGGTCATTCCCAGGTCATTTCCATACTAAAATATATGCATTGTTTATCCTTTTTTTATTCATTTTGCATATGACCACTGCTTCATGTTTCCATGCATATCTGAAGAGTACTGCTGCTTATTTTTCAGTCTCTATCACCAATTAAATATCTCTATTGCCAACTAAATGAGATCTTTCTAAATTGAAATTGCCTGTCTTAAAAATATTGCACCTCTCACTTAAAATCCCATCAGAGCATGTTTCTTTTCCCTTCTCTTTGCTTACTAGTTCCAGTATGCAGTAAGTGAAGATACTGCTATTCTGGGTTTGTTCACTAAGGGGCACCTGTTCCAGATAAATTTCCCTTTCACTCGGGAACGGATGTAAGAAATATATTGGAGTAGTTACTGGACAGGGCTGGAAAATGTCTTCAACATCTGTGTTTATTGGCTTGCAATAAAGGTACCGTATAATGGAGAATGTTACCTGTCAAGCATGAGATATAGCTACCAAGATAATATTTTCAGAAGTTGAAAGTACTTTTAACTTGACATTTGTATTACACCACAGAGTGCACACATATTTGACAAAATATTACTTGTCCAGCCTTGCTACATTCTGCTTCTGTGATGTCCCATTGATGCTGCAATCCTTTCCGCTTAATCCTTTCCAGTGGATACATCTCGCAACTTATGCCAGCGTATTGTGCACTGGAACTAGGAGAATATAAAACAAGCCAGAATTATAAATAAAATTTCAGTTTCATTTTGTTATCATTAACTTGTCCAGTCCCTGCCCTGTCTGGCATAGGGATGAGAAAATTGAAGTGGTTCCAAGCTTTGGCAAGGTAATTCTTCTTGCAGAGACCGGCCTGCTTGTGAATAATCTTGTTCCTTCACTTGAGTTCATGATGTAAGGCTGAGGATTTAAGGGACTGCTTTTTAACTTCAGGTGAGAGGGCAGTCCCTTTTTGATCATGTTTCTTAGCAGAATTGCATCTTTCTTTCCATTTTCTAGCCCTTTGATAAGGCAATTGAGAAAGTATTCTTGTTTTTCTTTTTTCAGAAGTATCTTTTGAGGAACCAAGGCTTACCTCCTGGTACGGGGAACTTCCTTACACGTACTCCAGGATAACAATGCAGCCAAACCCAAATGTATGTATATGTTTGTAGTTTTATTATCGTCTATCCTTTGCAGAGATGGAGAGACAAAATTGCCCTCTATCCTCTATTTTTATCTAGAGTATCTATCAGCATTTCATTTGTAATTGTTGTGGTTTAACCCCAGCCAGCAACTAAGCCCTACGCAGCCGCTCTCTCACACGCCCCAGTGGGATGGGGGAGAGAATCAGAAGGGTAAAAGTGAGAAAATTCATGGGTTGAGATAAAGATAGTTTAATAGGAAAAGCAAAAGCCATGCACACAAGCAAAGCAAAACAAGGAATTCATTCACCACTTCCCATGGGCAGTCAGGGGTTGAGCCATCTCCAGGACAGCAGGGCTCCATCACACGTAACGGCAACAGGCTGGAAGACAGAGTAAACATGAACAGAACATCAACGAGTCAGGAGCAACTCTCCCCTTCCTCCTCCTTCCCCCAGCTTTATATGTTAAGCCGTATATATGGTATGTGGAATATCCCTTTGGCCAGTCTGGGTCAGCTGTCCCAGCTGTGTCCCCTCCCAACTCCTTGTGCACCCCCAGCCCACTCGCTGCTGGGGTGGTGTGAGAAGCAGAAAAGGCCTTGACTCTGTGTCAGCTCTGCTCAATGATGACAAAAACATTTCTATATTATCAACACTGTTTCCAGGACAAATCCAAAACATAGCCCTGTGTTAGCCACTATGAAGAAAATTAACTCGATCCCAGCCAAAACCAGCACAGTAATCAGCAACAGATTCTAGTGGAATGTGGACAGCTTCATTAAACAGTCCACTCATACTGCTTTAGAGGAGCACAATATGGTTGCTAAACATTCGCAAAAGGGAATTGTCACTCCAGAGTTGTGCTTTTTGGGTCACTGTAGCTTTAGACAAAATTCTGAATTGTTCTGTGAGGCTTACTCTATGCACCTTTATATAGGAGATCATAGTGTACATAGTTAGACTGAGTTTTTTGTTGTAAAGATACAGTAATACCAATTACTGAAACAGTTACTTTCAGAAACACTTAGATTCAGTACTGCTTAAATGAGAATTTAGGCATATTTTTGATTACTCTGTGAATGTTATGAAATTCACACACACAACCTGCCTATTCAGCAGCTCCAGATTGTATGATGTAATTTCCCACTCTGTTTTGGAAGGGTTAAAAACCTTGAGTGATTCGTTGATGTTGTGTTCGTGTTTACTCTGTCTTCCAGCCTGTTGCCCCGTCCGCCTGCATCTTGAAACTGCTTTGTTTGAAATTTCCATGGCAGTAGGCTGCAGTGTTCTGAACCGTAAATTAAGTGTGGTTGTTGAAGGCTGGATAGCATGAGAGCGAAGTGTCCCAAGTCCCAGAACCGCTGCCAAAGCTCAGCAAAGCTAGCAAGCCTAGCAAAGCTCAGTTTGGGAAAAGTAGAAACGTGTTATTTAAATAACAAGATGAGTTGTGAAGATTTTGTAGTGTCAAAAATACTATAGTTCAAAAATTCTATAACCTATGGAATTAGTGGGGGAAAAATAGGTAATTTTTTGGTACTCATTTGTGTAATATTATTTTAAATGGACTTTTCTGGAAGCTGAATGGCTTTAGGGATTGGAAGTGCCCCCACAAAATCATTCTGCTTTACAATAATGATTTAAATCCAGTTCAGAATTGCCTGTTGTGGAAGCTGTTGCTGCTCAGAGGTTGGATAGAGCCTCTATAGCCTGAATTCACAGTTTCAGTTCAGTTTGCATAAAGTTCAGAGTTTGCATTCAGTGGACCACTGATGTGTTTTTCTCATCCAAGAGGTACAAGGCCTAAATCAGTCATACATGCTGATCCTGTCTTTTATCCCTGAATAATTCTCATTATTGCTGAGAGAAAGAAGTCCCAGCAGAAAGTGAGATGCACTGGCAAACTTGCATAGCCCTGCCACTGGCTGGAAACTGCCCACAGGGCAGATACATGGGTAGACTGCATGTGGACGCTGACATTTTACTCAGCTTTGTAGTTGGGAGTTCTGCAGCTTAGAAGCACCAGCGGATGGTGTAAAGAGCACAAGCCTTGCCTGTAGAATAGGGTTTATATCACAAAAGTATCTGGGCAAAACAAATTACCTGCCTTGAACGCTTGATCTGCAGGAGTAATTAGCTTTGTGCCCCTCCTTTTTTGTTTGGCAAGACTGAGTGGGATTGCAGCGCTGCTGGGTATAATCCAGTGCTCATGTAAATGAATTTTGGTATTGGAAAAATGTTTCTTTGTAAGCAGCGATGTAGTTGGTGATGCAGTAATGTTTCAACAAAATTACTTCCACTGCTGCAAGTTTGTACTGGCGTTTCCACTGAATGGTAAAATTTACCATATGGTAACATTTTTACTAATAAATACTTTTGTGATAGGAATTGAAGGAATCCAGTCCTAGTTGGTCACTGAAAAGTGCTTTCAGTAATTCTTCTTGGGCTCTTCTGTCATTGCATTGCAAGTCCTGCACATATTGCACACTTAGGCAGCCAAATTACAAGATGTAGCTTTTCTTAGGTGGTATTGCTGATTTCCCTATGTGTCCCATAGCTTGCAAGCTACGTTTATGTATAGTTAATTATTCACATGATGCTTAGTCATTGAAAAGATGACTTAGCTAGAAATACCCCTAACAGAGAAAGATGGTATGTTGAGACTCCTGCAGTGTAGCCAATAGGTTAAAAACCCTTTAGACACAGATAAGCATGGAAACAAGGTGGTGTGGACTCGATTATTAGAGGTGAATACTAGGAAATAATTCCTGCTGTCTGTTCCTCCTTCTGTCAGTGGTGCACCGGCAGCTTTGGAATCAGTTCTTTATCCTCTCTTGATCTGTGTTTCTGCTTATATAATGGGCAAAAATTCTGGCCTACATTGCTTTGGCTTTTTTGTTACATACTTATGTAGTACTTAAAAGCACTCTGACAGATGACAGTCATGATGTAAGTTTATAACATTAAATAATGATTCACTGGACTGAGTTGTAATGGAATTTGCAGAGCTGCCGAGGGCTATGGACTCAACAAGATGTTAGCAAAGGCAAGGATGAAATCCAGGGCTTGTGACACTGCTTTTGCAAACCCCTGAAAAGTTACAATGTCAAAGTCAAAACCCCAAGGAGTGATGAGTTGGGCTCAACAAGCTGCACTAACAGAGCAGGGACAGGGTCTCTTGTTCAGTGTCAAAGCTGCAGGCAACTGAGAGCATGTCATTTAGTCCCTGATTGCAATTTTCCGGATGCCCTATGCCCACTGGCAGTGGCCAGGTAACTCAGATGTTGTCAGGCCCCTGTGTTAAAGTCCTCTAGCTTGGCTAGGAGGTTAAAAAAACAGGTATGTATGGGAGAAGTTGCACACTTTTTGTCTCAGTTAAGAGGTCCTGGTGTGTATCCATGGTCATTTCAAGCAGATTTCACTCTCTCTACTTTCTCACCTTTCAATTAGTTGGGGTGGCTGGCTACATTAGTATGAAAGGCAGACTAGCGTCATAATTTTAAGAGATGATTTAGTATTGAGCGATAGGTAGCATATGCATAGTTCACAGAAAGCTCATTTCTCACCTTCAGTAAAAACAGTCAGAATTGTTCAGAGGCATTTGTTTGATTTCAAATGTATTGCGATTAAAGTGCAGTATGTTTTGTTCCTTAGTAGTTTTCCCCTTGTGTCTAGGTGTTATCTGCTGCTGGCCTGCTTTCATTGTATTTACCCTACTCCTGTGCTGATTACAGTGGCATCCTCTGCTGACCATGCTAAAGGAGCGCATTGAAGAGTTCACTGGCTATACCTTCAACTCTCTTCTCTGCAACCTCTACCGAAATGAGAAAGATAGCGTAGACTGGCACAGTGATGATGAACCGTCACTGGGAAAAAATCCTGTCATTGCCTCGCTCAGCTTTGGTGCTACCCGGATCTTTGAGATGAGGAAGAAACCCTCCCCTGTGAGTGTTCATATAACATTGACAGAGTCCTGTAGTTACTAATATGTTTAATATTTTCCCACTGTTTAGAGAACTTAATTGCTAAAAGCATTTAGTAGTAGGTAATGAAATCACAAGTTGTAAAGTTCTGTGGAACAAGCATAGGGATCAAGAAATCTGTCATGTGGAATGTGGCATTTTGAGGATGGGAATGGGACGAGAGCACTCTAATAATGTGCAGCAAGGTAGTGGTGCAGTGAAATTGCAACCTGGGCACTCTTTTGCCCAAATGAGGGCCTTTCCTGTTGCTTAAAAGGGAATCAGTGATGGTGGAAAGGGACTTCCACTGTGTAAATGAACCAAAGAGTCAATACCATTTTCTTATACTCAGGCAAACATTGTGTAACGCATAGTGTATGTGGGATGAAAAGTAGCTCTGCTCTTCTAAGTAAAAATCCTCTTAATGTTTGCATTTTGACTTGTGTATGTTTAGATTGAGGGACAGTGAACAGAGGGAAGGATTTTTCCGTAAAATACCAAACTGTTGCATCCTACTTCACAGACTAAACAGAGATCTTTGCTTTGATAAGGAGGCACGTGTGGAACATCCTTTCAGGAATTAGTTGGTGATTCAGTTGTGAATACTCTTTCTAGATAAAATGCTGTACTTGGGAATGCTGTGTTTACAAGCCAACTTAAAATTTAAATTTTGCAATTCGTATTTATCTGAGTAGAGGAATCACACATTCCTGTGTTGAGAATACAGGCCTCATTTTAGGGTATCGTGCTTCAGCTGACTTTTCTGCGTGTGTAGTCTTTGAGAACTTTGGGAAGAAATTTGCTGTCTGCTTATGTTGCTATTTATTCTGAATAAGTAATGCAGAAAGCGAAGGTGATAATTATCAGCCTGTTAGAAAACTGTATGCTGACGTACTGAAGTCTGCCCATCAAGAGTGACCTTGGGTCACCTAGTCGTGAACAGCAAAGGTCAGAATTTGAACTAGAAAACAAATAAATAGTTTTTATTTTTCTCTAATTTGTAAATTCTTTGTCGTCTGAAGTGAATTTAATCCTAGTCCCTGAGCATGAGATCACATAACCAATGCATTATATCAGTGGGCATAGCATGGGTAAGTATCTTTGATGCTGTGATGATAACGAAGTGTCAGCTGGAAATTTCATTCCTCTGGGAAACCAGAGGTAAATGGTGCTTGGATTAATTTCTAGCAGTGCATGTGTTCCTCTTCAATGGATCAGAATCAAAGCCACTTAGATTTCAGTATAAACTTTGCGGTTTCCCTCTTAAAAGTTAAACCCATCTCTTGAGCAAGATGGCTTTTTTTCTGTTTTCTGAAAAGACACGCACTATGAGCAAAGGGGGAAATGCAGTCCGTGCCATTCATAATTGGCCACCTTCTTTGATCTGTACTGCACGATTTCTTCCCTTTTCTTCCTGAGATGGTTGATTTTCTATAGATATATCCCTCAAGCTCTCCTCATTTTTTTTCTTCAGTGCCGTTGACCTGACATTTCTGACTAGCTGAGTGTTGTTTACCTATGAAGTGTTTTCCTTTTGCAAGTGTGACATATCTGTTTCTAAGGTATGATCCCCATGTGCAGAGTAATCTTTGAATAAGTTGCTCTGAATAACTGCATCCTGCGCCTAAGGGAACTTGTACTTAATAATTATATGGCACACATTACGTATTCTTTGCACATTCCCAAAGCCTGCAATTTTCTGAGAGCATCCTATGACACTAGATGCTTTGCCAAGTAGGAGTTACAAGAGGCTCTGATGGAAATTACCACCTTTCAGGCTGTACCACCAAAGAAGTAATTTTCATACTCTATTGTAATGTAGCATTTTCTCTTTCATTAAGAGAAAGTTAAAGTTGATTGTAGATATTTGAAGTTTGATCATTACTTTGTTCAAAAGCAAGTTACAGGAAGAGGAATGTAGTTGAAGATAGAGGGATTCAGATTAAGTCATCACAGGCATTCAGGCTCTCCCTGGTTTGTCATCTGCCAGTATCAGTACATCGAGTTTTCCAGAGTCAGTCTTCATTGAGGAGGGAAAGAGAAAGTAAATCCTTTTCCTTCCAAAATTAAATTTGAGGGCCAACATTTTATTATTTCAGATTCTAGTGTTTCAAAGGCCTTTGTTTCCCTCTGTTCTTGTAAGTAAGCGCTTTTAAGTATTTTGAGATGAAAGATGTAATGAAAATGCAAGATGAGAAATGCTGTGGTAGAAGCTCACTGTAAGTAAGTGGTAGTGGGAAAAAAACCCCTAAAACAGTTGCCTGCATGTGATCATGTGCTGGGTACAAAACAGTATGTACCACAAAACAGTATGTACCACACATCAGGTAACATCTTGTAGTGCGATTGAAGAATACTAGATCAGAGCCTTCAGAGACTTCAGTTCATGTTGGTATCTGTACAAATATTTTCCATGTTATATCTTGAAATGTGGATGAACATGTAGAATAAAATCCTATTTCTCTAACTGCAGAGATGACCAGTAATGTTGGTAGGTTGTGGGGTTTGTGCATGTATGTGTGAATTTTGACATTTTTCTGGTAGGAATTTGGTATTTACATAGGCCATTCTGAAACTGTCACAAAAGGAAATCTTTTTATCCTTTCTCTGCAGTTTTTTTCGTGGTAAAAAACTAAAAATATTTAGGTGCAAGAGGTATTTTTTTGTTGAAGACTGTTCTAGGGTGAGGGGAGGGAAAGGTTCAGTCCTCTTTCTTTTTGGTGAGTCCTGTACTGGATGAGTAACTGTTCATCATATAATAGGTGGTAAAGGAGTGTAGACACGCACAGTCTATTTGAATCTGCATCAGCAGGCATCCCTTGTGGATAAGTAGAAATAATTCCTACTCATATTTCAGCCCAGTGCATATAAGAAAGCTACAAAGGTATTTCAGGAGCAAATTCCCCACTGGAATTGAGGAGACTTTTCACGGAAATTAATGTGACACCAGAAGCTGTTTTACTTTACCTGCTGGACTTTTTCTTTTTAAGCATTCTTTCTTCTAAATACTGCCTTTTCTGTTTATTCGGACCAATTCTGTGGTTGTAGCCAATATTTTGCCCTTGCCTTAAATGAGTTCTAGGGTTTTTTGGATGTCTACTTGGTAGTCTACGGTGAAGTGATCTGGTTTCCTTTATTTTCTAGTGCTAGTAAGTTACTTTAAACTTTTTCTTGCCTCCTTGTTCCCCCACCCTGTTGTGGCTCCTGCCTACACCAAAATTGAGGTGAATGCTTTGTTTCAGAGCTGTGATTCATACACAATTCACACACAATCTGTTGGTTTAGCCAACAAGTCCTCTCGTACGTGTTGACATCATACCTGTCTCCTCTGCAGCATCGTGACCACCTCCTGTTTTCCACACAGCCTCAAGGCCCCGGTGCCACTCATACATGACTTAATTGTCCTACTCTAGAGCATTGATTTCACTGTGTTAGATGGGTCTTTCTGATACAGCCTTGCTACCGTTTTTACTATTGCTTATCACTGCTCAACTCAGTGAGACAATGCCAGGTTATCTGATTAGGTCTTTTGGGAAGCTGAGCGTGAAATGTTAGGTCAAGGGTGAAGGGTGATATTTAATGTCTCAGTGAGCTCCCATGTCCCACTGGGAGATGCTCTGTAGCAGACATCTGGGTGCCGTAAGGACCAGTTGGGTGCAGGTGTCCAACAAACTGCAGTGTGAAGGAGTTAGAAATCCAGCTGTCAGGCTGCTCTTGCATCTGTAACCAAGGAAACTGATGGGTGCTGGGGAAGGGAGGGAGGGAGCTTGACCTGTGTGTTAGATAACAGCAGGATGTTCATGGCGTTCCCTGAATTGTCCTTCAAATGAAACACTGAAACATGGTCCTTCAGTCCTTGAGTTGTTCTAGCAGAATTTAAAGATTTCCTAGTACTTTTGAAAACAGCGGAAAAATAACCCTTCATGTCCTAACAGGCCTAATTGAAGATAAACATGGGAATATATGGAGCACAGTAGAAACTGAAGCTTGGATCAGGATGAGGAGGATTGAACTTTTAGATTGGCATGAAGGAGACTTGCAGATGGCAGTGGCTGCAGAGGATGAAGTGTTGTCCACCAGTATTGGCAGGTCTTGAGCAGCTGTAGACAAGCAGAGAGGAAGATGCGAGTGCTTTAGAGCTGCCTCACTTGCAGTCTGCTAGGTCAGCCGCAGAAAGACTGAGGGAGTTTAAAGATAGTCCTATGTAGGCAGGCAAGTGGATTACGTGAGGAAAGGGCAATATGACTGATACTCATTTTTACTAAATCCATAAAGAAAAGAGCTGCAGTGAGTATTTTGTCAGAGATAATGAGAATAAACAGGTAAAAATGCAGAAGTATTGATAGATGAGACCATTTTGCTGTTGGAGGAGGGTGTTTCCACAGCTGGTGGTAGAGGAGTAAATTGGAAAAGAGGGATACAAGCAAGATGGAAGCCTGAAAAACATGAGATTAGAAGTTTTGTAAGGATAATTCTCTTGGTAATAGCAAATAGGTAAAGCAGAAGGCTAGAAGCCAGCACTCTCCATCAGAGCTGCTGACTTTAGCCTTTGAAAATAATTTTGCATCATTTGCATGTATAACTACATTATTATTTATACATTCTTCTACGGGATGTTTTCATTTACTTTTCCTTATAATAGAAGATGCTTCCATGTTACCAAGATCCCATTTCCTACTACTATCTCAATAAACTTGTCTGAGACTTAAGAAATAAACTTAGGTTATTTATATAGATTTACACTAGATCTTTTCTTTTTCTTACCTTTTTGATTTTGATACCATTTTAAGAAGAAAAACTTGATGGAGTCCCAGAGTACGTACAGATTTTATATTCACAGCTTCCCATCAACTTGTGCTGAGCTTTCCTCACTTATTAACTGTGGTTACTTGAATTAAGGATTAAAAAAAAAAAAGTTTTAGCCAGCGTACTTGGACAGTGTGAAGCCTGGACTGTATAAAATGTGCAACTCAAGATTATGAAAATTCTAATATACTAAGATGCAGAACAGTTGCTTTACTAGACCTGTTCTTGGAAGCAGCTGCTTTTGTAATACGTATATAGAGTTACAAAGTGACCATATAGAAGTTACCTGATGCATTTCTTTCCATGCTTGTTATCAGTATTTTTAAAAAGTCTTTTCCTCCTTAGATGTCAAGAATAAATTTCCTTCATAAACTTCTTGACCTGTGAAACTCAACTGAGTTTTCTGTATATCTAACATCAGCTCTAGAAGTAAAAGTTCTGAAATGAGATTTGGTGGACAGTTTTAGTAACATGTAAGACAGTAAAAACTTTTTGCCTAGCTTTAGTGGCTCTGCAAATCTAATTGGCATAAAAATCTTGTTTTCTAAGTAAAACTAAGCTCAGAGATGTCCCATTTAAAACAGAAAGTAACTGCT
The DNA here is from genome assembly GCA_013400195.1 of Aramus guarauna. Taxonomy (NCBI): domain Eukaryota; kingdom Metazoa; phylum Chordata; class Aves; order Gruiformes; family Aramidae; genus Aramus; species Aramus guarauna. The sequence continues at coordinate 188,393 of VXBL01002245.1, forward strand.
GCTTTTACAGACTGACTTTTCTAAGCCCAAAGGATGTTTTCTCCGAAATCATTTATCTTAGAAGAATTTTTTTTTAATCAAGATGAACGAGATAAAAATAAGTCCACTGTTGTCCATCCACAAAGTGAAATGATGTAATCCTGTGAAACAGAAAACAGCCATGCAATGGTATTTCTCTGCTTTGCATCAGCAGTCATGTTTATAGTACCTATCTTTTGAAATTTTTTCCTTGTTTCCTCTGAAGTTTAAGAAAATGTTTTTGGCATTACTCCTTACTTTTAATAGAGCAAGATAAATGAGTATTAATTGTAGAAGCTTAAAAATACATTTTGCATTTTCCTTATAAAGAACACATATTACAGGTAATTCCGAGTGCCTTCAGCACTCCCTGATTCCAGCAGTTTAGTGAGCTTGCTAAATCACTGGCACAGCCTCGAGCCCGTAGGTATCCCCAAGAAATGTACAAATCCACAACTGCCAGCCAGTACAGTTTAATTTTACATGACAAATGTGACAAATGCCACTCTCGTTGTAACAGGTTTGGTTGAGTCTGGAGTAATTGCTGCCTTCAGCTGGGCCTTAAATAGTTGAGCATTGCTGCCTCGTAAACATTTAGTAAGTGTGATTTTAGGAGTCCACCAACCATTATAAGAATGACATTTTTTGGATAGGAAAAGTTCTTCATCTAGCAGATAATACTATACCAACATGTCCAAAACAAGACAAATACAGACTAGAAGGAAGACATGTATTTTTGCTGAAGTAGTTAATCGTTGGAATCAGGGTGGCTATTGCAAAATGTCTCCACACAAAACTGTTTGTTTCAAGAGTTGGATGTTTCCAAAAGGTTTGCAGCCTTGCTCCAGAATTTTGCACTAGATGTAGGAACTGGTTGTTGAACTCTTTATGAAATATGGTAACAGAGACATTTAGTTAAGACTTCTTGATCTTGCAAGAGCTTCCTTTCCTCCTCTCCCCTCCCAGCTCTTTAAGCTCTGCTGTGGGGGACTGGTTTTCCACTAAATACACATGCCTGCTTCTTCAGTGTCTAATGTTGCTTTTTAGGAAGAGAGTGGAGACTACACTTACGTAGAAAGACTAAGAATCCCACTTGATCATGGGACTCTGCTGATGATGGAAGGAGCTACTCAGGAGGATTGGCAGGTAAGAACTCCTTGACACCCTTTGGGTCCTTTACTTGCAATGCAGTTTTCTAAATATGCATGAGGCGCTCCCATAAAGGTACAGGACATTCTGCTTCCAGTGACACAATTGTTTCCCAGCGCATTAATAGTGCTTTCTGCTTCAGAATTTCAAAGCACCCACAGAAACAATGGGTTTTCTTTCAACTGCTAAGTGATGTAATAGGAATCAGCTCAGATGTTCTAGCATTAAAGTTCAGCAAGGAAGGTAACAGCTTGCAGCTGAAAGACAAAATCAATTTAGGAACTTGGAATATAAAAAAGTTGCAACTTAAATTAACAAGTCTACAGTAATTACAAAGACCTGAGCAGTCAGAATGTGAATTTTTTGCCTTACTGAAATGTTTAGAAATGTTAATAAGAAGCCATCACAGGCTTTTTTTTTTTTCTTTTACATTGCTTGATTACCTGAATTTTAAATACACAAGCTTATGCTTTTGGTTTTGGGTTTTTGTTTTGTTTTTTTTTTTTTTTTCCTAATGCCACTTACAGCATCGAGTACCTAAGGAATATCATTCTAGAGATGCACGGATAAACTTGACCTTTAGGATCATTTATCCAGAACCTGATGGAGTTTGGAAGTGAAGAGGCACTTTGGGCATTGTTGGATGTAAACCCACAGCAGATCCAGAGCCTCAGATTGCTGCAGACTTAAAGGAAGCCTTACAGGAACAGTGCTGTGAAATATCTGATGGGGAAAAGAATTAATGTTATGAAGATCTTTGACAATCAGAAGCTGCCTGTGTTCTGTCGACAGTGCTGTTTTGTTTTCAGAAATGATATGCTATTAGATGATACTAAATTACAGGCTTTAAGTTTGTGAAAAAACAATGATTGTTCTTAAAAGACCACAAAGCAGATGAAAGATCTGAGAGGTACCGACTGGAGCAGAAAGATTCAGTGAGCAGTTATTTTTGCACGTACTCTTGTCTGCCCTTCCCCCCCCCAAGTAGTGATCTGTGTTCTAAGTAACAAGACAGGATTCTTTTATGTAAAGCCAGCTGTATGTGTGCAGTGTGTACAGAAATGAGAGAGCTGTGCTTCATGATGATCCCTGAGTATTACTTATTTCACCAAAGGGTCGCGCATCACTTTTTATTTGTAGGTTGCAATGTCTTTTCCAATGAAGCAATCAGTTTCATTATTTGTATAACTACTTGAATTATACTAGCATCTAGTAGAACAGAGGGTCAAGGCTCCCTTTTGCTATGCACTCTGTAGTCAGACTTTATAGTGAGTGTTTATCCATGTAGACAAGACAGACAAAGGCGAGCAACAGAGACACCTTAGCCACGAGCCATATCAGCCAGGTCGAAGCTGCCCATTGCTCGAGTATTAACAGTTCTCCATCTCTGCTGGCTTAAAACTATTACCTCTGTGTCATAGGCAGGAAAATAGATGCAAAGAGATGAAAAACACTACTTTCAGAATTTGCTAATAAATTCTTAGTTTCTTTTTAGCACAACTAAGTTGTGGCTTCCAGTGATTTCAGGCGGGACAGGAAATATCAGCGTCTCTAAAAATCAGGCTTGTGCTGTGAAATTTGATACCCAGAATAATTGTTCCCAAGAAGTTGACTCAAAATACTATAATCACAATGTAAGTCAGTTGCAAAGCTACACTAAGTAGAATGTATTAGCACCAGGTGCAGTGCTCACTCTGGTGCTACAGCTCCTAAGTCAATGCATATTGCATTAAAGAATATTACTTGGAGGGTTATCTCTTCAACCTCTGATGTTAGAGAAGCAGTCAGCAGCTCAGACCCGATTCTAGGCTGCTTGCTCCAATTCTTCAAGTTTGCCTGCCCTAGGTACATCTCACCTGTTGGTAGCAACCAGTGAGGCAACGACTGCTGTCTGGGTGTTGTCAGGTATGCTGCCTATGTGGTTAAGTTCCCACTGCAGCTAAATGGCATCCACTGCATTGGATCAAAATGCAGGTTTGGTATGTCTTCGCTTTCTGCCTGAAGTAGGATCTAAGCATGAGTAAATACTCTATGCCTTGTAACATGTTAATGTTGTTAAGCAAGCTAGCATTCTTCAGTGCAAGAATAAGTTGGTGTTAACTGTTTCTTAGCCAACATTTACTGTAGTTTAAAATTCTTATTTGATGAGAGCAGTCAAGTTATTAATACTCAATTATGCCTATGTTTTACTGTTATTGATGACCTAAAGGACAGATTGTTGAGCCATTTTAATCCCTGTGCTCTGAAATTGGGCAGAGTCATTTTCTTTGTATATCAGACAACTCTAGAAGCAGCTTCTCTACCTAAAGCACCATATAACTTTTGAAATAGCTTATTCTTCTAAAATGGATGAATGTTATTAGAAAACTTACTTTGTTATCAAATAATATCTTCACTTTCATCCTAGTTTGTATAAATATAAATTTTTGGAGTATATTTAATGTTAATTTTTTGCATTTGAATGTAAGATCTGGGGTCTGTGATGCATCTCCTCAGAATTAGTGTTGAAGGAGGCAGATGCTTACTTTTATGTTTACTCTCTTTGGGTAACTGGAGCTTTGTGCACATCCCTGTATGTGTGCCCGGGTTTGGAAGTCCTGACAGAGAGTGGTTTTCCTTAACCAAAGGGCAGGGCTGAACACTTCAGCCTTTATCAGTTCATACAAGCTAACATTTATTCATACTGTGTTAAGAGCAGTTGTGCTGCAAGAGAGAACAGGAGATGGGGGCTAGAGGGAACTTTTAAACCCCCAAACCTCAGCCTATGGAAATTGCAGCTCATTTGAATTCAGTGATGCTACGACACATAAGTGATGGTAGGGCCCTGGAGACTGATACTGTTGCGGAAGAACAGTTTTTCACTTGCTTTCTCAGTTTCAGTTTATAATGTTAGCAAATTGTGTTTTAGTTTCTTTACTTCCTTTGATCTGGGAGAAAACCAAGGTTTCCTCCCCAACAATAAAATGATTTATAAGAGAAGTGCTGCATCCCACAGAGCTCTCTTGGGGCAATACCCTTTTGTTGCTGGTGTCTGCTATGTTCTGCTGTCTCTCATGTGTCAACTGTGCCGCTGCTTATATCCAAATCTGGTGGACAGTGGAGGGAAGGCACATGGCATCATTCCTTCCCCTGTCCTGAATGCCCTGGCTGCAAGGGGAACAGTTGGCATAGAGGTCAAGTTTCTTTGTCAGCTGGGAACTTGTGGGTCCTTCCTTCCTCCCCTCCTCTCCTTCCAAAAAAGTCACCTAGCCAGGTCAGGTGGCAGTGGATTGCAACCTCCTGCCTGCTAGAACAGCAGGAAATGGCTTGGAGCAGAGGACATTCCAGCCCACATCATCTCCTTTCTGGAGAGCTTTCTGCAGGGACATTTTTTTTATAGGTAGAAATTTGTTCCTGAATGTTGCAAGCACTGTTGTCGAAACGCATGTGCACAAAAGTGAGATTTATGTCTTGAGCCTGGTGGTGTTCTCGTGGCACTTAAAAAATTTTTTTATCACTTGAGACCCGGGGAACTTGAAAGTTTTTTGATGCTAGTATTCAGCTGTTTCTGCTGTTGGAGTCAAGTGCAGAGGGTAACGTATTTAGAATGGTAAATAAATAGATAGGTTCTATTCTTTTAACTTAAAGATAGCTAGAGGAACCTTTCCCCTAGTTATATGGATTAGAAAACAATATTTCTAAAAATGCTACCCAAAAGATTTATTTTCCAGTTACAAGGCTTTCTTCCTTCCCAGGATTGTTTTGCCAGTACAATATTCCCAGCCAACAGCTTGTTGGAAAAAGGTTTAAACTCAGAATTTGTGACATTAAAGTAAAATATATTATTTATCTGAAAACAAAGGTTTGTACGCACACAAAGGATTCAGGGGGTTGCCTGGAGTTTTTGATTTTGCTGTTATCTCCAGACTTGCCCATCCAAGCCTGGAGTAGTCTGTCCATATGAGGCAGTGGAGCAGATGCTAAGAGCTGCTTTGCCCACAGAGCACCTCTGAATTTTATTTTCCGTATTCTCTGTATTCTTCCTGTGTCTCGCAAAATGCCTCTCGTAGCCTTTTCCTTTCCCCCTCTCACTCCCATTGTCATTTGTTCATATTTATCTCTAGTTACTTCTCATATGCTCCCTGCTGCTTGTGTGATGATATTTTTTTATGTAGAAGATATGAACTGTGGGTTTACTTTTTTCCTGTTTCTTCATTCTGAAATGTTGTTTTTCAGCAGAGTATGTGTGTCTCTTCCAAGAAAAGCTGAAGAGCTGCATTCCTCAAAAGTGTTTATTGTCTGTGGCTTTCAAATAGATTGAGTCTACTAGTTACCCCAGTTGAGATGCCCTTTGCCAAAATAGCTATCACCTTTTCTGAAATGTAATGGCCCTCAGACTTGATGATAAGGAGCAGATGACTGGAAGCTGTCTTTGGTAAGGACGGATGGTGGCCTGCCACCCCAAGGGAACGTGCAGGATGGAGCTGTTCTGAAAAAAGGGCAACTGGTTCCATCAACAATATGTAACCATTCATTTACTTAACACCTATATAAACAATAACATTATTAATGAACCATATTGTTAGCAGGTATTGATCTGTCTCCGTGCTACTTGCAGTCCTAATTTAGTCACAGAATACTTGAATATTCAAGCACAAACTGTTGATGAGATTAGAGTATATCTGATTGAATACAATGCTGTTGGGCCACACTAGGTTGATCTGAGCACACACCATTTAAGATCAATAGTAAAGTTCCGTCATTTCTCTGCTGCATTTTTTTTTTCCTAGGAAAAAACCCACCTCTTTAGGATTTTCAGTTTTGATTAACTTTAAAGCCATAGATAATTGTATTCCTCCTGTGCCAGATTAATTCTAGCTATATATTTTCCACTTGTCATGACTGATGGGCGTAGTATGGCTACATATAGTAATTTATAGCTACAACGGTAAAGTAGAAGGAGATGGGGTGGCAGGAAGGGGTTAAGAAACCAGAATTTTCATACCCTAGTATTGGCAAAGTACAGAAGACTGTTCTCCTGGGGTTTGGGATAGAAGAGGTGTGATGGGTGCTGCGAATCCATAATGCCTCCCTCTTAAGCCTGCTACTATTGACTTAGCTAAACGGCATTTAACACCCACTTTGCCTTTTCTGGTCATAAACCTTTTCAGAGTGGATGTGAAATCTGCCTCACTATGTTTTGTTTTCAAAGTACTTCTTTTCCATCCTTGAGGTTTCCATAGCAACCTGGGCCATTTGTTTAAATTGGAGCTCACTGGCCTGTCCTCCATGTGCCTGACTTCTGCTGAGATCTTGCAGGTATCATCTCTTCTTGGCACACTGGAGGGTGACTTGTAAGGGTTATACGGGGCTCAGCGGCAGTTGGCTATATGAGCACTGGCCCTTCCCAGAGGGCCGTTCACTCAGCAAGATGACAGATGTGTGTGCTTTCTCGCCCGTTCCCCTATTTGATTTGCCTCATTCTTCTGTGTAATGCTCAGTACAGCCTTGAGTTACTACAAGCTCCCTTGAAGAACAGGTTAGCTGGCAAGTCTTTGGCAGCCTGCACTGGCAAGGCATGTCTCGGGAGAGGTAGGAGGCCTTGTTTTAAGGAAAAAAGTGGGGACCATATTGAAGAATTTTAAGGAAGAATAAGGAGGAAGGAGGTCTGTCACATGGCCTCAGTTGTTTGGTTTATATTCCCCAAAGTTCTGGTCACTCAGGAGGTTTTGCTGGCTGGGCAAGACTTTGAGCAGAGTCTTCATATCACAGGGGATCATCCAGATGATGCTCACTGGATCCAGAATGATGCTCAGCTGAAAGTTGTTTCTGCCTGTAGCTGCGTGTGCAGCTGTTTTGCTGTTCACATGAGGGTGTTGTTTACTCTCTCTCTAGTCCCATGGTGGAGACACTGCGTAGACCCATGCTGAAGAGTGGGTTGACATTATAGCTGATCTCTGAGTTGCCTCTGCCAGTCCTTTGTCCCTGGGCACGTGTTTCCAGCGATGCCCTTGCACCAGGGCAAGCTGCCATGCAACCCTGCAGTGGCTGACCCTGGGAGATAAGCTAGCTGAGCATGATCCTTTAAAGCAGAAAAGAGCAGAAAGGCCACTTGTCAGAAGGCACAGGCTAAAAAAGAGTCTGGAGGAGTTGTGGCTGTGACTTGTCACTGGCCATTGGGTCCTCATCATCATTAAGGCTATAGGAGGACTTCTTGTCCTAAAGAGCTTATGATTCAGAGAACAAGAGCTGAAGCAGGAGTGGAGAGAGGCATGACTTGCCACAGGGCATACTGTCCTAGACATACAACCTGCAATCCCAGTTTAGTGCCCGATTTATTAGGCTGCAGAGCCTACCTAGTTCCCAGTATCCCCCCTCCCCATGTCCTGCTTTCTGGAGGCAGATCTGTGCCAGGTTTCTGCAGTGTGCTGAGGAGGAGTTAGCCTGTCTGACTGGCATGGCATGCCTTTAGCTTGAAATAGCTTGGAAAGGAGGGGGGGCACCAGACACAGGGTCCTTGATTATTTGGGAGAAGCAAGTGGGAGTGATGGAAGAGGGATTTAAAATTGCCCGGTGGTGGTGGTTTCTGTCAGGAAGCAGTGGGTGGCTGCAGGCTCCCAGGGTTACAGGGCCAGGATGCAGCAGCGGCACCCACCTGCCCACCCCAGCACTAGTGGGAAAATTTACTTCAGTGCACGTAAGGCAAAATTTGCCAATATCTGTGCTTCCCCAGCGGCGACGAAGCCTTCATAGCTTGCANGGTGGGAAAATTTACTTCAGTGAGGAAAGGTTCTCACAAACTGCACGTAAGGCAAAATTTACCAATATCTGTGCTTCCCCAGCAGCGACGAAGCCTTCATAGCTTGCACCAGAGAAGAGATTGCTTCCCTGGGACAGGCTGACCAGCCAGAATGAAGAAATCCTCCCAGGTCTCGGGGCAAGGAGAGCAATGGAGCGAGGCACTGCGTGCCGGGCGCAGGACACGGCATCTTGGTGCTGCAGAGCCACAGGTAGAGTAAAATGGCCTGAGAGTTGGCTGCTTCTCTGTGACAGCTCTGTATTTTGCACTGATCAGTCTTTCCTTTGGTTGGCTCATCAGTTAAATCCTGGCCTCACTTCCTTTCCAGAGACCAAAGTGGCTCTATCTTATCTTAGAAAAGCTTCTTCCTGGTGTTACAAAAATCATTCCTCAGCTTTGGGTGCTATGGGTTTTCATCTGACAGGGATAAGATTATGCTTTTTTTCTGTCTGCTTGTCACCTTTAGTGCCACACTGGATTTCCTCCTCAAGGCGGGGATTCGGTTGCTGGAACCAGTGTCACTCACCTATGTACTGATGTGATTGTAGTAATTTTTGTCTAAAATCCCCAAAAAGGTTTAGAGACTGAGTAAAAAACAGTCTGCGGTATTTGGGTACTTGAAGTCTGACAATTCATTGTCGAGAAACTGCTGTTTTAATTTCTAGACTACAGTTGATTTCTTTCTTGATTACTTACAAATAAGCTTAAAAAGAGAGGAAAAAAGGAAATTTATTCTAATGAAATACTTGGATGCTCTGCAGTGTTTCTAGCTCCAGAAGAAAGTGGAATATAAAATCCTTCAGAAGTGCTAAGATCCTATTTGTGGCACCGACTTGAGGTTCTTAATCTCAACTCACATAAGAAAGGTTTCCCTTTTGCCCGACCTCCAAAGCAGCCAGAGCCTTTGAGGCTGTGCTGGCTGCTGGTCAGCCTTCCCTTGCTAGTTTTGAGGTTCTTGATCAGTTTTGTCCAGATCTCAAAAATAACTCAATTTCTTCAGCTCTTGCAAAAATCAGCAGTTGGGTACAGAAGAGAAATCAAGGCGAGCATCCTGTGCTCAGACAGCGATGTGTTAGGCTATGTGGCCTCTGATGAGGAGCGGGGGAATCCTCCTCTCCTCGCTCCCTTGCCAATAGCATTTCTGCTGACACGGTGCCTGGGAGGCAGCACAGCTCCCATGACCCCAGCACCGTCCCGGCTGGCCACCAGCTCAGCATGGACCATGTGGGGGGACAGAAACTCCCAGGATTCATCAGCAACGTCCTCCCCTCACATGCAAAGGCATTATATTCCCAAAGCGCTTTTTTTTTAAAATTTATTTTGTGGGGGGAAAAACATGTTTTCAAGCTTTTCAACCTGAGACAGGATGTGTTTTGTTAATTGCAAAAGATAGCATTGAAATGGAAATCCTAATTCTGTGCTGCTTAATCGATAGGATCACAGTAACAACTAGACATAATAGTACCTCGACAGGTAAAGCTGTGGAAGGTTAGAGGTTAATTTAGCTCCAAGTGACAGCAACTTGTACCAGCAGGACTATTCAAAGCAATCAGTCTCTTAATTTGTTAGAAGTACAGTTCCATTCTTTAAACAGCCGAGTTTTCTGCAATCACTGGTCTCCAGTTGTTTAAACCACACTCTTATCTTGTATCCTCGTAGCACCACGTCCTGATACGTCAGTAACAGCGCTGGGGAAAGCTGCCATCCCTTCTGACGCCTGTCAGGCCAAACAAGGGAAATGTAATGTAGCAGTTTCCATCAGGGAACATTTTGCAGCTCTCTTTGAAAACAAAGAGGTTTATTACTACATTTATTGTTGGTGGTGCGATGACAGCCAAATGCTGTTATCCTGTGACGTGCTGCTGGAACACTGACTTTCTCACTTCAGCTATCACTTTACAATTAAAACAATTCAGTACAGAGAATAAAATAATATATTTCTGTGAGGAGCATTAACACATTCAAGCATTTTAGTCAGTATGTGTCCTAGTGGCAGTGGGCAGAAGGTTTATGGGATTTATTGCAGCTCATATCAAGTCGAGCAAGACTGAAAGTAAGGTATTTGAGGGGGTAGGAGCTTTGAATGCCTGTGCGTTGCATTATCCATGTTGTATTGGAGCTCCTCACAAGAATTAACGAGTGTTTGTCATGACCTACAGTCATGCTGTGGGTACATCCTCACCTTGCAGTGCTGGAAGTGCACTTGCACGTTATGATCTCATAACAGGCAGGCAGGGAGAAGTGAGGTTTGAAGAGGTCTACAAGCTCTTCGCTGGCCCACGTGGCCCCATTGTTTCTCCTGCTCCCTCCTGTCTCGACCTTCACTGCACTCCTGCCTTCGCCTGGTTCCTCTGCTTCTGGGGGTTCCTCATTTGGACTCATACTTCCTGCCAAACCTGACTTTGATCTTTACGGTCCTGTCGTAGTTTAACCTGGCCAGCAGCTAAAACAACCACACAGCCATTTGCTTACTCCCCCCCTCCCAGTGGGATGGGAGAGAGAATTGAAAAGGGAAAAGGAAAAAAAAAACAAAACTCATGGGTTGAGATCAAGACAATTTAATAGAACAAAAAAAGGAAGATAATAATAAAAGAATATACAAAGCAAGTGATGAACAGCACAATTTCTCTCCACCTGAGGTCGATGCTCCACAAGACCCTGAGCTGACCAGCCTCCCGGCCCACCCCCCAGTTATATGCAGAACATGACATCACATGGTATGGAATACCCCTTTGGCCAGTTTGGGTCAGCTGTCCTGGCTGTGTCTCCTCCCAGTTTCTTGGGTGCCCCCCGCCTTCTTGTTGGCAGGGCACTATGAGAAGCTGAAAAGTCCTTGACTGCTTGGCAACAACTAAAAGCATCAATGCGTTAGCAACATTATTCTCATCCTAAATCCAAAATACAACACTATACCAGCTGCTAGAAAGAAAATTAACTGTATCCGTGCCAAAACCAGGGCAGGTCTTCATTTTAAAGCAGCTCAAGCCTGATCTGACTGCCCTTGGCCAAGTTACAACAGCACTCTTCTCACATGCCTCACTGGGAAGCTGAAACTTAGGTTTCAGTGACTAATATCGCAGTGAAAACCCATGGCAGGCTTACATCTCCAACGTCCTAGGCCTGTGACCGCAACCCTGAAATGATTCAGCATTGCATTGATTTTATTTTATAATATATGTATAGACTCTATAGTTACACATAATGGAAATAACAATGCTCAGCCTTTGCATGGCCAACACTGCGTAGTGGAATACCTTCTCTTCCAGGTCAGTTCCCACGGTAGTGAGAGGTGCCAGTGGGGATGGTGAACACCACCCTGTCCCACCGCTGGTGAGCTTTGCTGGGCTGGCGGGCTTGGGCACACACGGGTGCTGGGCACACGGTGGCCGTGACTGAGGAAGAGGGAGCAGGAGACACAGCTGGAGGACAGGGAAGAGGAGCCGCCAGGTTTCAGAGATGGGCTGGGGAAGGGAGGATCATGCTGTGAAGCTGTCTGTAAAAAGGAAGTTGGAATTGCCAACTTAGATGAATTTAACTTTTAAACAGGCTTATTACTTTAGGTTGACTTGGAAAAGTTTCAGCTAAAATGGCCAAGTCTCTATAAAAATAAGACAAACTTTTTCTTTTAAAAAGTTATTTTGTCTAGAGAAGTATCTTAAAACCTCAACATGTGACAAGGTGGCACCATTTCTGTGGCAGACTGACTGGGGAGATATAGAAATCCTTCCACACACCTATAATTCATGCATCAAACACATCCAGTGTGAAGCATCCCTCAGAGAACTTACCCATCCTAGCAGCTCCTGGTACGTCGGCAAGAGCTTCCTCGTGGAAAGGACTTGCAGAAGTAATTTTTCATGAGCTGCCTGCGAACGCCCCAGCAGGGACCTGAGCCTTCCAGTGTTGCTTACTGGTGCCTTGCTGAACGATCTGCTCTCCAAGATACGGTAAGTACCACAGGGGGATTTCCTTGCGCCTTATTGCCTAGGGCTTCTGCCTCCTCTCATGCTGCAAGGGACAAAATCGTGGTGCTCAGAGTGTGAAGGAGAGCCCCGGCCCACAGGAGACTGGAGTCAGGGTGTGCTGTGGAACAAGCCCGATCTTCCCTCAGCTACAGAGATTTCCAACCCTGCAGCTAAATTCCTGCGGAGACCTGCCTACTGCAGAGAGGAGAAGTGCTGATCCCTCGCCTGTGCTGCTGGCTGCAGGGCTCTCCACGGCTGCCACCAAGTGCTGCCAGGTAGGATGCCCCTCGCGTGGCCCAAGGAATGTGAGGCATCTGTCTTTAGGGAAATCTTTCAAGGGATGCGTCAAGCATTTAAAACGCTGGCTGTGTCTTGCTCTGTTGGCTGTCTGACTGTGAGCGTGTGGGGGTGTGATCCTTACTGTAGGATTACTCTCACGCAGTCAATTGCTGGGCCTGGCTTTGCTTTTATTTATTTATTTTTTTAAAGGAAAAAAAAAAAAAGTTAAAAGGCTGCTGAAGTCCTGGCTAGAAACACTGGAAAGGAAAATAAAGGATATCCAGCTAAATACATGAGGAAAGGGACAGGGCAACCTGGAGCGTATCGCCCTTGCAAGTAATTAGTCAAACAATTCCCTGGTGTAAATGCGTTCAGGTATGCTTGAGAGAGGCTTGGCTGCTGAGTTAAGCTGCACTTGGCAGTGCTGCTATTTTGTTAGGGTAGTTAGGAAGTACCAACAGTTTGCTCTTTTCCAGGCAGCAGACTCAGAATGCGTTTCATTTGGGCCTTGTTGAGAAATTTAGGTTCCCTCTGTCAGAAAGGTACAATTTCAAGTTCAAATCAGATGTGTGTGTGCATCCAGAGAAACAGATGAGAAAACTTACCTTCTGCTTTCAGCAATACCTTGTATCAATTGCCTGTTTATTTTGTCCTTTCCTCTTTGTAAGCTGGTATCTATTAAGTTGCAGCCAGCTGAATATTTTTATTATTATTTTAAAAATGGTTGTTTCAGGATGTGAACTACACTGGAGAAGGAACTGCAACTCCTTCCCACTTCCTCATGGAAATGAATTCACGGAGGAGAACGCTGAGGAGATGATGCGCATGGTGTGGCGCTGTGTTGTGGCTGACAAGGTGCGACTGGAAATGCTGCCTGGCAGGACAGCAAGAGGCAGGTTTTACTCTTGAGCATGTTTCGAGAAGAGATTTGAAGCCCACCTGCTGGGGATGGGTTGAAGGCATCTCGCTGGGAAGCAGCTTATCCTGCCGACTCACGACGGAGGCCCCGTCAACTCTAATGATGGGGTTACAGTGCTGCTCTGTTTCGGGGCACAAACCACGGTGTGCAGGGTCTCTGCTCCAGGATTGCCTGACTACAGATGGTTTCTGTGGAAGCCCTGGCCTTTAAAAATTTTCTTTTTCTAGAGGAAGAGGTGGATTTCTCTCTCTCTCTCCTCTTCTTACTCATTCCTTTCCCTTCAGTGGCATTCAGTCTGATAGCCAGCAAGAGGAATAATAATTACTAGGCTATGTGTGTATTTCCTATAATTGCATTGTTAAATGAGTGACCTGATGACATAATCTAATTTCCATGGGGTTGTTTCAGCAGCAGTAGCTGTTTCTCCTCCTATGAAACTGGGATTTTAACTTCCCAAGGCTCCACAGCTGTCGAGTGGATATTTTATGTAAAATATGCAGCATTTGAAATGTTCCCAGCCCTGGATAAAAGGCTCCTCCAGCCCCTGTGCAGCGCCCTGGGGTACAATGTGACTTCAGCCCTGTACTATGCAGGAAAGAAATCTGCTCCCATGATCCACGTGGCAGAGGGTTTCTGTAATCTATACTATGAGGTCACATTTCAATACTGGGAGCAACCGAGATTAAAGTCATGATTTAAGCCACTGGAGTAAATATAGTTTTTACATTAGCGCATTGCAGACCTAACTTGGGGGATTATGTCACAGGATATTTTTTCTGAATTGTCTCAAATACAATCTTAAGGCCTCCCAGTTATTACCATGGTGATGTTGCTCCAACTCAGCATTGAAATTTCCCTGAGCATTTTATAATCTGAATTGTGAGGGAATTAAATGGTCACTCTACCTTGAACCAAAACCAGTTTGCCCTCATAGTGAACTTTCTGTATGAAACCAGATGGGCAGTTTGGACTGGGGATGTGTGTGTTGAATTTCAGGTATCAAGTCAACCAGCCTTTTTTCTGCAGAGCCTTGGGTCCTCTTATCATAAGGCTGTTGCTAGAGCAGATTAAATTTACCTTGCTTCATATGAATGCGAGATACTTTTCCTCACTGTCAGAACAAGGCTCCTATGTCAACCCAGAACTTGCTTCTGCAGGATAGACGAGCTCAGCGCCAGGACTCCAAACTGTGCAGCAGACTTGTCCTCTTGGAGGCCTCTGCTGAGGAAACACAGTTTGTCACTCACTGCGCCGCAGGACCAAGCTGTCAGGAATAAAAACTGTTGTAAACGGGGCTCTGGGAGAGGGAGTCGTTGTACTGCAGTAAGGGCTTTATGGGCTAAATTTAGCCATTAAAATCAACAGTAAAAACACACACAGCCTTCTCCAAGCTAGAATGACTCAATTTGACCAAACAGAAAATTGTTCCCTTATTAAGTGAATTGTATCTCCCAATAAAAAGGCTTCAAACTGAACCTGGCCCTAAAGCTGCCTTGGGGAGCCAAGGAGCCAGGAGATTGCAGCCAGGTGCTTCACAAAGCCAAGGCTCTTAATCTTTCTTTTATGCTGGCAACAGGCAAAGCAGCCTGCCTTCTGGAAACACGCGAGCAAGTGCCTCTGGTCCCCTTTCTCCCAAAGCTGTATTGTTTTGTTTTATTCCGTTTGAGACAGGGCTGTAATTACAATGGTTTGTTTCCAGTGCAGGTCCTGAAACATCACTGCTAAGGCAGTTCAAATCAGGGAGGAACCAGTCCCGAGTCTTACTGAAAGATGAAGCTGAGACTTTCTGAACTCGCAAAAAGCAAGTCCCATTCTGTGTGTTGGACTGTGGCACAGGACGCATGTGCTACATGTAAGCTTGTGGTTTTTCTCAGGGTACGACACTTTTGCCTCTGCAAAAGGGACGTATTTTATGGCAAAATGCAATAAGCTCAAGCTAGCTGCAGATGTGCTAGCTTGGGCACAGGACCCAGGGCTACTGGGGTAAGCGCAGATCTCTCCGTGGGCTAACTTACTGCCTGGTGCTGGAGGTGCCACGGGTACCTCTCCATTCCTCTGCCGTGCCGTGTGTGCATGCTGAGCACGGGGGTACTGACTGCTCGGGGCCCTGAGTGCACTATCCCCGTCCCCTTGTCGGCACAGACCAGGGTTCCTGATGCTGTTGCTAAGCCTCTTCCTTCCTTCCTTCCTTCCTAACCAAGCTTCAAAAATATCCTCGAGTGGGTGAAGCTATACTGGAGAATGTCTTTATGGGAATAGTCTAACATTAGCCCTGAAGAGGGGACAGACTAACCATTTCAGGCTCTTCCTCCCTCATGCTTTTATACTCCGCTTCCTTCTAGCTCCTTTCCTATTCCTATCGTATGTTTTTCTTACGCTGTTGGGTTTTTCCATCGCTGAGACTCCTTTGCATGCACAGCTTTAAAGCGTGGTCTCAGCCGTCACTGATTTGCAAGCTTTTGTTTCAGCTCAGTAATACTTATATGCCATTTTTTTTGTCTGAGGATCTGATTCTGCATTGTATCAGAGAAGTATTACAGAGCCCACAGGGGAATGGAAAATTTTAGGATCCCTTCTAAAAGGGAAAAAATGAAGTCACTTAAACTACATGAGAAGTGGCAGAATTGGGAACGAGATCCCAGAGTCTTGAGTCCTGCTTAACCCTCTGTGGCTGATGGTTTCTTGTCTGGGCCCATCCTGCGTGATCTCTGTAGTTTACATCTGGGTCACTGTGGCATTACAGGGTACTTGGATTTGGGCTTGCCTCGGGGTTTCCTTTAACCAGGTGTACCTTACTCTGCTGAAAGCTGATGTGACATGTCTGTTAGTATTTTTTTACAGACATGGAAGTCACACTACTGATAAAAAAGCTGCGAGGCGAGATGTAGACAGCTGAGCTACCCCTGTGGGTCTCTGGGATGTAGCCAGAAATGGGGTACGCCGCGGGGCGGGAGGGCTGCCCTGGGCAGAGAGGACCGGGGGAGACGGCCTCTGCGGCGGCAGCGCCCGGGGAAGAGGAGATGGGTGAGTGGGGCCTCGGGGCCGGTGGCCGGACGGGGAGAGGCGCCGGGAGGGGGTAACGGTACCGAGTGGAAAGCCTCCGCACGGGCAGCGGCGAGCCCCCCCCGCCGCGGGCCCTGCTCCCCCCTCCCCAGGGGGCGCGGCGGGGCCGGGGGCGGCGACAGCGGGGCCGGGGAGACGTCAGGCGGAAGGGAAGCGCTCGGCAGGCTGCAAGTGGGCTCCGCTGCCGTCTGAGCATGCTCCCGCGGGGGCAGAGCCGGGCTATATAGCGGCGCCGAGACGCCGGCGGCAGCAGCAGCAGCAGCGGCGGCTCCGCTGAGGGAGGTGGGAGGTAGAACGCTCCGCTCCGCTCCGCTCCGCTCGGCTCCGCACCGCTCCGCACCGCTCCTCTCGGCTCCGCTCGGCTCCGCTCCGTGCTGCACGGTACCGCTCCGTACCGCACCTCTCCGGACAGCACCGCTTCG
>VXBL01002245.1:205264-220866 GCA_013400195.1 Aramus guarauna
TGTACCTTCGTTTCTATTTGATTGTATGAGAAACTCTTCGTTTAAAAGACAAAAAAAAAAAAAAAATCTTTTCTATTCGTTAGAAGAAATGAGCTGTTTTAGATGCATTGAGCTGCTGGACTTTATATTTATTTTTGCATTTAAACTGTTGACTGCATTAATTTAATATGTTTCTACCTGAATGTCTGTTATTATTTCCATAAAAGAGTAATAAAATCTGATATATTTGCACAGTACATATCGGACTGTCCTTATTTCAGGGGTCTAACTGTCCTCTTTCAGCTTCCTTTCCCATTTGAAGGCTAAAGGGATTTAAAGGCTGTCGACAGCTGATGCAGAAGCAGTAATGCTTTCCTCGGGGATGCTGCTCAGAGATTTTGCAGTCTGTACTATCACGTACATGCTAATGAACGAAGAGCCAAAAGACTGATTTTAGACAACTTTATTTGCTTGTTTGAGATCTTTGCGTTCCCCTGACTTAACGTTTAAGGAGTATTTAAAACTGGTTGTGTCCGAGAACCTTAATGCAACTGGGCAAGTCTAGTGCATTCACAGAAGTGCATATTTACTTTATGTTCTCATCCAAGTTGTTTTTCTTTCTTCTCCCCTTCCCCTTCTGACCCGTAAATTGTTTTGTGCTGCAGAGATGTTTGGTAGTTGGATAGAATGCAGTTTAATTTACTATAGCAAGTGCTACTATGTGGACATGCTTTTCTTGCAGTTGAAAAGCAAGGGTATTTTGATGTAGTATAGGAGTGAAGTTACATGGGTCTTCTCTGTGTATGTGCAGGTATGTGTAAGATTTTTCTCTGTCCATGGTGTGTGCGCTGAAGCTCCCTGCAGAAGGATGAACAAATTCCTCGACTGGGAATCTTTTCCCTGTATTTTCTCCATTCTCTTGGAGTATTCTTGTGCTAATAGTGTAATCCTATGGGAGTATCTTCCTTCAACGTAAGCCTCGGGCAGCTGAAACTTCCCAGTTACTAGGTATTATTAGGATAATGAGCTGTAGCCTCTAAATAACATTTCTGCAGTAAGATTTTTCTGGAGTGTTACAGCTTTTCTTATGTTCTGGCTTGAGGTGCGATCATACTGATAAATAGGGATAAACAGCATGCTGTGAGCTTATCAGGGGAGGTAAGGGCTGAGGCAGACGATGAAGATGATGCAGATGGAGAACAGGGTGCCTAGTTAGAGCTGGCAGCCACGGACTTGCACCCGCTGGGCACTGAAGTGCAGCAGATGACCTGCATGAGGAGCTCAGGGGTGGCTCTGGGCAGAACTGAAGCCTGTCTCCCTCCAGCTTAAAGCTGAGGCAAATCAAGACACGGCGGGGGGAGCGGGGAGGGAGGGCTTGGTTTTGGATAGGTCCTTCCACAACTTTTGTAAGTACAGGAAGAGTTTTAAAAAATCCCTTGCAGTAGGAGAAACAGCTGACTTCCAATGTCAGGGGAGGGTCATGTACGTGATTTCAGCAGGTAAGGAAGCAGGTCTGGGCTCTGACCTGACCTGGTAAAAAGGCATTTAAACCACCCCACCTGTCCCCCTGCATGCAGTCTGTGAAACAGTTTGTCTCCCTTTGCCATTAGACCCTGTTGGCTGCTTTCTGTGTAGGTGCAGTACGTACGTAACATCTACGTACAAGGCAAAACAACTTGACCTCCAGAACAGCTTTCAGCCAGGCAAACTGGACTTGGTGAGAGATAATCAGTTACTAGGAGCTGGGCTAATTTTCCTTGACAAATTCCTAGTGCTGTTACAAATCTGCGAGTTCTGGCTTTGTGAAAGTGTTTGAAACATCTATGGGAACTCTATATCCCTGTTCCTAAATGTTGCATAACAGAGGGCTAATGAGCTCCGTAAGATTTCCAAAGGTTGTACAGCATCCTCCCCATACTGCAGGTTTCAGGCTACTTTTGAGTCTTGCTTTGCTTTCAGCTGTGCTACAAATCCCGGTGATACGCAAAGTATGTCGTAGCTTCAAGAGCGATTGTCTTCCCCGCTTATTGTTTCTGTTTAACAGCTGGGATTAATAGCAGGCCATTTACCGTCGCCCTTCCCATCCCTGCTTTAGCGTGCGACTGTGTTGCCATCATGCCGGAGGCACAGGAGGCTGTGCTGCACCCGGCAGCAGCAGAGCATCAGGTACCTGCTTCCTGGACCGGGGAAAATAGCCATATTCCCTTTTCTGTTTCAAAACACAAATGTGGATGTTAACACAGAGAACAAAGAGGGTTTGAGAATCTGTTGTAGCATAATATGTGAGAAAAAGCTATATTCCAGTGGTTAGGCTGAATAAGTTTCTCTTCAACTGTTGTTTGTTAGTATTTTTCTGCTCCACCTCAAAGGGAATAACATGGGAGATGGCAGTGCTATAGATAGGCTAGTATTTATCTTCCCAACAGTTACTATCGAGGTAAAAGGCCGAAAAGCTAAGGTGTTTCAGCTCTGTCCTGTAGAGGCCCCCCTGAATGCAGCTGGAAAAATAAACCTCCCTTCCAGTCTTCCTGTGCTGCTAATTTTGAAGGTTTCTCTTGCGATGGACAGCATCACGGATATCTGCCCTGTAAGGATTGCAGGAAGGCCTATTAAATTCACTTTACTGAGGGTAATGACTTTATCAAAGGGGTTTGAGTCTGTCACCCACTACCCAGGCTTGAGATGTGGGTTGTACACGTCCCTTCAGCAATTCGCAGCTTAAAAGCATCCAGCAGATGCCACTTACAGGTGATGTTCAGGATGGCAGTGAGTAGGCGCGAGCATCCTACCTCTTCACAGGAAGGAGCTGGGAGCCAAACGCTCATGGCGCAGCAGGACAGGTCTCAGGGTGGAGGGAAGCTGAGCACCCCAGGGGTGCCTTCAGCCCTATTTCTCCAAATTACAGGAAATCGCATGGCAGAATTTGTCTTTAATGGGACCTGCATTTTATTCTTGTATCGCTTCATGTGTAAATCATCCTGTCCTCTGCGGCAAGAGGAGCGCCTGGTGGGGTGAGTAAAAGCTTGCACGTGAAAGCAATTCTTTTATTCTCTTCCTGGGTTTTTTTCCTCTTCCTGTGTCCACTCGCCTTCAAGCTCTTCAGCTTTTTACCCCCGTGCTCGTGTTGAAATGCTGCATTAGTGTAAAGCTACTCATGCTGGTGTGGTGGATCTGTACCTCCGTGCCTGACAAGCATAGAGGGGATCTGAATGGTGCAGTATCATTGCTCTCCTGGCATCAGGAGAAAAAACAAATCCTCTCTGTGCATCTTATGGACGAGCTTTTTCTGCCTTTTTTTTTTTTTTTTTTTTTTTTCCCACAAAAGACATTTTAGTTAAATTTGACTCAGTAATTCATGGAGGATTTCTGGTTGCAATTTAGTGTCCACCGCAAAGGGCTGAGGACAGACTTTTCTCTTATCTGTGTTTTCACCATTTCTGTTGTTGGATGACTTCTCTCATCTCTGAGTTTCCAGTGACTCGGTGGGGACACTTCAGAGTGGAGCTGCTATCAGGAGCGAATATGAGAAGATGCTTGTAATTCCTGCAGGTTTCTGTACTGGGATCCCAAGAAGGCGTGTGCTTTAGGAGCTGGTTAATGATGGCATGACTCTTGACCCTTAGCAGTGCTGTGGGTCTGATCCTGCAGGACGGCGGTGGATGCACTGTGGGGCACTGCCCTGGGTAAGAAACACCACGTGTGACCGGTGCTATCTAACCGCTGCAGTAACAGCAGAGCCGTGGAACAAAGCACAAACCAAGGCACCTATTTAATTGTCAGGCTGACAGCGAACAAACTGACGTGTAACAGGGACTGACAGACGAGCTCCAGCAAATCTGGTTGCTGTGGTTTTTCGAATGTTAGCAGTGCTGGCGATGCGCTGGCTGCCCTCCCAGGGGTTGTAGCTCCCTGGCAGCGTTAGCGAAGGACAGTGTGTGCATGGACCTCAGCCCCCGTGGCCCTTGGTCTTAGGTGCGGGCTACTGAAGCCACCACCATCAGCACAGTTCTCCAGGCGGCATCTGGCCTTGTTTGAACCTCAGCTCTCGTGGCATGGCTCAGCCTGAGCTGTCTTTTGTACATGTGCAAGATGCACATGGGACTTGCATTTCTGTGGGGGAAAAAATACCTCAGGGAGGTGCAGATAGCCTGAAATCCCTGAGCAGAGCTCAGGCTGCCTGTGCAGTGATGCACCGGTGCCCTGGATTTGTGGTTTAGCTTCTCACAGCCATCTTAAATAGAGTGTGCAAGTTGTGCACAGTGCTTCAGCAACCCTGGCTCCAAACTTTAGGGGTATTTTTTTAAGCTGTAAAGATGCAAGATTACATCCTGAGCAGAAAATAATCAGATGTCCAGTAATAGCACATGCTCACCTTCTCCTGAAGTAGGAGACCATTGCACAGTGCAGGGAGGTTGCCAGCTCAACCCTGCAGGCTTCATCAAGTAGTACGTGGTCTTTCACTTCCAACTGAGCAGCTACCTGAGCTCAGGTGGCTGAACTTGGGGGAATTAATTCATTGTGTGAATGAATTAATTTCCAAACAACATCTCATCACACATACATGTGTGCATGTGTCCCTGTGCCTGGTCTGTCTAGCCTAGAGTGACTAGAGCAGCCAAGCTCTTAACTGTAGAGCAAAGCAGCTCTAGATATTTGACTCACAGCGCAATTAGTTTAACTGGTCCCAGGGGAGAAAGAAATACTTCCTACATAACCAGTAACTGTGGTGTCAGAGTCATGTAACTGTTTCTTGTGCCAGAGCATCAGCTTTAAGGCTATTAAATGTGTGAATATGGTAATTATGCACTTATGACTACTGTGTTAGCAAATGTCATGGTTTGTTATAAATAGTATAGGGTCAGATCCTGATTTTGGCTGCACTAGTGTCAGACTGGCTTTGGTCCAGCTGTACTCTGGAGTTGAGCTGGATTTGCCCCTTGAGAATTCATGATACTCGCTGCTGTTCCTGAGCGTGTTTCTGGCTGGAGATGCCCAAGCCATCGCTGCCCCGCTCTGCCACACCCAGGACAGTCTGCGGCTCCCCACAACCTTACAGAAATGTGACCATCCTTGTGCTTTGGGAGCTGTGCGGATGATGTGCACCCGCCTGGCGGGGACGTCTGTTCGGACGGAGCAGGAGCTGGTGACAGCGATGAGGAGAGGCTGGGAGAGCTGGGGCAAGAGGGGAGGGGGCTTTCCTTCGGGTCCTCCATGAATCCGTACTGATATGCAACTGCAAAAGACTATCTTTGAAACCAAACCGAGGTTTGCCTGGGTCTGATTTCAAACAAAACAAGATCTACCATGATAATTTACGACTCTTGTCTCGAACAGAGATTCTTTGTTTGGAAATATTTGCATTGAAGAGGTTGAAGTTATTTATTAGGAACTGGTGAAAGGGAAGTTTTCCTCCTTGGCTTGATTTAAGACCCTGTTGTGGAAGATTTTTTTTTTTTTCCCCTGTGAAGAAAATGACCTTTCTTGGGCAGAAGGGAAGGGGACTGGCAAGGGAGAGAGGGAGGAAGAGAACACAGCTCACTTGTGAAATGGTTCTTGGCTAATACAAAACCATGTGAAGGATGTTTATGTGCTTGTTACTTTTAATCTCGGGTTCTGGCAAGTCAGTGTTTTCCCTTTGAGAAGTATTTGGAAGTCCTGACCGTGATCGTTAAAGATCCATTTCAGTCTCTTTTCACAACAACTGCTAATGTCTGAGGGAGCCTGCACTCTGCTAACTTGACTCTTTCAGGGGAAATTCAGTGAGGTAACATATTTTTTCCACCATTCCCTACACAAAAGCGAACAGAAGTAAAGCAGCATCAGAAACATAGGCTATCACTCATGCTTACAGTTTAAGATTTGCTGTTAAAGCTGAGTAGGATGCATTTCAACCGTATGGCAGCAGTGCGTATGTGGCTGGCATTTATCGGTCAGGAATGCATACAGGGGGGTTTCATGGAGGCACGGATGTGGTATTATGGTGACCTGCACAGCTCCAAGGTATTCTGTGCTTTGGAGGAAGGCTGGATGGTCAGGTTTTGAAGGACTGGAAAGATGCAGAAGTGCCGAAACCTGGAAGGACACAGCTCTGTCACTTTGCATGGAGGCAGCTAAAGCAGAGTTGTCTGGGAATGGAGCAGCTGGAGCAGAACCAAATGGTGCAGGAAGAGGGGAGAGGCAGGAAGGAAAGAAAGAAAGAAGACAAAAATACCCAACCTCAGAGCAAAATTGGATGTGACCCGCCTACCTAAGAAGGCAAACAGGAGAGCCTGGTTTTAATCAACTTCCATTAGTAGCATCCCTGAGTTTACACACCCTTGGGATCCAATGAAACGAAGTTTTGCCTACTTTTTCTAGTTCTGAAACGTACTGACATTTTAATGTTATGTTTTTGTTTGTTTCCCAAAATAAATGTGAGAGTTATCAACCAACTCCTCCTTTTCCCAGAAAATCAACCCAAAATAAGCAATCCACTAGCTTTAGGAGTTTATTTATTAATTTTATGATTGTGTATGTGTGTGTGTTTACTCCTGAATAAAGTGTCCTTACGTGTTTTTACCATACAGATGAAGCGAGTAAGCAGAGCAGGAGAGGTGGCAGGATCTCAGATTTCTGCTTAGCTTTAGATGTGAAGGTGTTCCAGGGCTCAGAGCAGGGGTGCTGGTAGCTGGGACCCCCCGGGGCTTACTGCTTGTTCAGGGACAGAAAATGATCTTGTGCTCCAAGGGAGAGATGGAGAGTTAGGGGAGAGAGTGCTGTTCCTGATCCTGCTGGTGGTGCACTGCGTGGCCCTGAGCATGCTGCTGCTTTCTGGACCTCAGTTTCTCTGTAGGAGACTGGGAACTGATGAGGCTTGATTCATTAATCCCTGCAGATGGAGGTCTCTTGCTTTGCAGCCATGGGAGATGCCTTGGTGACTGCAGAGGACTTGGATTTATTGAAAGGACGAATGCCCAGCAATCAGATGTCATGGTTTGTAAAAGTCACAGCTACATGGTGACGTCACCTGTGCCAAAGAAGGAGGCTTTGCTTTGCTGGAGAGCCCTGTGCACAGCCCAAGCCCCTCCGGTCCAGAGTCCCCATGTCACCCACTGGAGGCTGTGTGCAGTCCCTGTCTGGCCAGAGACACGTACCCTTTGGGGAGACACATACTTTTGGGAACGGTGGAGAAAAAAATGTGTCCTGCCGCTTGCTGATGATCTGTGCTAGGATTTCAGACTGAGAAAGCTGATGAATGGTATTTACACATTACCAGGTTTGTATGGGGCCTTCTCAGGTGTCCCATGCCTGGTGGCTCTCCTCCTTGTGCTATGCAGGGATCCCATGGTGTTTCTACATTAGGAAAGGGTTTATTTTGTCAGCATGAATGTGAGCCTGGATCAGGGAGGGCTTCATGTGAGCGTCTGAGAGAAGAGGGTGGCATCATGTCTGAGCTGAAATGTGGTCGCTTCAGGAGCTTAGTGGAAAGGAGGTGACCAGAATGACATACAAGGAACGTGATGGCTGAGTAGGTCAACCAGGAGAGGAGTAATGCTTTATTTGAAAAAAAAACTGAGCTAAACAATGTAGCTAAGTAAACAGTGCCAGCAAGTCCCATAGAGTCCTTGCAGAAGGAGATGTCATGCCTCCATAGGATCAGTATATGACTACGGTGGCGATACGGAGCACCCAGAGGGGATGCTGCAATGGATGAGCTATTCTGCTATATTGCTATAAAGCAATAACGAGAAATTTCACCTAACCTCACACAGATTGGGTAAATATTACAAAAGGTCATGATGGTGATGCTACGTTTTGGTACTATAATTAGTGCTTCCTAGAGCAACAAGTCTGAGCACCTACAAGCCTCAAGGAGTTCTTGATTTAGCTCAAGAAGTATACAGATGCAATGAGGAGGCACTTCACAATAGACATAATCAAGCATTCAAATTTCACAGCTCTGTAGGGTGAAACGTCCTCCCCCCATCCTCTACAGTGAAGCCTTAACTTCAAGGATGAAAATTAAAAGAAGTCAAAAGAGTAAAAAAGGCTTGCAGATATCTAGGCTCTGGATATTAGGAGTCCATGATAAATTTAACTACTAGAAAGACTTTTCAAAAAGAATAAAAATAGCTAGCATAGTTAAATAGTAGATTAAAGAATATTATTAGAAGTAAAAAGATATCCTACAAAAAGCATAAGTCATGTCCAAAGGGGGAAAACAGAAAGGGTCATAAATGCTGAGATGTTAAATGTGAAATCATAAGAAGACATGCTCAAAAAAAGATTTTGAAGAATGGCTTGTAAAAGGCTGGAAACTTCTGCTATAAACTTTTGCAAGCACACTGAAGGAAAGAAGCTCGCTAGAAAGTCTTTGGCCTTCTGGCTGAACGGAGACTAAAGTGAACACTCGAGGATAAGGCAATATCAGAAAAGCTAAGTCTATTCCCTGCAATACTGTAATCTATATGTACTTGACTATGTATTCAATATGAAGAACTCTAAAGCAGCAATTATTGATGGTGAAAGAGATGCTGGAGTCATTTGGAGTAGTCTTAAGTCAACTTGCTACTCAGTAATGATTAAGTGATAAGAATGTTGACAATTACTAGGAAAGAAATCAAGAGCAAAAGAAAAATCCTAATCTGGCAACTGTCTAAAATTATAGGGCTCTGGTATCTTGAATATTTCATTTAGTTATTTAAAAAAAACTAATTCAAAGAAAGTACCTATACTTCCTGCTGTTGAACAGAAATGTAATAGAGTAGGACCTTTTGGTCTGGGAAAAAAAAAGGAAGATAGGAGGGAGATACAGGAATTCATGAATAGTTTATGAAGATCAATGAAGAACTTATTTCTGACAATACAAGAGCTGGAGCAGCATATAAATTATTGGACAGCACGTTTAGGATAAATAAAAGGAAACACTTTTCTTGCCCAGTGAATGACAGAATCACCCAATTCACTGTCAAAGGATGTTGTGGATGCCAAAAGAACTAGCCCGTTCAAAAAGCAATTAGGCAAATTCCGAGGAGAAAGGTTTATGCAGAGCTAGTAACGATCACGTGGGGACGGGGGACAGAGGCTTCCCAAACCACTGGTGGCCAGAAGCTGGGTGGGCATTGCCAGGCCACGTATCTGCAGCCTGTGCACATGGCCGTGGTTGCAGCTGGGACAAGGGACCCTTATCCAACCGGCAGCAGCCTCCCCAGGCAGTGGGCAGCTCTTGGCCGGGGACAGGTCCTCATGGCTGTGGTGGAGCAACCGCCCCTTCCCCACATGGCATCAGGTCTCTGGTGGGAAGCGAGCACCAGCGTGGTCCCTCCAAGAATGTTATGGATACCTGCCTTGGAGGGAGGTGCTCAAGGCTGTGGTGTTTGCTGCACAAATGTTGTGTTGAGCCCAAGATTGGGGGAAAGTTTTGGTAGGAGTCAGGCAGGAGCTCCCAAGGCTTGTTGCTCTGAGCCACCCAGCCGGCCAGGCACTGCAGGCGGGTGGGCTGAGACGAGAGGCTGTGTGTCCCCGTGCAGCCCCTCTCTGCCCTGCGGCAATGCCGTGCCTGGTGCTGCAGTGCATGCATCTGTGTGTGTGTGTATGTGTGGTTTTGGTTTGGTTGCTTTCAAGCAATTGGAAATTCAGCTTTCTAAGCAGAAAGCAGAGATTTCTGTGCTTGTCCTCCTATGTCCGTGTCCCTATGGATGTGTGCTTTATCTCCTACTCTGTGCTTAATTCCTGTGTAGGCACTTGGAGACTGATCTTAAAGTGAGCATCAGCACCACCTCCAGAACATATCTAAATAAAGCAGAAGTCGAGTGCCAGCTTATGGTTCCTTTCCAAATGTCATGTTGGTCCTGCTAGAGAAAATGGATATTTTTATAGACTGTAAGGATAACATTTCAGGGGGCATGATTACAAAAATAAAATAAATGTCCAAATAAAAAGAATTGGGCCACATTTTGCAATGACTGAGTAACTCCACTCAATAAATGGAATTATACTAAGCAAGGAATAAATCACCCTAGAATTTGGCTCAGGGTTCATTGCTGGAGCCCAGACAATAATAACAGGTAGACTGGGATTGTATGTGAAAAGCTGGGATTGTGCTTTCCCCTGCTGTTACCAAATGTGCAGCGCCTATTTTTATCGAGTATGTTCCTCGCTCACGTACGATGGCTGAAAGCTCTTGTCACCATATGATGCCCCTGCTTCCTACACAAACACACTCATAGACTGGTGCAAGGTCTTGGCTGATCTTTGTAGCTTGGTTTGACGTGTTTCCTGTGGCTTATCTGCTGGGCTTGGATGAGTCCAGTGAAACTCTGGAGAGAGTCCCAGTGTTGCTGAGCGTATTGGACCCACCTGCTCGGGGCTTTCCAAGTCCCCTCCTTGCTTGGCTCCCCCAGGAGACCTGTGCCTGCGGTTTCCTTGCACTTTAGCAGAGACCCGCAGCCTCAGAGGAGTGGGACGGATGGTCGCCCTCCCTGGGTGAGCTGGACATCTGAGTGGGAGGCAGGCTGAAGAGGAAGGCTGCCGCCATCGCAGGGGTCCCTGGTGCACTGCGGGTAGGGACAGGATTCCTTATGGAAACCATTGGGACTGTGAGGTCTTGCTGGCTTTCAGCCTGCAGCCATTCCTGCAAGATCTGTTTGCACTTCTCTGGCAGGGCCTTTGGGCTTTTTTTTTTTTTTTTTTAATACTGTCCATATTTAAAAGAACACCTCTGTGAACATCTGTGCTGGACCTGAGGGGCATAAGGAAAACCCACCAGGTCAGACTGCAGCGAGCTGGCTGCTCTGGGCTTTGCTGGGCTTGCTGCAGTCTGGGAGGTACGTGCCAAGCTCCTCCCGGGATGCTCCAGTTCATTCCTCGCACGTCAGCAGCCTTGTGTAGAAAAGGAGGGCAGGACTCAGGACTTTTGGGGACTATTTTCTTGCACCTCCTGCAGTCATGTCCCTGTGAAACACCAGTTTGGGGTCGTTAAAGGAGTATATGCTGTCCAGCCCACAGAAGGCTACCTCTTTCAGCTGTGTTCCTCAAAATATAAATAGGATTGACATAATGTTTAGCTCAGCCTTCCCCAAGTACATTTTGTTTTGTGAAGCTCTGGTTTGTTAGTGTTCCTAGCTGAACAAAACCTGCCCCAAGGAAGCAGCGCTGAGCCTGCAGAGCAGAGCACCTCTTCCCACTGCCGCACATCCCATCCGTCGCAGCGTTCTGCTCTTTTTGCCATCATCCCGAAGCAAACAAACTTCACAGAAAGCCATAATTCTACTTAAATGTTTGTGCTGCCTGCCTGCTGCTCCCCAGTGTTCCCTGTGCTTGCAACTCTGATTTACAGCCCAGCGACTGCTTGTCTCTGTAACCCCAGCAGACTCACATTTTCCATTTTGCTTATCTCTCTCTTGGCCTGATGTGTGCTAAAGTGGGACAGCACATCAGACTCGGCCTCCTTCGCAGCTTGTAAAGTACATCACGGTTCTCAAAGCAAGTGTTATTTTTACTGTCTCCCTCCGTTTGTTGGTGGCGCTGATCTGAAAGCAGCTCTCACAGCTGTGTCCCGGCCACCACATGCTTTGGCCAACAGCTTCCATCATACCTAATGAGGTGGGAGCATCATGTAGGCTGCCGGGGTGAGGGATGCCAGTGCTCCGGAGCGGGGCGAGGCTTCTCTCCCCATCCCCATCCTCATTTCATGGTTCCCCAGACACAGCCCCAGCCAGAATTAGGCCTTCCGCATGCTTCACTTTGTGCGTGCCTGTGAAAACCTCTGCATCATGCTGTGGATTCATTATGGAGATCTCTCCTCCTATCTCCCAGTGCCACAGCACAGAAGAATTAATTAAAAATATTAATAAGTAAATATTTCCTGTCAAAATATTGTGTGTGGGGGGGGTTGGCTAGGAAGTTGCTTGTTTATTTTTTCCACTGTGTTGATTTTTTTTTTTGCCCAGCTTAAATACTTGCTTTTGATTAACACTGGAAAAAAATCTAATTTTGCTTCTCCTGCAGCCATGCCTCATGGGAGGCACAGCTCAGCAGCCTGACGCTGCCCTGCTATCAGTGGGTGAGAGCATCACCCTTCTCGCCCTGGGGCTGCGCCAGCCCCATGAGGCAGTGCTGCTGGGAAGGGTGCTGGTGAAACAGGGAGGGGGGCAGATCATTTTGGGGGACTCAGGCAGAAGAACAGCAGGAGATGCCCAAGCGACAGCTACAGTCACATTTTCAAAAAGTGCTTTGTTTTTGTTTCTTTCACCAGAGAGCAAGTAATTTTCAGGAGGGGATTGCTTTTGCCTCTTTTTCTGTCAAACCCTAGGAGCTGCCGCTGATTTCAGGCCCAGCGAACAGAGCCGGGTGTGAAGGCAGAGGGCTGGAAGAAAACGCATGCTGCCGCACATCAGCGGAGGCAGTGGACTGAGGTAACCTTTCCAATAGCTCCTGTAAAAACTGCTCAAGTGCCTCTGTCAGAGTCTTCAGACCTTAAAAAACATTGTTAAGACTTTTTATTTAATGATGCTATAATAGGAAAGTGTTAGGGCTCCCTTGTTGGCAAAAGGCAGGAGGACCTGACTTCTTGAGTGCGGCTGCATGCGAGCACGGGAGCAGCCCGCGGCACAGGCACCCTCCCGGCCCGAGGGTGCACGTTGCTCACTCACGAGCTGTGGGGCCATGGCTCTGGTTGAAGTATTTCGGTGCAGACATCTAAGCCCAGCGTGTCTTAGCCCTGCCTGCCTTTGGGGATGCTTTGGCCTGATTAAAACTCAGGAAGAGCTCTGACCTTTTTAGCGTTGCTCATCTAGCATGGTTAATACAGTCCCAGCCACAGCTGCTCTCATTGTGTTACAGCTCCTTGGAGATCCTCCAGCCACCTGCAAACAAGCCCAAGCACCCACACAAACACACACCTTGTAAAACACGGGATACAATCTACCCATGGTTACACAAAACACTCTCGTTTTATCCATGATTTACAGACGCGTGTGCTAAAGACAAACCCGGCACATCACATGCACCCCCTGCTCGAGTGCACTGAACACAAACCCACAGCTTTGTTTACCCTGGCACTACATCTGTATACTGAATGCAAAATGTGTCCTCATGGCATAGGGTTTGTCTTTCAAAGAATACAACTGTCCTGTTTGTGCAGTAAAAGACAAACTGGGCAAGTAGCTCCGTAAGAGAAGTTGCGGAGGCTGGGAGCTGCTTCCAGCCCAGCTTTGCTGCTGGGTGGCTGTGCTGCTGGAGCTGACTCAGCTGGCCCCCGCTGCAGAGAGAGCTGCCAGCTGAACACAAAGACTTCTTGTAGTCTGGGGCTGATGTGGCCAGACCGAACTGCGGAGAAAACTGTTGCGTCAATATTTACCCAAACCACACGCACAGCTCCGCATGCCATCCAGAAACACGTATGCTTAGTGTGTGCCCTGCACGCAGATTTCTATGCATTTCTGTACGTAAATCTGTAAGAACATGTGTGCCCTATGCAGCATACATAAAGCCATGTGCAAGCTCTGACGTGCCTCAATGCACCTGTGTGCCTGCACTACACGTTGCATTGAAAACCTCTCTACATGGATGAAACCACAGTCTCTGGCACTGGCTGAAACGTAGGAGCGGGCAAGGCTCTGAGGGACGGCCAGTATATAGAAGGCAGATCTCAAATTGAAATGCCACCAAGATTTTAGAGGTGGGACTTAATGACACTTTGGTGGCTAACAAGTATGTGGAAAATAAGTCTCTTGTTTCTTGGTATTTGAATACTACATATGCATGCACTAGTAAGTGATAATTAGCATAGGATATTAGCTGGCCAGCAGCGGTGAAGTGACAACCAGAGGGAAAAGGTGGTTGCCATTAATGTCAGTGGCACTGAGAGGCACTTCTGACAAGTCAAAAACAGCCCTTGGCTTGCTGAGAAGGGGCCTATGAATAACATACAGAGTAAAGCGCTTGTTGTCCTTACTGAAAGCCATAAAAAGAGCACAAATAACACTCAAATTATGACTGCTTATTCTTGGATCGTACTCACTGTATTTCAGCTGCAGCCTCATAAGGACTTAACCTAAGACTTTAATTTAATATCTCTCCAGACTGGAGGAAAGCGAGTTGCTGGGGTCTCCTCTTTCCCCAGGAGTTTGCAAGTGACCATGTAATAAACTGACGGATTCAAGTGGGTTTTGCTGAAGTGCAGCATCCCAAGTAGGCTGGGCTCCTGCTGGCTCAGGTGGTATCATGGTTATGTCCAAAGAGGCCAAGGCAGGACTTTAGGGCACCTCTTGCTTGTCACAGCACACCTGTGAGCCAAGTTTCACCCCAGGCTTCTCATACTTCACTTACGTGCTGGAACAGGGGAATGACAAGCTAGTCCAGGACAAGGCTGAATGTGCAGAGGGCTGTTTGTAGCCGTCCCAATACTTGTAGGAAAATTGGAGGTGTGAGTAAATACATTTAATGCTCTTGAGCTGGAAAATAAAGACCAGGAACCTCAAATGTGTTGTTAGCATAATCACCGGTGTACCACTCTGCTTCTCTCTCACGAAACAAAATCAGATGAGCATTACCTTACGGTATTTTGGGGTACTGACTGTTGGTGCTCAAATGTTTAAAGTCCAAAGGGCCAGGTGAGGTAGGTGCTATTTGTTCCCCCCAAAATTGATCATTTTGAGAAGGATTCTTGCTGGAGACAACATGAAGGTATCAGAGCTGTCTTTGCCTTTTTGTTTCCCATCAGGAAGGCTGAGTGTTGTGGTTTAGCCCCTGTCAGCAGCTGAAAGTACCACACAGCTGCTCGCTCACTCCTTCCCTGCTGGGTGAGATGGGGAGGAGAATCCGAAGAAAAAGGTAAAATTCATGGATTGAGGTAAGGACAGTTTACTAGGACAGCAAAGGAAAAGGAAAATAACAACACCAATACTAATAAAAGAATATACAAAGCAGGTGACATACAATGCAATTCACTCACCACCCAGAACCCCACACCCAGCCCATTCCAAGCAGTGATCCCCCCCAACCCCCTTATATACTGAGCATGACGTCTGTCCCGGCTCTGGCTAGGATAGGGTTAATGTCACCAGGAGCCAGGCCAGGTGAGCCAGGCTGGCCGGGGGCTATTCCATACCATGTGANGCGGTGCGTGGTGCTCGGCTGGGCCTAAACCGCGTCAACGTCTTATGGTATCAAATACCCTTTGACTAGTTTGGGTCAGGTGTCCTGGTTGTGTCCCCTCTCAGCTTCTTGTGAAAATGAACTCTATCCCAGCCCCAAACCAGGACACTATCCAACCCTTACGCTACACCATCTACTTCATGCCCAGATCCTACAATTAATCACCACCACTACAGAGATACTATTCCCTTAATCTACGGGCCATCCCTCTAAAGTGTCTGGTGAATTAATTTAATCCACGACTTCGGGCTCCATCTGTCATAACAGTCTCTCAGGGCAGGAGCGATGGTGTGTGGTGTTGGATTGTTGCATGCTGCATCCGGAGTTTGCGACTGGTGTATCTGGTGTGGCACATGCCCACGGTCTGTGGGTTTGTTATAAAAGTTAAAAGCCGTTTGTTCTTATCAAAACAAAATTTATTCAAGCAAGCAAGTAAGCAGGCAAAACAGCGCTGGGCGGCCGGGGAGTCTCCTGCTCCACCAACG
>VXBL01002248.1:0-31257 GCA_013400195.1 Aramus guarauna
GGAGGGGGGAAGCGGAACGGCCAGCGCTGCCGAGGTTCATGGAGCTGAGCCCCCGGCAGTCCCTGAAAGTGAGGGGATTTAACCGCTGTCCCGTTTCTAGTTTTTGTGGATGTTAGAAGCTGCTGCGCCTTTAGTTTAACGAAAATAAAAGAAGGAGGGGAAAAAAAAAACAACAAAACAAACTAACCGCGTCTTGGTCTGCTACCGAAGTGAAGCTGTCCTGTGTGGGTGCCGGTGGTAACTCTCCCCTCATCCAAAGTACAGGCAGAACCTCTCCCCAGCTCAGCTCCCCTCGTCTTTCCCACTGCCCCACCCGTGACAGCTTTACCTCCATCCACGCGGAGCAGCCAGGGCCCCGTTTCCCGGGGACGCTGTGCCGGCCCAGCGCAGCCGGCTGCCTCCTCTCCCCAGCGCTGGTCCATGAGGGATGCTCCAAATGTCATGGTACACACAAAGGTGGGCCCTCACAGAATACCACCAGGTTATCTTTTTATTACTTTTTTAGAAATTTGAAGTGTAAAATAGCTGCCACTCACTTCTTACACCTCCAGCTGGAGGGCTACAGTATTTGCACAGGATTTTGAACAGGGTTCCTGGCTTATTCATCTCCATGGACATAAAGTCCTCTTCAGTGCCCCACAGGGATTCCCTGGTCTTCTCCAAACCTGCTGCCTGACCCCGTGCTGTGCCACAGAACCCCACTTTAGCAAAACCGACGCAGATTTATCCACACCATTCTCTGACTGCTTTGTCTTTTTTTTAGTCTGAGACAAGCACTTAACCCTCAGAAACGCCTTCAGAGACAGAAGCGTGCGAGGGCTCTGTCAGAAGGAAACAGGCTCAGCAGGCTTCCTGACTTCTGGCAGGCAGCCCCCCAGTGCCCCCCACAATCACCGTACAAGGACAAGTTCCCTGCGCTGCCGTGCTCCCGCTGCACCCAGGCCCTGCCCGGTCCCTTAGCACCCACAGAAGGGACATTGCTGAGCATCATCTTGCTGGTGGTACTCACCCCCAGGCTGCACTGACGCTGTGCTGAGCCACAGCCAGTTGGTCTGGGGGCCCGAGCGACCTCCTCTCCCCTTGCTCAGAAAACAGGGTGCCCAGCACCCCTGGGGAGGTAGCACGGGGCACACTGGCTCCCCATCACGTGACAGCCAGCGGACACTGCTCCAGCTGAGATCACGGTACTAATTCCACTCTCAATTCTCCTTTGTTACCAAAAAGATAGCGGGTGGCAGCTCAGATAGCTCTGGGGGACTGTATTTTTAAAATTGTAAAAGCATCTCTCCTGGTCTGGTTGGAGATTTGACACAAGGGATTGAAAACACGTTGCAATAAATATTGCAAAACAAGGGAATTTACACATACAGACTTTTCTTTTATGGAATACAAACCCTAGAGGCTTTGAAACTGAATCACAAAGCTTTTGGGCTACATTGTGTATCTTTTTACTTCTTTTTAACTTCTGTGCTTCTTTTTGAGACAGTATGGTTTAGTTTATTATTCGCAGAAGAACAGGCAAGTAGATTGTGTTGAACCGAAGCCTCACTTACCGGCTTGTTTAACCGGGGATCAAAGGCACTTGGGAGCGTGCGCTTGTTCCTTTGCCTAAAATTTACTTATTTTGGATAGAGATTTGCGACAGAACCAAACGTGGGCACGAGACCAACACGTATGTTTGTTTTTTGAATGTGAAACACAAAGAAATCTGGAAATAATGCTGGATTCCCGTATCCTATCTTGTAATGACCACAAGCTCCACGAGGAACTGCTGAGTACAGCTGGAGTGGGAACCCAGCCCGGACACACGCACGCACGGGGCAGGCACAGCGTGCACCTTCAAAGGGTTACCTTTTCTGCCAGCCAGAGGCAGGCCAGCTGATCGATGACATCATTTTGTAACAAGCTTTTGGAAGCTTTAGTCTGACAAGCAGGATTTCAAAAATTGAGCTTGTATTCTAGCCCCGCGCATGGGAAAAAAATAAAAATAAAGCTAACATTGCCGCCTCATTCCAGGTGCTTAAGTGTTAACAGGCAAACATTTTTAGTATCCTGAAAATTAAAATACGTTAATTGCCTAGTAGTATTTTAGAAGGTCCTGGCCTGACACAGCCCAGATTTGAGTGGAAATGGAAAAAAATCTTGGTGTGCTGTGGAAGCTGTGCTCCACCCGGTCGTACTGAGAGGCAGGACAACAAGTTTCCTTCCCACTCCCCTAGATGAGCTCTAGCAGATCCTTTAGCCGATCGTCAGAAAAAGCTATAAAGATAATGGGGGAAAAAAAAAAAAATCACACCTCTGGGCAGAGGCTGCCTGACCTCCATCACTCTGTACTCCTTCCACACACCATTTCATTTACCTGGGAAAATTCCCGGGGCTCGTCCCTGTGCCTGCTCATGGCCTTTGCAATTAGGCTAGCATCAAAGGCTGGACCACTCTTGCACCTGAAGTGACAGAACTGAGTAGTGGGACTGCTGAGACTTTGACCGGGCACGAGAGCGGAGGAAATATGATTTGTCTTTTCAAGAGCCCCAGGAGCTAAAATAGGCTGTTGAGCTGATAGGAAACAGAGACTCCAGCTACAGTTTTCTTCCTCAGTGTGTGATAAAGCCAGTGTGCCATCTCAACACATGCTTGTGAGAAGAATGGTAAAGGGATAGAGAACCTACTGTCTATGCAATAAAACAAAAATGCTTTCTTAACAATTAGGAAGGAGACAGTGCTGCTTGGCATCCACACCTATAGTAAGTGCACTTGCTGGAAATATTTATAGTCTGCTCCTGCAAAATGTCCTGTGTACCTTTATAACAATAATAAAGCAGTTCTCAGCTCTTGTGATTTGGAGCCGAGCAAAGGCTCCGGGTATTTGGCTACTCACGCTCTGGGGAAATGCCCGTGCGTAACACCAGCCCCACCAGCCCAAACGGTAAAACAAACCAACCAGCCCACCAACCTCGCAGTTGCCTCTGAACTATTTTTATGAAGTCTCTTGCACTTTTGAGGGGGCACACAGTGAAGGCAGGGAAACACTCCAGCTCTCCTTTCGGCTGGGGCATCCGGAGATAAGAGCCCATATCCCTGGCAGCCACCCGAAATGGCGTGAGCGCAATCACATGATGGTGAAACAAACCCTGGCCGTGGTGACGGCAGCGGCGTAGCCCCTGCCTCCTCGCCTTCGGCACTGCACACGACATACTCCCTGGCCCTCATTGACATAGACGCAAAAAAAGTTAATGGATATGTTGTATATCATCTAGAGAATCAGGTTCCAGAGAGCACTAAAATCACAGGCAATGAGGGAAAAATAAACGGGGAATGATAAATCACTATACAAAAACTAAGGCATACCCAGAGAAATTAGCAGGTGACAAGATTAAGATAATCAGGAAAAGATTTTTTTTCCACTTAATATACTGAAACCATAAGATTATTAAACAAATTATTATATAATAGTAAATCTAATAAAATTATGGCTACAGAGCATCGTAACATTTTCATGCAATACAATTGAAGCCAGAAGCATAGATTATTTTTTTTAAAAGGGGATGAGAAACATTTTTTGCAAAAATAAGTCCAATAGTGCCTACAGTACAAAGTAGCCTGGCTATAATTCTCAGCTCAGTAAGCTCCTACGCCTCTGGTTGTTGGAAAGGCATTTGTGGGGAAGGATGTTCTGTTTCTTATCTCCTTGCCTTGCTACTTACCACTGACAGACACTGGGTCCGGGGCTAGATGGACCTCAGAGTACGGCAAGGCTTTTGGCGATGTAATATTTTGCATTTCTATAGAGCCTGGGTACCTAAAGCACAGAATATTTCACTTGCTATGGACTCATTTAGGTCAAGCATAGTTCTGGGTTGGAATTAAGCAGACACTGCTAAAAAAATTATTTTGTCCATGCCCCAATCTTGCAAGTGCTTCTGTGCATGCTTATATAAAATATTACTTCTGTGAACAGTCTCTCCTTTTTTTTCTTTGCGATTTAACATTTTGCCAAAGTCAAGTGAGAAAAATATTACTGTTTGTAAATAGTAATGTCTAGTATGCCAAGCTGAAGGCAGTTTAAGGACCAAATCAAACAATGTCTATAGAGAAAAACATCCACTACTTTGCTGGTCTTTGCCTGTGCCAATGGCAGAAGCAAGTTGGGGGTCACCACACATTCCCTAAATTAAGAATAAATATTTAGGATGACTGATTTTCACAAGTTTAGACAATGGAAGAGAAGTTAAAAATGAAGTTCTGTGTAAGAGCAGAAAAAAATTAGAAGACAAAACCTCCTGCTTCTGCATATGTGAAGACTATTCCCTTTCTCACGTCCCCATGAAATGCTTTCAGTAGTTGCTATTAGCCACTATGGATATGCACAGGGTTTTCCCATTAATGCTGCTGAAGTTTCCAAGTGTCATTTTACAAAAGTTAGAGGAACCTCCCACTTCTCCCCTCTGCAATTTACAGTTGGAAGTAACACCACCCAAGAGCCCAGCCAGGACTTCGAAATTAAATTAGAAGATGCTGTAAACTGTGTTCACCGGAACAGCAAGAGAGAAGATTTGACTCAGACCATGTGAGTCACAGCTGGTCTCCGATTCTCCCCTTGCTACTGATGGAAGGAAATTATGACAGCCACGGCTAGCCCAGCTGGGCTGGTCAGAGGGGTGGGGGAGTGAAACTGAGCCCACTCCAGGGTTTTTTTAACCCTCCGTCTCTGGATCCAGTCCCCCTCTCTATCCCAAAGCAGATTCAACTAAACCCAAGCTGCTGTTGATCCGAGTTTTCCTGACTCATTTTTACAAGACTGCCATCATCAGTTTCAAGCTTCTGTAGGAATCCGGTGCTGTGCTTAAAGTTATCCTTGCACTTCAAAAACTTTTTCCTAATCTCAATCCCTTCTTGCTATAGGGCAAGTCTGTTGCTCCATGGCCATTTCCATTGGCATATGTTCCCTTCTCTGATCTGTATGGCTAACGGTCAGCAGCAGCTATTGCTTACCTTCTTGAAGTGAAGCTTCAGGTAACCAGGATAGGAAAAATAGGAACACTTTTCATGTATCTTTGTTTCTTTTTTTTTTTTTGTGGTGTACAGTCCAAAGCAAAATCAGCCCACAGTGCTTCCATGTGCAAGCTGCAGCTGCGTGCTGTGACCTGCCTCTGTATCTTTGGTCTTAAGCAATGAAGTACAAAAAAAGAAAATTGCTTACCAGAAGAGCCTTAGAGCTTTACTGCCACTTGAATCACACAGAGGAAAAAAGGCTAAAGCATTTACTTGTGACTCAACTTGCCACTCTTTGCATTTATAGAGGCCATCATCTCCCTCCACACACATTTAGGCCAGGTGTTTACTGCAACTTTTTTGAACCTGCAATTGTTGCACTATTTATAATGGAAGCAGCAAAGCCTTTTCTTATAAGATACAAAGAGGCACTAACAGTGACTCAAACTAATACCCTTTAAGTGGCTTGGATACTGGAAGACTGTAGCCCACATGCTACAGTCACCTACAGGAGATCTACAAAGCAAAGAGGCAGCAGAAATAGCATCCTGCACAAACTAGCAGCCCACTAAGACACAAGTTTTTAACTCTTCATTAACAGTTATGAGGGTTTCACCATAAGCACCAATGGTTTTCACGAGCTAGGACCTAAATACTTTCATATCCTCATTAGCTATCAGCAGATATGCCACTAAAAACACTCAAGATTTGATATTCACTGGAGATTAGACTCAGAGATCTGACAGCACCTGCAGAAGGATCTGTTGGTGCTTCTAGCCCCTCCATGCAGCCACCAGCCCCCCAGGATAACAGTGATCACACCTACAGCCCCAAACTGCGGCATTGCACCCCTTGGCCAGCCCCCTCCTGGGCAGCCAGGGCCCAGCCTGACCTCCCTTGCCTACACCCAGCCCAGGTGCCACAAACAAAGCAGCCAAAACCCTTTTTATTCCCTGGTGACTGCCCAGGGATCCCTCCCTTCCCACAGCTCCCATCTCCTGCAGGACACTCAGGTGTTCCCAGTTGGCCACAGCTGGGAAGGTGCCGAGGCCTCTGTTAACTCTGTGCAGGCTGCTGCCGTCTCTGATGGAAGTGATGCTGTCACAACTGCACTTTATGCAGTGGTAGCTGACGAGTTAAGACCACTATATTAACAAAAAAAAAAGTAGCAAGTTAGGACTCGCGTAAATGAGTGAAGACCTGAAGTTCTAACAGTACCAGGTTGTAGTATAACAGCGAGAACCTGTTGCATTAATATTTGGATAATATTACAAATGATCAGACGTCTGCTTTTTCAGAATTTAATTACTATAGTCCAAGTCTCAATGGTCTACATACAGCAATTATTTCCCAGGTAACATACAAATATTCTAAGATCTTTCCACGGACATGAGACATTAACAATGAAATTACACATACAACTATCACTGAACTATAGGTTTAAATTCTATGCTTACGTATATTCACTTACAACTGCTGGTAGCAGGTGTTTGCTAGGTTTTTTTGGTGTGTTTCCGGTTGTTTTTCTTTTTAAACTGGTTACATTTTCTATTTTAATATCCACAATTTATCTCCAAGGTGTTTGTGGTTTCAACATGTGAATCATGCATTCAGTCAGGAGCTCTGTGAAGTCTCCCTGGAAATAAGGGAACAATGAACTGAGAATCCAGCCCAGAGCTGTGAGTCAATAGCAAGTTCAGAGAGATTCACCAGTATTTTCCAAAACACAAATATCCAAGGACCTGCATGAGAAGCTTTGGGGATGACGAGCTGGTTAAAGAAACAGTTGTGTTCACTTTTCCAGCCTCAAACCTCTGTGTTTCTGCAGGACAGGTATTGAAGGAAACACAGCCAATTTTGAGGGAGACTGTTTTAACGTGCGACCATCCCTCTGGGACAGGGTATGCAGCTATTAGCAAGACAGAGCATCACCCGCAATGGGTGAGTGCTGGTCCTGGTAATCAGGTATGGTTGTATCCTCATGCACATGGTTTCCAATATCGACTGGATCCAAGAAAGAATACAGACATTTTTACATTGTGCTTTACATCTATATAAATAAAATAATGATATAAATAAATAATGCAGCAGTTTCCTGGTCAGATCGAACACCATGTCCTTTCCAGCAATGTATCTGTAAATATAACTAGCTTGTCTATATCCACCTGGGTAATTAAGAGTAACGAAGCCATGTCAGTTGTTATTGTCCACGAATGCACCGGCAAAATGCATTGCTTACGACACGTAAAGCACACGCGGGTGTTTTAAAAGCAAGCGACTGACAGTGGGTCTGGTGTGCTCCCACAGCCCAGTTCTCTGCTTCTGTCGATACATCACCCACATAAATCAGGGAGGGAAGTCAGGCAAAGCAGGAAGGGGTGACAAAACCAAGGTGACGCAAAAGCCTATAACCGTGGGTTAGGCCGACTGATAAGAGGAGAGGGCTTGGCAAAAAGGGATAAAAATGTTTGATAAAAAAGGTTGGTAAACTCATGGCCTCTCACCCGCGGTGACTAAGCCAAGGTAGAACTTCTCCAATTAGCTGTTGCCACATGTCAGGGTAGGTGTGACATCCAGGCCATTTCTTCTGCTTTAATGTCACCTTCTCCGCCTAATCTTAATAAATCTCTTTAATTGCACCACTTGAGAGTTAATCTGTCTTTCGAGAATTTTTTTGTATCTCACCCTCAAGACTGTCAAACAGACATCTATCGGCATGACAAGAAGAAAGGGTGGTTCGCTACTACTTATGTCAGGACTGTGATCCGAGAGGTACCGGATTAAGGAGTTTTCTTTCAGAAGTGAGCTGCCTTTCAGGCATTGAATCACAGCAGCCTCTTGCTGACAACAGATAAAAACTGAATTTGAGGGGTATTAGGAAGTTCTGTGTGTATTGTTTATGTAGATAAAAGCAGGAAATAGATACTTTCACACAAATTTCTGGTGATTCATATTCTTCTTAAAATCAGCTCTTGAATATTCCCTTTCAAAACACGGGACCTTCAACAGCTCTTAAAATCTGCCGGATTCTTCTATTGTGCTGGGATGGTTGTCACCCACCCAGCCCATATCTGGTCACTGCTCTTCTAACAACTTCATGCCACAGTCTGGTAGCTCTTTGTCAGCCGCTGGCTTGCTTTGTCCTGTGTTCCTAAGTTGCAGCAGACATGATGGATGCAATTTTCTGCCATTAACCAGGACCACAGCAAAATATGTGCTTGGCAACATGCCTGGTGAGCCAAATCCATCTGTGTTCATTCTGGGACTGAAACCCATCCTTCTTTCCCATTCTGTGTTGCTGCACAAGAATAAGGGGGGGAATCTGGTCATTAGTTACCACATACGTAACTTTTTTTCTTTGACCTATTTTATCAGCTATTCCAATGATAAATTAAAACCAAGAGACTTATACTCAGTTCTTTTATCTTAACAGCTGGTGGAATTCCCATGGGAAGATGCCAACACATATACCGAAGATGAAGATATCAACAGTTATGAAGTGATGTACTCAGCACAAGGTCTCAAAGGGGAACAGTGACACGGTGAGAGAACTTCCAGTGGCTAATTCTGCTCCAACTCCTTCTTCACACGTACATCCTGCACTCCCAACAACCCTCACACCTTAAAATGATGGTACCTGAAAACAAATTCTTAGATACTTTTCACCATCAGATAAAAAAGAGTATTAATTAGTTATTGATTATATGCATGAGAACAATAAACTTGAACAGAATAAAGAGAAGAAATCTCAATGTTCTTTTAGAATATTTGTTTAAATACTTTAAAAAATACACTTACTATAAACTTCTAAATATCTTTATTTTGCCAGTGGTTTTGGTTACATCTGGAAATACGCAAAAAAAAAAAATCTGAAAAATTACACACTAAAAATCTGGTTTCAATTCTTAAAAAAGCTTTTAAAAATCTTATTATCCTCTGCCCTAATTTTCATACCTTGATCCGATATAGTTATTTAAGTTCTTCTCCATGAATCTTGTGCCTTAAAAGACTCACAGATGCAATGGATCTTTATCATGTTCTTTTAAACGCAAGGGGGCACCAACAAGCTTGTGGAGCAAGATAGAAGCTGTTCACATAGAGTAAATCAGAAAAACACTGTTACAACTCTTGATATTCTTCTCAAGTGAGACGGATTTTGAAAATAAAGGAAAGCAATGCAATGCTTTGTCATTCCTTCATCTGAAACGACTGGGAAAGTAATCCCTGGCATGTGCATATTATGCTCCCTCGTTTCTTTTACTAGCTAGA
Organism: Aramus guarauna; assembly: GCA_013400195.1. Lineage (NCBI taxonomy): Eukaryota > Metazoa > Chordata > Aves > Gruiformes > Aramidae > Aramus > Aramus guarauna. The sequence goes on from VXBL01002248.1 coordinate 9,262, forward strand.
ATTTGGATTATTTCCGACCGCAGATGGTTCTCTCGGAAGGTGGAATCTTGTTTCCTTGGTTTTGTAAAGAGGAAATCCAGCTTCTAAGTAAAAAAATACCAAATCCCCCCTAAAATGCAAAGTTAAGCCAAAGGACTATTAGCTCTTTTTTAACATAGAAATATCAGTCATGTTTGTGGTACTCAAATTTCCAGTCCCTTTTTGATTTCTTTGTATTTCCCTAATAAAGCTGACCAAAAAGGAAGTCTTGAAATAGAAATTAAGATATGTGAGTTCTTAATGTAGCACTGAAATATGGGCATCTGCATATACAAATAGGTGGAATTTGCAGCGGGTGAGCACGAGACCCAACACCACGTAAATCCTGAGAGCAGAGCTGTGGTGGGATGGAAGGGCAATCTAAGCTCTGCTTGCTCACTTTTCTAACTGCTGAAATTCTGCCTTGCTTTTCTAGTCCCATTGCAAGATCCTGTGTCCGGTTGTGAGTTTACATACGCAAAAGATCTGTTGCTGTTCATTTTCCCACTGTTGCTCATAGAGGATAGCTAGATGCAAAGGAACAGGATGGTTTTGTGCAATGAATGAAAGCAAGTCACTTTGGGGTCTTCAGTGAATGGTTTTGACAGAGTACTTTCCTTTCTAACTTTTCCATTTTTCTTTGACTTCAGGTACTGCGGGTTTCCTCCCTGGGTTTTTCCTGCTTTCTGAGGTGCAATCTCATTCTTCCTGGATTTTTTATGTTCTTCTAATTCTCAGGGTAATTATCCATCTGGCCCTTCCCTCTTCCCAGCCTAAGAAAACATTGGTAGACTAGTTTTCAAAGGAATTAACACTTGCCAGGTGAACCTGAGGTCTCAAAGCAGACTCCCCCTAACTGAGAGCTCATGTAGGTGGGACCCTTAAGTCAGCAGATAAAAATCACAGGGAGGAAATCAGGGTTTTTCTAAGGACTGAACTATTTTCACTCATTTAAAATCACATCTGAGCCCTGCACAATGCTGTAGAGAGTTAAAATGGCTTAGCAATGTAGTCATACCATACACAGGACGATTATACCATTCATATGATGATGATCCAAGCACGAAAGTTTCAAGCTTCTATTATTCTGCTTGGGAAAATGGTTCCACAATGACATAGATCTTACTCTTAAGATTTTCCTGATAATTTACCATGTTTGGACCTGCTCAGAGATGCTTTTCCCATTCTCTATGTTCATACAGGTTATGAACTGCCTGTTCACTGTTGTGTTCATCTGTCTGCCACATTTAGGAAGGATTTATTAGTGGATTTCATATCATGAAACCTGCAGATGGGGTAACCTCTGCTATCAATTTATCTTTCTCAGAATAAAGATAGAGGTGGTTGTACAGAACAAAAAGCAGAAGGTCTCTGGGAAGGTTGGGGAGACGAGGAGCAGGGCACTGCTGGATTAGAAGTCCCTCTGCATTAATTGCATGCAAGTATAACCTTGACTGCCGTGTATTCTCAGCTGTTAAGTTTCTTTGCTCAGATACTCTCCAATTTGTCAACATGAAAATATAATTGCTTGTAGCCATGAAAATATTGTTTCTTATTTTTTACCTATTTCACATAGGTAGAACTGCTAATTAACGGTTTCCGTATTGAGAAAACACTTTTGACTTTGTAAATATATATGTGTTGAAGATGTAATGTATTCTTTTAATTCTCCGTAAACTCAGAAGTATCCTGTGACTTAAAAATGGTTTTGTGGATAAAACACAGAAGACGGAGTCAAGAGATGTGACTCCTTTTCACACCATTAACTACCTTGCTTGTGAATATGAGTCAGCTAACTTGTCTATGCTTTGGTTCTCATGTGTAAATGTTTACCTTGTACATTACTGACAACAGGCCTGGTTACTAGGAAAAAAAAAAGACCATCACTCCTCCAAACTTGAGACCGAAGCCTGGCTTTTCCATCCTCAGCAACAGTGGCTTCCAACTGCACTTACCAGCCCTTGAAATCAGGGAAGTCTCTGGCTTAATAAAGTTTGTAGGTGCGTGAGAGGGGCTTCTTCTTCAATCACTTAATCTTAAATAGTTGGTGGTATGGAGTTGGTGAGGATAGCAGGTCCATTTTGGACTGTCCAACTATTGCCTAAACCAGACTTTTTCCCCCTTTCTTTTTACTTTATTCCAAAAATACTAGTGGTTTTGCTTGCATTATGCCACATGTCTCCAACTGTGTTTATGCCACAGGTATTTTTGTGTGTGTGTGTGTTGGTAGCAATGTTAATTCCTGCACTTGCAACAGCTCGACTTCTGCTTGTGCTGAACTGCACAAGATCACTTCAAGCAGAACTGTTCCTGTCTTACGCTGCCTGGACACTTGACAGTCAACTCGTTCACTACAGTTGCCAACTGAACATCATCACCTGATGCTTTTGTTCAGGGCTTCAGTAATCAGTATTCACTGACATCCTTTTTGCTTACTTTTCATGAGTCATTATTCCTACAGTTGTTTTCATGTTTACCTCCCCTTTTTCCCTTAGATAAATACATTTGGCTCTGTTTGCCTTCCTTTCATTTATGTTCTTTACCTCTTTTATCTACAGGTATTTTACATGTGTGCCCTAGACTTCTGAGATGCCTTTGATAGATGCCTTACATTAAACACGACTGCAGCATCCATCTCTGCGGTGTATCCGAACAATATACAATACAAGTGACAACACCAGGGAAGCCAGCCAAGGACACCAGAGCAATCTCTATCATGGCAAAAACTGTCCTGGAATTTTTAACATTCACATAAAACATCTGTTTCTCATCCATGCATGGCACTTAATATATGTTTGTCAGACATATGAATCAGCTCTTTGGGGATTTGGATAGATTGTTTGAGGGAAGCAAGGTAGTCCATACATGATAATGAGATTATACAGTGATTATGGTTCCACACGAATAAATTTTGGTAGCAATACTGGCTTAATCCATCCCTCTGCCTGTACATGCCAGGCCTTTTATTACTGCACTCCCTCCTTTCTCTGCACTATGGCTCTGCAAGCATATGATAAGAAAATACTCAGGTAACTTAGCTGAAGGGGAGAGAGGAAAAAAAAAAAAAGTTTTGTTTTCTGTTGAATCAGTTCCTCAAAGCATTTCACAACATGACAGCACACATGCTGGTGATAGACCAGAGCAGGAGGCAGCTCTGAAAAGGGGAAAGAGGTAAGGGCTACTTCTAACATCCTAAATAATCATGCTGCTGAATGTGACACTGGAGCCGGAATTGGTCATAGAAAGTTAGAAAATGAATACTGAAAATTCTAACATCATGGATGTCAAGTCTGATAAAATGTCATTTCAAGCAGCAATGCAATCTTCCTGAACTTTATTTCATTCACTATGTCAGCTCTGGTGTATAATATTTCAATCAACCTGAAATAAAGTGTTCTTTCCAAAGCAGGGAACTTTCCTGCAGACAGGAAATTCTCTTACTAACCAACCAAGTGGAAATAAAGTCAAATGATGAATACAACCTGGTTTTCTTGCTGTTACATTTAGATTTCCAGCCAAGGCAATTGAAAAAATAGAAAGAAGCTCTTGACATGATAAAGATAATGCTGCCAAAGCAACGTGCCTTAACCTTTCCAAACCCAAAAACTCCAAGTGAAGCTTTCCAGCCACAGTGCTCTTTTTCTTACCTGTGCAGTCCACGTTTGCTGCAGATTTCCCCTTTGTTTTGCACGCCGAATTTGTACTGATAAACAAAGGAACTTGGAGCTGCAAAGCTGAATTTTATTCATGAGCTCTAGAGCTGTACTTTAAAAGGAATTAGTGTTTCCTGAATGTATTTTATACATGCAAAGCTCAAAAGCAGTTAGAAATCTCAGATGTACCAGATAATAAAATACACCAGGGAATCAGAAAATATAACTAACTCGAACACAGGATTGCACAGAGCTCATGTAACTCGTACACATCCATACATTCATCCCTTCTCCCCGCTCTCTACCCTTTGTATTTGGCACCCGTGCACAAAAGTCCATTTCCAGCGACAGCGGCAACGGTCGCCTCCTCTTCAAGTGGCTCTGCCTCAGTGGCACGCCATGCTACAAACAAAACGAAGTAGTAATAAACACGTACTCCTTGCCTTAAAAGAACCTGGCTGTGAAAAAAGGGAGGTGGTGGTGGTTTCACCATTCTGAGAGCACGTAGCTTTGCTGTCGTTGAACATCAAACGCTCAGCTGATGAGAAAAACCTGATCTGGCAGAACTATACCAGCATCACCTTCAGCACTGCAAAGCTTTAAAAATTACAGTACCTCTTGTGATTTTTGTCAGGATTGAGGAAGACACCCTTTCTTTCATCCTGAACACACTTCATTGCCCTCGGTTCTGGGTGTGCAAACCCACCGACTTACATTTTCTGGTCAGAACATAATGCAAACTAGTGGCAGGGAATAAAATCCTGAGGATGTGTTTCATCTGCTTTGGCTTGAGTCTGATGCCAAGAAGACCTCCAGCAAGATGAAGGGGTAATCAGCACCGGATAGGACTGGCATCACAACCAGGAGAGCCCGAGATAGCCCTGTTAAATAGCTACTGGACTTGCAGGCTAAGAAAAATGTAAGAAAGAAAAATATTTAATGAGGACTACATGGTCTGAATCTGTCTCCTTGCACTGGTGTAATCAAAAGCAACTCTGGTTAAGTCACTAAAGTTACAGTGGTAAGTGGGAGTAGTAACATATGTTTAGTCATTAAAGAAATTTAGGATGATCTGAGACAAGATAATGTTTAAGTGTTGATAAGAGGCTAAAGCAGTAGTTTGAGAGTCATCTAGTGTAAGGCTTAAGTATTTATACATATTTTATTAGCATTCATTTTATAATTACCAAAATGATATTGTGCCAGATGTATATTTACAAATACCACCAGATTCACTACAGCACCAACTTTATTTAAGTGATAAATATTGGCATGTTTGTCTTAGAAAATAATCTCTTTTGCTCAGACGTCTTTAATTAGTTCCGCTTTCTGTCATTCTCTGGAATTGATTTTAACGTTTACTCTTTCTGAACTGTGTGTACAATCCTTGCAAAAATGCCAGAACTTGGGTGATATGTTGTTCAGCTCTGAAGCTTTGTTAAAGTGTTTTGAAAAGTGAAAAATGGAGGTTTCTATAAGTCTGCCAGAGAATTGTAGCCAGGGTTGGGGTGTTTTTTTGGTTTTTTTTTTTTTTTTTTTAGAAGTTGAAGAAACTTGGAAATGGGCAGGAAAAGTTTAAATGTGTTTTCTTTAACAGTTTGAAACATCGTATTTCATGTTGCTATTATAAACAGTGAAATGCCCTATTCCCTTATTTGGTTAAAAAAGCAGACAAGCTATATGCAGTGGGTATTCTGCCTTAAAGACCTTTTTTTACAACAATTATTAATTACAGTGCACGATAGTTGGCATACCATATTGGTGCTACTGAGCTGAGAAGCCAAATATTGAAAGTTTCTGTTTGAAGGCTCAGTTCATAACCCCTCTGTTTGGATTAAGAGCAGAATGTTTGTGTGAATTTTTTTGCAAAAAGTTGAGCTTCCAATGTTTAATGGAAGTGGTATTATAACACAGGCCATGTCTCCAAAGTCATCTGAAAATGAACAGCAAAACAGTTTTAAATGCAAACATACATTTCATAAACTTTGGTTTATTTCACTTTTTTTTTTTTTTTAAATGAGGAGATGAATTTTACAGCTGACAAAGTAGAAATTAGATAGTATTATGTTCAACAAGCATTCCATCCTGAGGTTTTTTAAGCGTCGTAACCAAGATTTCTATTTATCTTAGATTACGCAATATTCGGTGACTGGAAGTCGAGTCTGTGTAAGAATTTTCACATTGCTCTGCATCCCATTTTCCAGGTTAGTTATCTGTTGCAATCTATGCCTAAACATAGATGTAGCATTTAAAAGCTCTGTCCTGGTCTACAGTGTTCAGACATGAATCACCACATATCTTCCCAACACGTTAATGGCATTTATTCAAGAGGAAGAAGTTGATCTCACAAGACACAAGTCAATGCTTGCCCATGTGTTGGGTGGCAAGTCTGGTTTCTAGAAATATTAAATTACAGAAAAGTATGACTATCTTTATATGAATGTATCATAAAAGTTTTAAATGTAGAAGTGGAATAAAAGAGACAATTGTGGAAGATCAAGGAGAGAGAATTTAACCAGTAAGACTTTGTTCATCCAAGTTTCATAAAGCACAGTGTTTGAGGTGCTGTAAAAATCCACCAGCATAATATTCACTGGAGTTTTACAGCACAAACTGGGGGATCTCTACCTGTACAAAACACTGTGAAAAGAGAAAGTTCACAATCTTCAGCCCCCTGCCCTAAGGCACTGGCATCCGAGCTTTACTCCCTTTTGTCCTCTCACAGATGATCTGGGATCACACCAAATACCATACAGAGAGTAACCATTCTGGCCCGCTCTGGCCAGGTGAAAGACTGCCTCTTCCATTGAAACTCATGGATATTTTGCTGGTTTGGGTACAGGATCAAGTCTGCCAAGAGGTTGTTAATACTTAACATTGATTTACCTGGCTCTCTAAGTGCCTCTGTAACTACCAGGCAAGTAATTCAAGATTGTTATGAAAAACAGCAACAACCTTAAAAGGGAAATAGAGATATTTTTTTATCTTTTTGAATTTTTTAAATTCAGCATTTTTTTTCCAAGTTCAATTACATTAACAGAGGGACTTCAATGACTGTAACTTTAATTGTTCTTGCCTACTTACAGGCATGAGAAAACACGTCTATAACATACACCTCCAGATTACCTGTCTATTCATATAAATTTGAACTCTAAATGATGAGCTAAATGCAAGCACTAAAGAGTGGTTTGGTTTCATTTCAGAAAGTGTTTCAGTTTTGTTTCTGAAAATAATGGTCACTAAAATGTAATTATTTAATGTGGTGATGTGTAGTAAAGAGCTAATCTCATCCTTGCCAAAGTCTAACACAAAATACAGCAGGAATACTTGAATTCAGGTGTAAAACCTGAAGTGTGGGAGCATTTTCCTCTAGGATTTGTGCTCATTTCATTATAAGAGTCAGTCCAAATTGTCTATCCAAGGCCCTTGCAATCTCTGGCTTGCTGACTGCCAAATCTGAACAACCAATAAAACTAAAATATGGAGCTAGAATCTGTCTGTACTTTGCACATAATTGGTAAAATGGTCTATTATATGAGTACACTTCACATTAATAGAGTTCCAGGGGTTAATGAGATTAAGAAATATCACTGAAGACATTGGGCAGACTGGCAAATCTGTTTCTCATGGGGGTGTGCAATTAGAAATGAATCCAGTCTCATTCTTAGATCTCAGACTGAGATTGCAAGGTCTTCAGAGGAAGGGAAAAAACCTGTAACATTCCACCCAATGCAATATGAGCTGTTACAGTCATGTAGCTGAGGAAAATTGTAATTGAAATTTAGCAGAGTGACTAAAGCTTTCTAGACATAAAACTAAGGTACCCCAAAACTCACAACACACACTCAGAATTAAATCCACAAATTGGGGCCGTTTTCCAAGATAGTATTTGCTCAGCACCTGCCTCAAAGTCTCATCATGCAAAATCCAAACCCCATGAAACAGGAATATAATCAGGTTAAACAGGTAGCTCTTTTCTTTGCTTCTATTGATTTGGATTATATATCTCCAGCAAGATGGTCTTAAATTTTTAATATACACAACAGCTGTTTCAGAATTAGTAGAAAAGGAAATAGCTGAATGGAAAGAAAATGTTATGGAGTAAGCAGAGCTAACAAAGACAATTCTGAATCAGTTTTGTCAGCAGTGTTTGTGGCTTCTGAGAATCTGAAGGGTCTTGTTTCTGGGATGTCAAGTCACAGCGGGGGAGTTGCCGAAAATAAAACATAATTTAAGAATAAATATAAATCCTATCTAGTTTAGAAGAACTCGTCATAGGGTAACAGTTTCCCACAGGCTTGAATACAGTTAGGGAAATGGTCCTTCTAAGGACGTTTCCGTTCTGGAGGAATCCCCCTTCAAAACTTCAACATGTTATTACAGAGTCACTATCTCCAGCTGCCAAAACGAGTCCTATGAGAAAATGAGTACTCTGACATTTCCTTCTGAGGTCTCTTCTTTCTCATTTTCCTTCTGGAGAGCTTCTGCCTGGGAGTGTGAGTCAGTGGCAATAGTGGGACTCAGCACCTCACAGAGTCTGATCTAGTGTGTAGAAATACATCTTTCCAGTGGGAGAAGAGTGTACAGTGGAGTATGTTCTATAATATACACCCATGCTCGCTGACATGCATATAAAGGCATACAGAGCTATAAATGTGAATTAGAGAAAGTTCAACATCCATGACATGTTCCCTGCACTTTGTTTGGAAGATTGTGATGTTTAGGACGGTCACCAGCTCCTTTGGAAAGCATCAGCAGCTGGGGTGACATGCAAAGAAGCTTTGCTGTCTATGTAGGTGAATTTTGCCCTCATTTGTAGCTCCACCACACTACGGGAAGACCTCCTGCCAAAGATGGTTTTGTATGTTATTCTCAGCAGCTGATATGTAGGAGTTGCTCTTGAGAGTCCACAAGCATTTCTAAAGTCAGTGCATGCTATAGGTTTGACTGACCAATTGCAAGACCTTTAACCAAGGGCATTAAAATATTGCTTATTTGTTTTCAGGAGTTCTATCAACATAATATGTGCTGTGCTTTGAAAACACCTGGGTTGCAGGAAAGAGTGCATATGAAGGACTTGCATTACAGTATGATTAGGTCTGAATTAAAGTAATTGACTTTATTTGAAGTAGTTCTAAAATATGATCACTATTTAGAATGAAACTGTAAGAAACCTGAACTTTTTTGGACACAGACTACTCAAGATTCTTATGCTTGTCTCAAAGTGCTAGTCCCTGGGAGTTTCCATGTCTTGATTCTCAAAGGAATCCTAAAAGTACAGCAAAAGTTGCAGGAAAAGGAGAGCAGGGTAGTCCTCAGAGGACCCAGTTTCTCTTATTCACGTAATGTATGACCTTTGGTATCTCTCTGTGCCTATATCTTTTTTTATTCTTGGTCTGCTTAGATTATACCTTCTTAGAAACACTAATCATATCTGGGCATTATCATTACTTTATTTTAATAAAAATAATATTAATTAAAAAAATAAGGAGTTGGGGGACTAATAGGAGCTTTGGACCAGGATTCAGTAAAACTGAGTTCACTTCTCAGGTCCAGCACAGAGTTCCTAAGTGAATTTAAACAAGTCTTTCCCTGTGCTTCTGTTCCCTATCTGTAAAATAAAGTAGTTTTGCTTCCTTTCTGTGTCTGGTCTATTTGAATTATAATTCTGTAGTGCATGGACGTCTTCCAAAACATACGTATCTACATACAGCACCAAGCCCAATGGGACCTCAGCCAATGTCTCTAGCGTAAGACAGTATTACATCTACAGATTCAGATCAAGTTTTGCCCAGTGTTGAAGAGCTATTGTATATGCCACAATGATTCACACTTTTTTCCCAAGCCTGGAAGACAAATCAGCTTTAGAATTCAAACCCAAATTCAGATTATTGGTGAGATTCACCACCTCTTCTAAACCTTTTTGTAAGCCTGGTTCTTTAGACAGTGAGAAAATGTACAACTAGAGGAGCTTCATCTATTTTTTTCAGATTTTCACTTTACATCAATTGCAGGTAAAATAAAAAATCAGAATTCCTTACTGAAGTTAAAATACATTAGTGTTGTCAGAACTGTTGCCCAAGTATGGATTCCTCTATTTAGTCCTTGTCGTTCAGTCTTAAAGTTGGCACCATCATTGTTATAAATGTACCAATCTAGGCAGAAGGAGATGCTGGCATTGTGTCCTTTTTTTAAGTAATCCCATAGATACAGAGGTATTTACCTCACAGTTGATCCTATTGCTGATAAGCAGAACTTGGGATTCAACAAATCTAATGGCAAACTGCTATACAGGAAAATTAAGTTTGAAAACTCAATGGCAGTTATTGTTCCCTCTTCTCCATATTTACTGTGCTTTAGAAATTACCCTTCTCTTCCCACTGCAGAGAGACCTCCTTTTAAGTGTGTTTCCCTAAGGAAATGAGAATGTGTATCTACTTAATTTAAAAAGACTGAATATAACTGTGTTTTGGAAATTTTTTAATCTGATGATGAGCTGCAGTTCTTCTCACTATGCTGCAGACACCATACCAAAACAAACAAGGTATTTGGTAACACTCTGCTCTCCAAGTGGATTTGCACTCCTCAGAAGACTAGTGCACTAAAGTAGAAGGCATAAACATAGGTTAGAGACATCTTTGGTGAGAGTCGACGGATTCCAGCTGAGTCACACCAGGGATAAATATACTGGGGCAAATTCAACTCCTTTCCTTTCTGTGGGCAGTTCAGTTACTAACTAGAGGTGCCAAGTAACTTCTGAGAGGCTGCAAGACATGACACTTGGAGCACATGCGCTGGCAGGAGGGGATGTTTGGTTTATTTATTTCACAAACAAACAGCTCTACATTATAATTTTCACTCTTTACGGTAAATAACTGTTCCAAAATGCAGAGAGTAAAAAAAGAAATCTGTATTTTCAGACAGCTGTCCTTAAACTCAGCCTAGTATCCCTTCTGCTCACTAGATTCTTACCTTATCTTCTGCCTTGCTACTGTGAACTGCAGCAAACTTCACATTCAATAGGAAAAAACAAGGAATTCTTGGTGGGTTTTGGTTTGGTTTGTTTTTTAAATAAGGCCTGCTATTAAAATGGAAGAAATTTTCAAGGAGAATAAGTAAAACATGTCTAGTCTGGCAAAGTGAATATACCCTCTTTCAGCTGACCAGACCATTTTCGAAAGGATTAACATGTCCTCCGCTACAAAAAGGTTTGGTTGGGTCCTTCTACCCCTCATCAGATGTCTGAGCTTCATTTTCTATTGGAGTAGGAATTGGTATCACCGGAAACTGGGACATCTGTTTTAGCCCATTAGAGAAATGGAGGACTTCACTCTCTGCTTCAGCATGATCAAGATTTCACACAGTTTAAACCAAAATAAAAGTGCTGAGCCAGCTTGGTGGAAGAGGAATATTGGGTAAACAGGGATGGAGGCTGGTATATAGCAATGGTTGAGAGCAGATAAATGGTAAACAGCTGAAATGCACCTGTATTTATGTTAGTCTTAGTTCATTGAAGATGACGGGGAGTTTTTCCTTAAAATAAAAGACAGGGCATGACCAGTTGGGAGTAGGACCAGCTTAGTAGATGCATTGTGGCTGATCTAGAGGAGTGGATATCTTTCATATTGCAAAGTGAAATACACAGACCTTGGTTCAATCATTGCCAAATACGAAATCTCCTTAAAAATCACTTCCTATTACCTTCCTCTAAAGTTCATGTAACAATTTGATGAGGAGCCGAAGAAAAAGTAAGGATGACTATATTAAAGAGATTAAACTGGGGAAGACACATACCTATGGTTAAGTTTATTGGGAAAGATTCAGCTAGCTTATTAAATACTCCAAAGGATTCCCTGTGCTGAGCTGCACGAGGAGTTTTGCTGGGAAGTGTTTTAAGCCAATAATCCTTGGAAAGACTTTTTGAAAACTCAGTGTGTAAACTGGTGTGGCACTAATAACTGGGTGGTTCGTTAAAAAGTATACAACAGTAGAACTAGCAGCCAGAAGGATCTGGATTTACTTCATCACACCATTACCTGTAAAGCAAGGTATATACCACATCTCAGCTGGCTCTGTGTATATATCGGTAATAATATGCATCAATATCACCCCACTGTCTGCTGGGCAAATAAATTGCATTAGGTAACATTGAGTAGGAGCTCTTTTTCATTATATGTATTTATATAGATAGAGAAGGGTAAAGAAAAGAAAACTCTATCTGAATTACAGGTCAGGAGAGCTGAAAAAAACCCCAAGTTATTCCTCTATTTTCTATTTCTTACATAATGAAAAATAAGCCATTTATTTAAAAGAAATTAGAGATATTATGTGGGAATTAACAGTGATTAAATATTTAGACTCCCTGAAAATAATATTCATTGTGATGTTATTATTGCTTCACTTTAATCCTTCAAAATACATTCTATTTGCAAGCTCCTCAAATTAAATGATTTTATTAAAAGTCTTTAGGCTTAGAAAATCATAGTTCTTTATAAATTCTCAGCTAAAAAAAGTTATATGCTGTGTGAACTGTGCTACAATAAGTGTACACTGTTGTCATGTATTATTCAAACTTCATTACAAATGTGAACTGATTCTCCATCTGAATTATAATACAAAGTCTCTTCTTACACTTGATTTCCCTGCCTGTGATACAATCCTTTTGTTTCAAGACAGCAGTATCTATATTTTATCCCACCCTGCTACCACTCCACTACTATTTTAGACAATGTGAATAGCAAAAAAATATATTTGTATACCTTTGGGTACATCACAAGTCCAACTTTATTCCTATGCATGTTTTAAAATAAATACTTCATATTTAACATTTTATAAATAGCTCTAGTAACTAGAGCTATTACATGCATGTGATATGTTACTAATTCTTGAAATAAGTAAAACAAATTCAGTTGTGATAAAGAATAGTTCCAGCTTATCTTTCTGTTATAGGTAGTGTTCTTTTAAGCATAAAATATTTGCCCTAAATTGCCAGCATTTCTGCAAAACTTTTTTTTTTCTTTGGGGCTGCCTCTAGACACTATAACAGGTCAAATAGTATTTAATCACGATTTGCAAGTATTCTGAAATATGGTTCAGAATGGTTCCTGCAGCACAAAGTGTAATAGAATAATGCAAATTTAAGGGAAATGCTTACCTTTTACAAAGTGAAAACCAGTAAACTGTACCTTTTCAAAGCTTTCTATAGGCTGAACTAGTATATTGAATCAGATCATCTTACTGAATGTGTGCTGCACACAGCTGCCCACACACGTGCATGTCTGAGTGCTCCTGCCTTTGTCAGACCAAATCCTGGCACTTCCAGGTGCTCACAAGTTCCCATCCTAAATATTCTTTTAAAGTGGTTTTCCTTTGGTGAAATAATAATAATAATAATAATAAACCTTTTTCATCCTTAACTTTATTTTAACAACACCTCCTAGGTCACTGTTGACAAGCAGAGCTACTGGCAGCTCTCTTATGGCATAGAAGGGCTGTGGCTGTGCTATGGAGAAGCACCCCATGGTCTGGAAACCTCTGGGTGCACCCAGCCTTGGCTCCAGTCCCACAGGAGGACACGCAGGCTGATGGCATCAAAATCCCTTCCGCAGCTTGGAACTGATATTGCAATGAGGGAAGGAAGCAGCAGATGATCAGATAGAAGTTTCAAAAGATAATGAGCATGTGTTACAGGGAGAAGGTGCTCTTGTACCTACTCGATGTATCATCCACAGCCCAGCTTGGCACAAACTTCATCCCTATTTCATCAAGTTTCAAAATCCCATCAGGCCTGGTGCTGTTTTCTTCAGGGCCTGCTGTTGATTTTATTAAACCAAGGAGAAGTTGTTTTTTCAAGAATGGGCAGATCATCCCAAATCTTTTGCAATGTTCTCCTTTCATTTCTGAAGCATGTCCTGTGCAGTGGCCTTAAAACCCAAGTAATTCTGATTCACCAATCAATATTAGTCATATAATACCAACACATGGGAATAATTTTCTACACCTGACATTAAACTGAAAAGCATTTAGGACATATATTTGGGATATGGAGTCATGAAGTTTTTCCTTGCTTATTGCTGCATAATTTAAAAAAAAAAGTCTGACATTAAAATCCTACGAAGATGTCTAATTCCTTTTCCTAATTGCCTTTGTATAAAGAACAACTATAATGAGTCCATCATGCTATTGGTCAAAGTTAAATCCAGTGCTGGATAAAACCAGATTTACCACAGGTTCCATTTTGATTATCTCAGAAAAAAACCTTTCTTTCATCCTTTCCGTTTTCCTGATTCTGCACAGGATTCTGTGTCATCAAAAACCACATTAGTAATGAATCAAACTTAAACAGATTTAGCATCATTCACTTCATACTTGTTTGAATAACTTTTCCTTGGAATTCACACTGCAGATCTCATGAGACCTTTCCATCGTATTGACATTTCTTCACCCAGCTGGGTCAGAAACACAGCACTAAATGTTCTTGTGCTACTTAGAGCCTTCGCCAACACCAAGCAATGCACAGGCATGCAAACAATTAACACAAAGTTAAAGGCTTGCTGAGCTCCACAAAATTAAGGATGTTCAGTTAAAGTTTGGGCCACAGTTTATGGCATATCCATTTAACTGAAGACTACCATAGCTGTCTTCAGTAGCGAGGGACAATAGCCATAATTTGGAGGCCTTTACTTAGCTTTCATTCAGTCCCTCATTCAAACTGTTGTAAACAAAGAGCAAATTAATGAACAGAAATGAGTGAGGAATTAAAAGGATTGTTTAGAATGACACCTAAATAAGTAGCAAATTCCACAATTACTTTTTATCTTACATATATCTAAACATGCCAACAGACATTATATGCCTTTCAATATTGCAAGTATTTCCAGATGAACATTTCACCACTAATGTTAGGGGTTTTTAACTTTCTGTAATGACCTACTTGAATTCTAAGGCAATAAGTTCAGGGAACTTCATTTTCTGTTTATACAAAAATCACTTTCTGGTTATGACTCTTCAATGCTTGAACACAGCACAGCAAAGTTGTGGCTTGCCTAGAGTTAAGCTAGACTGAGGCGATTTGCTGCAGATTAATAAAAAACCTTGGGAACTTCAAAGACAACTCAAGAGGAAATCATGTGTCTTAAAGGGAAAACAACTTCTTTTTATTAAGTACTCTAATAATGTTAAATTCTACCACAAGTTCTTTTAAGAGGTCAGATACATAGGGGTCAGCAAAAGTTTTTGCAATTATTAACTTCAGCACTTTACTGTCTATGCTTATCTCTATCAAGTATATCGTAATTGATAACCATCAGTTAAACAGGGATGTCGGTTTAACGGTGCTTTTTCTAAATATTATTTTGATGACAAATATGATTTATTCCTAACATTTTAAATGTTTTTCTTGTTTCTGAATCAGAAAATGCTTTCTATAGGTATGTTTGCAATATGTTCTCTAGCACTAAATTCAATTAAGCATAAGTTTACTTACTACTGTAATCACTGCAAAAAAAATGAAAGCGTTTCTTGCCTGGATACTAACAGCAGAATACAGCAATTTACATGAACACTGCTCAGGGGCTGGGAGTTTTTTTGATTGCTCCAAAGGAATCTGTTGAGAAAACAGGATATTATTTGCATAATGTATCAAAATGACTGTTGGTTTTCCTTTATGAAGGCACAACAAACTTCCCGACACAGATAATATCCTAGCAACTCTTTGCGGTAACTGAGACACCATTGCAGCAACAGAAATATTTACAGTATGTTTTTATGGCACATTAAGTCTCAGCTATTTAAAAAGCTGGAGGAATTGTTCTGTATTTCTAAAAATGGAAGCTAAGAGCAAGCCCTTAAAACTATGCATACTTTAGAATCCAATTGTTCCTTTTTATGTGAGATGCAGGGTGAATTTGAAGGAATATTTTTAAGAGACATGATATTTCCTGTCGTTATGTATTGGTCAGCATTTTTAGTAAATTTTCAGCAATGTTGTAATTTTTTGTTAGGAAAAGATTAGAGAGGTTAGAGAAAGACTAGCAACATGGCAAAGTTCAAGGTTTACTCAGTAAATTATGTCATCAATATATAAGAAAAATAAAATATCTACAGAAAGCTGGCATAAGACATCATTGAGCTGACAGGGAAAAAAAAAATCCTTATTTTAATATCCAAATATACAAATTTCAATTTACTCCAAACCTGATTTATTTAAGAATAACATCCTATTCATAGTGTATATATACATTTTATCACATAGTCTTAATTTATCTGCAGATTTAATTTTGAAATTTGCTATACTGTAGAAACTTTGCATGAAGGTGAAACTCTTAAATTAACAGCTAAAGAAGTAGGATAGTGAAAGGCCAGTTGCTGAACTGCCTTTACACTCTGGGGCTGGTTACTCATAGGTCCCATTCCATCCCAGTCAATGAGACTTCATGGGTGAGGAACTTCCTGAGGCCCCTTCCTGCAGAAAGTATTTGCTGTAGAAGGATGATCAGGTAAATGCGTAAGTATCTCCTGAATAACATTTATTCATGCGTATGATAAAATCTCTTCCATGGTGCCTTGCCATAGAAACTGAATATGTAACCAGTTTAAAGCTGCATTAAATGGGTATGCAAAACCAGTTTGAAACTCAGGGATCCACTTACATTTCATGAATACACTTTTCTTTAGGTGCAGATAAGGGTACTTCATTGGTTTTCTTGCGTTTCAAAGCTGATCAGAAAAATAAAACATAAAGGAAGAAGTGCAACCCCATTATCTATGTATGAGCTCTCACACATTTCAGTGACTATAAACAGGGTATTTCTAAGACCTGATGATATCTCTTTGGAGAACACTACATTAAGAATCCAGCATGGCAAACATTTATATATTTGTGCTTTTACAGCATTTTCATTGAATTAATTTATTTATTCATTTGCTTAATGACCCAAGTCAGGAAAATGTGTTCAAAGTACCCTGTCATCATTTTCTTAATCTTAAACATATGTCAGGTCCCCATGAAGGTGACCAATCCATTAGGTCACTTTGAAAACTGTAACTTTTGAACAATTAAAAGAAGTGGAATGTAGTCGTGAAGAGTGATATAACATAATCCTCCATTTCTTGAGACATAAAAGTCAAGAGTAGGCAAGTCAGCTTATGATTTTTAGCAAATGGAAAATAAAGCTCAGCATGCTTAGCTACCACTATAACCAAGATCTGTAAGAATTTTGCAAAGTTTTCTGCAAATACAGGAATCCATGTGGAGTTTTGCTTAATTTGTTTCATTCACTTAGTCAGGAAATATGATACAGTACTTAGGAACGTAAACACTCTGACTTATGAGTTTGTTTCTATACAAGTAAAGGGCTTTTTTCTCAAAGTCATGGCAGACATGAGCATACACAAAGATATTCCGCATAGCAGAGAAGGCCACCCACAATGTTATGTGAATTTAATTTTTGATTCACATTCCTCTTCTCCCATAAAAGTCAAGGTGGGCCATAGCTGTTTTCCCATAAAGTGCTGAGAATGCTCAATCCGAGTCATTAGGGCCTTGAACACAGAATATACCCCCCCGTACCCCCCCTCGATAAGATCCTCTTTTTGTACATACAACAGAGGAGCAAATTCCCCAGAGGAAACACTCAGGCTGAGGGAAACATTGCAAGGACGTTACCCTTCTGAGTTTTAAAAGAAATTTCCAGGCTGCCATCAGACCTGGTTCCTAATGCCAACCAAAGGACCAGCCACAAGAGATGCCACTGCTGGAGAAAAAGCGTTTTGGTTCTGGGCACCTATGTTTTACAGCTGCTAAGCATGCTCCGTGGGTGGTCGGAGCCATTGGTTTCCCTTCTGCAGCCGAGGAGAGACAGCAAGGGAGATAACAGCAAGGGAAAAGAGAGAGAGAGAGAGTCACAGAATGGAAGCTCTAATCTGAGACATGTGGAGCCAGATTCTCTGGAGATATAAAATATCTTGTCTCTTGTTATGTCAATTTATGATTTTGATGTCTTGTAAAAGTGCATTTTATGTCAGGAAGAATGAAGGAGCAAAATTAACCCCTGAAAGCAAATTTCTCTTGAGTACGTTCTTCACCTTCCACTTCCACTTCAGGACAAGCAAAAAACCAATCAAGACTAGCAGTGGTATATTTTCTTAACACAGGCTAATAATCTGTCCCTGCTCCTTTATTGTTTGTTGTTGTATTTCTCTGAAATTCAAACAGACACTTCTGCTTTGTATGATCAGCAAGTGGCTGTTCTGGGGTACACAGAGTCAGTAACCTTTGTGTCTGAGTGTTTTTTAATATATGCAAAGCAGTTTCTGGCATTCCAAATATGTGTATACATATTCATTGTCAGATCATTTCTTTTTCAAATTACTACCGGCTTCTAAGAAAAATCCCAGGAAAGGGCTTGCTATAATTCTCTGCAAATATCACTGTTTTAGGAAGATGAAATTGCAAACTTCTTCCTCTCTTGGAAGAAGTTGGAAACAACTTAAGCTCAGCAGATCCATCTTAATTTGGTCTACATTTTTTCCCAAAAGTGAAGAGAAATCTTTCCCTTATAATCCTGACAATGTTGGTGCTTGATTTGCAACAGACAGCAAATATACAGATAAATTTTGCAATTTACTGAAGGCCAAACGAATTTTTCTGTTTCCCAGTTTCTCTATTGGAAAAAAAAGAGAGCTTTCGGGACAAGCCTGTGCTTCTAAAGGAAGGTGTGCATTCAGCACAGACAGATGTGTCCACACTGGCTTTAATCTGTCTAACATAGATGACAGTGGGTGGAAATGGAGATTAACATGTTGCCCAGAGAGGTTTTTAAGACCCAGTTGGATAAAGCCTTGAGCAACCAAATCAACCTCATAGCTTGACGCCACTTTGAGCAGGAGCTTGGATGGGAGATCTCCTCGGGTCCCTTTCAGCCTGAGTTATCCCGTAGCCCCATGGTCCCATGCGCAGGCACTGACAGCAGCACAGACAACAGCACACCTATCCAGAGCTGCTGATAGGGCCATCGTTCCCTTTTTGTCTTCTACAAAATGGTTGACACTACCAGCAGTTCCTGCTCACTGACTAATGACATTAAGGGTTACCTCTCCACTGTCCTCTTTTGCTTTTCCCAGTGGCACCTATGGAGATGAAAGCCTTTGACTCTTTTCTGTCCTACCTGTGGGACATCTTGAGAGTCCCCAGGGGAGTGAACCGGTGTCAGACCTGATCACGCAGGGCTCTGAAACCTTTCGAAGGGCACTCCCACACTCAGTCTGGGCAACCCACACCCTGTAGTGCACTAAAGCTTCCCAAAACACTCTCGAAGGCAATGTCCCATGAGAGGTACTGCTATTCCTACCATGTCTCTTCAGAAACTCCAGCCCTGGCAAGACCTGTGGTCCTCTTCTTCTTCATGCAATGTTCAGGAGCATGACCCAGCAGTGTACAACCTGCACTTGGAGGCAGCAGTGGGGCAACAGCGTGGAGCAATCAGGAATTCTTCACACTATGTTTGCGGGAAAACATTTTTGGAAAGGCCACGCTTAACAGCCACATCTCTGCAAAGTTCACTGACCAGAGGGGCCAAGCAGCAGATGGAAAGCAAATGCAGCAAATCCCTCCCCTGAGGGACACAGATGACCCTGGCTTTGCTGGGCTTCTGCCTTGAAAGGAGCAGAGCTGCACGGGACGGTGCAGATGGTGGGCCTGGGAGTCAAGCGCATGGTGTGTAAGTTCAAAGAACCTCACCCAGCAGCAGCCTCATGGGCCTGCAAGTACTTGACTGCTGTGTGCCGCGCTGCAGAGCCCGGGAAGTGGCCTCAGGCAGCTTCGAAGGGCAAAGCCTGGTCACTCCTGGGTCGGGAGGGAATGGGCGGGGAGCCCAGAAATAGATGTCCTGCTGTCTACAGGCCATGAAGTCCTTTTCTATCCAAAAGTTTGACACTGAAGCACTGGCTATCTCATTCTGGGACACAGCTTGTTTACTCCAGTGATCTCAAGTGATGGACATCCAGATGAGTGGTTTGAGCTCTCTGGCAGCAATGTGGAACCAATGAATGTGACACTGTCCCAAGCAGGAAACTCCATCCATTTCTCAGAAGAAAAAGAGGATACTACAAATCACTCATCAAATACTGCGTCAGTTTGTCCCTCCCAGGAGGAATGTGGAAACGAAGTACTAAAACAAAAATCACCAGCTACTTGCTACCTTGATTTTGGCAGAATCTGTAACCAAAACTCCAGATCTTGGCCAGACTTTTGTCACTCTGACTTACTGAGGATAAGGGCTTGATTCAGTTGCTCACACACCCATGTCTCATCCCATTTACCCACCTCAGCCTAGCTAAGATATTCATGTGCTAGAAGACTTACAGAACACTCCTGGAGCTCCAGGTGGAGACCAGGCAGAATACTTCAGGGCATCTCAGATGGTACTAGATGACTGTAGGCATTGAGATCTATGTCTTTGCATTGACCTTCACTCTCAGAACTAAAAACACCCAGACAGCACACAGTGATGGGCACCATATGGGAGCACAGACAGAGTGGTGGATCCCTCTCTGTGTGTATATAATTTTTCTGAGGCATGCTTATGATCAAGTCCAAACTTCTCCTTATCATCACCTTGTTAGAGCAACTGTTCATTTACTATAGCAAGATCTGAAGTTTCCCTGTGTAACATGAAGTTGGCTTCCTACGGGAACTTGTGTGATCTCCAGGAGTTAACATCCTGAGGCTGAATTAGTTTTAGCACCTCTTTATTGGGTGGGTAAATATTTACATCAAATTGTCCAGAGTTTAGCATAACAACTTCAATTCGTCCTGGCAAGAAAGCCAGCACAGGTCACTTTGTCAATGACAAGGCTTCTAGATAATTAAACAACACTCACTGGCCACTAATTTGTATGCATTATAACTCAGACTTAAGAACCTAAATAGACCAATAGAATAAACTTCATGGACACTAAACACTTATTTGCTGTGACACAGTTTACATTCAGGACTACAGAAAGCAGTAAATCAAAGGCAGACTTTAGAAGAGGAAGAAGAGAGAACAGTCTTCCTTTTCCCAATATTAATATTTAATATCCCTTCAGACATATGCAATATTTGATGCAATTGCTAGAAATGCATTTAGTATGGAAATTTTAGGTAAGAATTTGAATGAAAATTTGAATGCATGTTTCTGAAAAACACACCTTCAACTTTCTTTTAAAGCACCCGAAGTGTACACAGAAGTACACTAATGTTTTTTGCAGATGTAATGCACCTTTAGAGCTCTCTCCCACGCACTGAGCTTCTGTGTAAGGACTGCAGCACGTGGACCCTGGGCTTTTAAAATCTTCTTGCCCTGGAGATGCCACAGCCTAGGCTCAGTTCCCTGGCAAGTGTACATTTACAGCACACTGTGACCTGGTAGCCCAGCTGCTTTTGATCAGCACTAAACCTAGTCCTGGGCACATTTCTGTTCCTTATTAACATGAGAAATACACTTGATATTCTCTTGTTGTTTTCTTGCAGCCCTTACTCTGGGCTTAGCTCAGAGGCTTAAAAAAACATTTTGAATCCATTCTGCAGCAAAAGATAATTTGATTTTTCAATACTCATGCTTCTAAGTTCCGTTTTTGTGAAAAGAGGACATGGAAAATACCTTCAGGAGTATTGTCAAGCAAGCCTGATGACAGCTGGTCTACCATCCTGAGAGCCTGATATTTTATTATATTCCAGTAACAGATGTAGACATCAGGCAAATCTAGCAGTCAGGCTCAGCTGGTGACCAACAAGTGGAAGTCCAGATTTCTGCCTGTGTTTATGAAAAGGATAGCAGCTGTGCATGTACATACCTACAATAACAGTTGCACCAAAATCATGTCCCGACAATGCATAAAAAAGAGTGAAAATAAAGGAAAAAAATCACAGTGGCAACAAACTAGAAAATGAGCCAAAAATGTTATAACTGCTTTTTCTGGCACTGTGACAGAGCATACTGTGAGATTCCAGTGCCTGGTGTGAAAAGAAGCAAAAGAAGGTGCATAAAAACATATTAGAAGTGGTTGCTTATGTGGCAGAAAATTAATATCACAAAATTATTTCCAGGAGTGCTATGATTTCTACTCTGTTTGCAGGAAACAAGTTAAAGAGCATACAGAACACAAAGAAGAGTCTATCAGAAGGGCACTCTCCACAAAACTAGGATAGAACAATCCCATCTGGATAAGCAAGAAGTTTGGGTTTGGGGGTTTGTTTTATAAAACTAACTGTGAATGTTGAAAACAGTGAAGCTCAACAGGCAAGAAGTACACCTAAAATTCCAGGGGTCATTAATCTCTGCCA
>VXBL01002248.1:31272-67392 GCA_013400195.1 Aramus guarauna
TGCCTTATCACATCATTAAATCACTTGAGGTAGCGATTTCTCAGTTTTTCTTGGCTGTTCTTTCAGCAATTTTTGAGTTTTCCTAAACATAACAAGGTACAATTAGTGCTAGTACTTAACCATTATCTACATCATTTTTCAAATGGGAAGTCTTTGATACATTTCACACTACAGGAAATCTGTCAATTAATAAAGTCAGCTGACAATGTAGAAATTATTCTTAGTTCTAAATGTTGGGGGTTTTTTACATCTTGTTTGGCACTGTGTAAATGTATCGCTTAAGCTTGTGGCATACTTTCTTTTTGGACATCTAAGAACTGAAGACACAAGCCCAGCTGGATTTCTCATGGCAGCAGACTCGTCAGCAGATGTTTATACTTAGTCCCTCTCAAGGCATTGAGAGATACCGCGATGCCTTTCAGGGCAGATGCAGTGGTCCTCCTTCTTAATAACAGAGGAATTTTCACGGTCATAAATAAGAGACCATATCTCCCACACTGAAAATTAAATATATTTGCAAACAAGCTCTATCAGATCGGATGCATTAAGAGGCAGTCTCTTCATTAGCCCCATGGGTGTCAGCGTATGCGGTGCTCTNTAGAAAATGAGCCAAAAATGTTATAACTGCTTTTTCTGGCACTGTGACAGAGCATACTGTGAGATTCCAGTGCCTGGTGTGAAAAGAAGCAAAAGAAGGTGCATAAAAACATATTAGAAGTGGTTGCTTATGTGGCAGAAAATTAATATCACAAAATTATTTCCAGGAGTGCTATGATTTCTACTCTGTTTGCAGGAAACAAGTTAAAGAGCATACAGAACACAAAGAAGAGTCTATCAGAAGGGCACTCTCCACAAAACTAGGATAGAACAATCCCATCTGGATAAGCAAGAAGTTTGGGTTTGGGGGTTTGTTTTATAAAACTAACTGTGAATGTTGAAAACAGTGAAGCTCAACAGGCAAGAAGTACACCTAAAATTCCAGGGGTCATTAATCTCTGCCATGGGGAACAAAATAAATCCATTTCTGTTAATGTTCTTGGGTTTTAGTCCCTGGTGCTCCAATTTTGTAACCATTTTTATTTTTCATTATATGACTTTAATCAAATAATTTTAAATTATGTAATTTATAACCGTAACATGTATGGAAAAATAATTTCCTATTCCTTTTTCTCCATGCAGTAATATTCAAATCAATCTATGAGTTTCTTTTTGCTTTGAACCTGGCACTTCTGTATTTCACAAGATGTTTTATTTCAGGAAAACGATCATGAAGAAGATAAATTACATTCTTCATTGCTTTTGTATTTCCTTAGTTGTTGTATGTTTTACTCCTTTTGGCAACAAATCAAAACCATGAGAGGTGTCTTCCAGTTACAAGCAGAGAGTTTTATATATATATATATANCTTGTTTGGCACTGTGTAAATGTATCGCTTAAGCTTGTGGCATACTTTCTTTTTGGACATCTAAGAACTGAAGACACAAGCCCAGCTGGATTTCTCATGGCAGCAGACTCGTCAGCAGATGTTTATACTTAGTCCCTCTCAAGGCATTGAGAGATACCGCGATGCCTTTCAGGGCAGATGCAGTGGTCCTCCTTCTTAATAACAGAGGAATTTTCACGGTCATAAATAAGAGACCATATCTCCCACACTGAAAATTAAATATATTTGCAAACAAGCTCTATCAGATCGGATGCATTAAGAGGCAGTCTCTTCATTAGCCCCATGGGTGTCAGCGTATGCGGTGCTCTATCACACAAACCAAGGCTCCAGCAAGTCGTGTTGCCTCCTACCAAGTGCTGCTCTTGCTCACTGCTTCCCATATTAGGCAGAGCAGCCGTGATAAACGGTCCTGCTCTTGAACTATTCTTGTAAAGACAATGTCCTGACGTTTTTTAAGATCTGTATTGCTACTGGATTTGTGTACTTCTGTTTATATACATTTTAGATTCAAAGGTCTCCCCTGCGCTGGAATACATCCAGTCTCACAAGCGAGGTCACATTAGGGATAGTTTTCTTTTACAGCTTCTTGGGGAAAGGCGTTTTCTGCATTTTCTGTACTTGGAGACCTGGGCTACAATTCATCATTAGAGGAATCTTTGATGGGGGCTACTACCAGATGTTATAAGCATGCAAATAAGAGTAAATAATTTGGAACCCAGGGCATATTATGGTGTAAGACCATGTATTCATCTAATACTTTCCCATACTGGGAGCTGCAGTGGTATGAAGTCACTCTTCTACCCCATCCCGTTGTGCTACACAGTCCAAAAGGCTTGCCTCTGACAGGGTCCTTGTAATCTAAATATAAAAGGCAATACTAAAATACTGACCATTTGGTGTGAAAATGGAGAAATAGAGGGCCAGTATCAGCCATCGGGTCATGATTCCAACTCTCAGACACCCTAACATGTTTAGGGTTTGCAAGTGATGTGAAAAATAAGGACAATAAATTGATGCTGAGATTTCTACAGTATTGAGAAGAAAGCCAGTGGCACCCCCGCTAATCTGGAGGGTGGAAGCAGGATCTTCTCAGGGACATGCTGAAAGATTGATTGGAGATACAGGAGGAGGAACAGAATAAAAAACTTTTCACTGGTAAAAGCTAAAGGAGGACAAGATTTTAAGAACAATACTAATCACATCAGTGATTAAGGAAAATAAATAAATACTAGAAATAATTATTAACTACAGTAAATTCATTACAAACATTGCACAGCGCTGGAACTGTCTTCTGATCTTTGATAATCCAGGTGATGATTCCCCAAGAAAATGGTTCTTATAGCTACCAGTCTATTCAGGTGATTGAAACACTGGTTTAGATTTTCCCTATAAAAAAGATACCATTACACTCAGGTCAACTATCTGTATTCTGCTGCAAAGGCCTAAACTTGTTTTTTTAAAAAACAAAAACAAAAACACACACACACACACAAAACCAAACCAAACCAAACCAAAACAAAAAACCCAAAAAACCCACAGTGCCACAATCATCTGATTTCAGAACTTGGACCTCAGGTCTGGATGTCCTGCAGCTCTGCAGCCAGCTGAGGAAGGAGAGCACTAGGACTGTCCTGACACTGTGCTGAAGACTAAGTTAGAGACATTATGGGAACAAAGAAATTGCAAACTCACTAGAAAATGCTGTCCCCCAATCAACTGATGTTGAGCCATAGGTGTTTTATTCTCTCTAATGAAATTATGGTTTTGAAGGAACAGCTTTGCTAAGTTAGTGTCATAAACAGTCCACACAAACTGAGCCTATGAATTTTTCCAGGGAATTGAATTCCCACTGAAGAAATCTCTCTTGAAGCTGCTAATTTCCCATATGAACTGGGCATAACTGTGGCAATCATTTTCTTTCTTCTGCTAAGGAACCTAAAGTCACTGAAACAACTAAACAACCTATTCTGCTAATAGGTTAGCATTTATATAGGGTGTCCTTGCAATTTAATTCTCAAAACAAGTTCACTAGTCAATGTTGATAACACTCTTCAGGATATGAATATACATTTTTCTTTTCCTCTGTGGTGTTGCCTTTAGTGAAATTATATGTGCAGAAAAAATGCATCTTCTTGAGAGGGAAGGTATATGAAAGTGCGGGAGCTGGTTTCATCTGTATTGGACAGGAGATAAGAGTAGGGGCTGTTGCCTCCCCACTGACGTTGCTGGGAAGGGCACTTCTGCGTGTATCTTACAAACAGTAGCCGTGACCACACAACCCTTGGTTGAATCAAACACTCAGCTATCCAAATGCCCAGCACCCTGCCCAACCTCAGAACAATATTACTGACAAAAAGGCTGCCTTCCTTTTTTTTTTAATAAGGTCATATACTCGTTAGCTTTTGAAATTTTGGAGTACAGTCTGGAGTGAGAGGAAATAAAAGAAAAGAAACATATGACTCCCAGTGCTGCCAGGTACAGCGATACAAGAGGCTTAAATATGGCTTTCCCTATTACTTCTTTTCTATTCATTGCCTTTAGAAATGAGGCCAATCACTCTAGAATTTGAGAAGCAGCTTCTGAGTACACTTTAAAATGCTGCAGAATCTAAACATAGGTACATTGAATACCTGCATGTATCCAAACGAGATATCTTATATTAAAATAATATGATCTCTACAGTGTAAAAACAAGTGCTTTGATTGTACTATTTTAATTGAGTGGTGGTTTTCAGCCCTCCTGTTTAATGACTTTGTAATAGCCTGGGGTAGATCATATTACTGCTAGATTTTTTCTGGTGCTAACTCACATTTTACTTTGCTCATTTTTTCCTGGCCAAACCAGCTTGCGTTTTAATATATTTAGTGTTTGAAAGGTTGCTTAACAAACACCAGCCTGGAATAACTTAAACTATTATTTTCTAAGACCTTCAGATTTGTCACTGAAAGGCAAAGCTGTAGAGTGACCATGTCCCAAACAGCTTTAAAGCTAAAACAAAAGTAATGAAAACAAATGCATATGTCAAGGACTTGTGTTTTTTTAACGTTCCTTTATCCATCCCACACACATTTCTTTCTGTTCCAGCCATGCTCCTCTGTAACATTCTCCCAACATTTACGCAAATCAAGTAATTACAGTTTCTGCCTTTGATGGGATTGCTCCTGTGCCTCAGGTTACTACATGCTTATCTCTTAGTAGTTTGAATTAATTGCATGTGAACATGTCAATCCAGAAAGCTGTTCTAAAAATGTGTGTTGTTTAATGATGGTATTACAGAATCAGACCAAGAGCAGAACTGTATGCAAACTGGAATCATTTCCTAGATGAAAGTAAAGGTCACATGGAAATGCTTGACAAATGTGTTCTTCTTAAAGGACTTTTTGATGAAGGAAATTTAAGACGACTCCTGAAACGTACCTGAAACTCAGCCCAAGGAACACCGAAGAACGTTGTCAAGCACACAGCTTCAGTGACAGGAAAAACCAGGCTGGGGCTCAAAGGAAGCAAGTGTCTCTTGTGTATCTCAAGCCCAGGAATTCATAAAAAAATATTGAATTAAAAATAGCTGTTCTCAGACACACATGCCTCAAATCTCAACATAAAGAATATCTGATGATGAAAAAAATCAGGGACAGACATCAAGTATTTTGCCTCCAGCTTATGCAATTGCCACACAAGGAAGAAGCCTGTGGTCTTGCAAAAATTCCTCTACTTTTCTATGACTCTGCAACTTTCTTTCATGATGATGAAGAAACGAATTTGATAACACGCAGACTAATGAGACTGCAACAAATGTGCTGACAATGAACATTTCTCAAATGTCATGTGCCATAAAAGAGAGAGTGCTTTATTTGAACAATTCCTTTACATGGGAAATGGGTGAAGACCCAAAAGGCCTGGCATGATATTTACTGGCCTATCAGGCAATCTGAAGGTACATGAGTAGAAACGGAATATCGGATTCTATTGTTATTTCCAGTAGGTCATATAAACCACAATTGAAATTTTCCAAAACAAAGAGGGCAATAACCCTCTTCTTGAATTTCCTATCACTGAAATAAGCAGATTTCAGCTGTTCTCAGCTTCACCAGGCTGAACTGAAATAGAACAGTCCCATCTGTAATTATAAATTCATAAATCACTCATCCAAATTGTGTATTTTTTGTAATTCAAGGTAGGCAGGATGTGTTATACTAACTTACAAATCCAATCCATGACCTCCTTTGTTTTGAGAACAGTGCCAAAGATGGAGCTGGAAAGTGAGTGTCTTGATGTTACAAGACACACAGAGAATTTGTGAAATACAGTTTGGAAAGCATTGCAGAGTGGCAGCCATGCACAGGAAATTTGATATGTAGCAGATTTAGAACAGTTATAAGGAACAACTTCCTTTATGATGACGTCTAGGAAGTCATTTATCATCTCACAGAGGAGTCTGGCACCTTAAAGTGTTTATCTAAGGAAAGGAAATGAACCCCTGTCATCTAATAGTAACAGTATTTGATCCATTTCACAAAGAAGTACACTGGTCAAAGGAATTTTAAATAATCCTCGACTCCAGCATTTGGCTATACCTGCTTCTTGTCTCCAGGAAGCTCTCAATCCATTACTTTCCTGGTGTTTTCCTTTCTTTTCAATCCTTTCCTTATTTAGACAATCTCTGGGTTTGAAGATTATCCAAGATTTATTCCTTTTCAGATTAAATTTACAAATACATCCAGTTACATTGAATAAAATAGCTGGTGTACTTTAAACATACCAAAAATTTAGTTTCCAGGAAGCAAACTAAGTTGGATTCACTAAATCTTGCTGAAGTCTATCCTGCAGACTATGATGCAAGGCAGCCACAGGGACTACCATGGTTAGTGCCTGGTGCAAAGTCCATTAAAGTCTTCCCGCAGTCTTCAGTGGGCTTTGATTAAGGCCTTATCATTGCTATGATAATAGACTCCTTAACTTCAAGATACTGTACACTCCAAAGATCATTTACAAGTCTTGGAAGCAGCAAGGAACATCGTACGAATAGTGCAATACTCCACTAACTCACAGCCTTAGCAGCTTCTTTGCCAATGCATTTATTTCCAAATAATTTGGAGTGTGAGGGGATGCAGTTACCTGTGAATTCCTAAAACAATTTGGGACCCGTACTTTTTCTTTTCAGGCTCCTTGAGAACAGATCTGTACTATAGAACAAAAAGTTCATCAGCCCTAAGTGAACTAATTACTGTCAAAAGACTCTGCTTCCACAGGTGCAGTATCTGTAGGTACTCTCACAATACGTGCCCAAGAAGCAGGTTGTCAATCCAGCAAAAGCCCTATAATACCCTTTGCACAGCATGAATAATGTTTTTCAAAACAAAACAAGCAAATAAGAATGCATTGTGGTGCTACACAGAGCAGGAATGTCAATATACCAGTTCGTGAGCGTAACTTGCTCTTCAGGCCACAGATCGGACTTGCTACAGGTTCAGTAAGTAGCTACAGAGAAGTCTTGAATTGACTCTGCTGGGGATGAACCTTTGGGTGGGAATATAATTGAAATCTTTATTGGAAGAAGTGTGTTTTAAGGAGGATTTGTTTTTTTTAATGAGCAGAGAATAAACAGGGAAACCTGGAAGACAGACATGTTGACAAAAAGGAGAGCAGACTGGGAACAGGTTTGATGGGAAGCACAAAATGGAATGAAAATAGCAAGAAAGCTCTTGAGGAGAAATGAGAGCCGGAATGCACAAAATAGTAGATTTATTGGTCCTTTGAGGCAGAGACAGAGATTTAAAATTTATTTGTGAGGGCTGAGAAATCCAAGGAGGAATCTGAATAAGACACTGAGAACAGCAAGAAATTATGACTCTTAGCATAGTATTAGGGATGGATGAGAAAGTAAGAAAGAGATCTGGGAAAAGACAGCTCCACATGGCAGACTTCACAAATAAGCTGGAGGGCAGGGGAGAGAGTTTTAAGTCTTATTTGCTAAGTCTTGATAGTGACAGCTTTAACATGGAAAAGGAGAAGTCTAATGCAACCCCAGGTCTGCTGTCCTGAGTTTCCAATCCATGAGGGTAAAACTAAAAGACATGTGTGAAATTTGGTGTCTCACTTTTTACAGCTTCACCTGCACAAAACAACTGGATGATTGTAGAAAGGATAACAGGACAAGTGCAAAAGAGTTCATAGGGAAACACTCAGGCATGGCTCAAGGTGATCAGTACTAAAAGTTGTAGCTGCTTTCCAAAAAGAATGAAATAAAAAAAAATTGGAAACTGAAAAATTGGCACTGGTCTGGGGTCCAGGCAAGAAAGCAGAAGAAATAAGAGTTGTAGGGAGACAACAGGATATGATTGCCTTCTCTGTGGGAGAAAAAAAAAAAAATTGTGAAGTGGAAAAGAATTGAGCAAAAGTTATTGTCAAACATCAGCTTCTGGGCACCAGGGTCTATGGAAATGGCTGATTCTTCATGGCTTGCTCAGAGATTATTGTTTTCTAGTGGTGAAGACACAAAATATTCCTGTGAAGTGACTGATAATAACTGAAACAGGTTGAATTTGTAGTTTTGAGACAGTATTGATTGCCTTCTCAGGTAATGCGGGTGAAGACTAGATCTTCAATGTTTCCCTTTCACTAGGGAAGCACTGCATACAAGTCTTTTCCTTAAAAAATAAAAATAAATAACTAAAAAGAAGAAATGTCCTCAGTTGCCTTTCTCTCTTTCCCCCTTTACTTAAGTCTTTGTTTCCACAGTGTGTCATGGTTCATCATGACCACCACCACATGATCCCTTTGAGTTTCCCACCTTTACGAATCTGCTGAGTCCAAAGCTTGTGATTTTTTTAAAAAAATCATGGCTAGTCCTGACTGCCTGATTCAGCAATTCCCTCTCCACTTTTTCTACCGCCCTTGGCTGCCCCACGGGATTTACACCTCTTGGACTCTTTGCCTTCCCTTGCGGCATAGGTAGGTGCTGGGACAGTCTTCAATGTTTGGTTCTTGGTGCTAAGTAGCTACTCCATGTGTTCCTGTACAATGGGCTTACAGGGCTTATTCTGGCAAATTCCACTACATATTCACTGCCTTTTTCCTCTTTTATCTGTTATGGGACTTTGCAGTTGCTGTTATCTGCCTTCCACCTCCCCCTAGCTTTCAAATAATAAGTTTATGAAGAATGTAATTATCTGCCTGAGTATCTCTCCCTCTGTCCATAACCCATTTGAATCACTCAATAAAAGCTGTGTAAACATTTTTAGGAACTGCCAAAGGAAGTGGAAAAAAAAAAAAAAGGACCTCCCTTCCCTGTCCCCCAGTCTTAGAAAGAAGCTCACCAGACTGTGACAGGTTTTAACTATTGACATTTTTATATGCTTCTCCCTTAATCTGGAGAGAGTGCTATCTAAATCCAGCCAAGTGACAAATCAGTTCAAATTCCTCTCTGATGTAACTCATTCTTTTCTCTAAATTTCAGTGGTTTTGCACTGAGAGCTAATTTGGCTGGGGTTCTCCTACCTGCCTGAGCTGTCCTCCTTTGGCCTTTACTTGTCTTTGTTTAGAACAACAAATCAGAGACAGGAGTTAAACAGTTGCACACATTGCTGAACAAGAAAAACACGCTGAGTCCAACAAGGCTTTTACGTTTATCTCTTCTCCATGTTCCTGCTGTGCCACTAAATCCTTAAATCCACTCTCTCAATTAAAAAACCTCTGTCTTCCCCACAAGTCAGCAGACTCTTTTTTCTTTAATGACTTTACTTGGCAAGTTACTCCGTGTTTACTACCTCGCTGAAATCTCAGAGTTTGAATTCCCAATCTGGCCTTAATTTTCCGTCTTCACTGTGCTGAGCCATTCTCACTTTAGATTCTTGTTCAGTTTTACAACTGTCCTTTACACATTTTCAGTATTTCTAGAACTAAACCTCTTTCTTTCAATGAATTTGTCTTCTTCAAATAAATAATCTGATTTCTTTCCCCTTTTCACTTTTCTTCTTTTCCCCCAGTAGAGCTTAGTTTATGTTTCAGAAAGTTTTTGCTGATTTATACCAGGAATTCCTGAGAAAGGCTGACTCCTATTTAGCTGTGTGGCTGTATATTTTCATCATGTAAGTCTACACAGACCCTGAATAATGCCACTGAAATAAAAGGAAATAGATTTTAAATTACTTATCTCACATTATACCTTTCAAACTGTGAGTTTGATATAACTTCAGAGGAAAAGAAGCCAACTTCTTGAGTAGTCTCAATGAAGTTCTTATTGTAACACTTTCATCATCTAGGAAAATCCATTCAGCCTGCTAAATTGTCTCAGTTAACACTCTCCTTAGCAAAACTCTCTCCTTGCTTCTTTTTTCTCTTCTTCACTGACCTTAGCCTGGCTGAAGTGAAGAGTTCACCAAATCAATGCAGGACTGCACGCTATTGAA
Source organism: Aramus guarauna (assembly GCA_013400195.1). Classification (NCBI taxonomy): domain Eukaryota; kingdom Metazoa; phylum Chordata; class Aves; order Gruiformes; family Aramidae; genus Aramus; species Aramus guarauna. The sequence goes on from VXBL01002248.1 coordinate 41,125, forward strand.
GTCCTGGAGAGAGAGTCTCCAGAGAAAGACCTTTGTTTATGCTGGACAACTTATGGCTGGTCAGAGAGTAAGACAACAAGGAATGGATGAATTCTTCCTCTCCTATTCAGTGACCAACACTCAGGGTGTGAGGCAGCATGGAGCTTGCAGAGTTAGAGCACAGTCAGACAGTTTTATCTTCATTATTAAAGATCTTGTAGCTTTATTCAGCATTTACAGCCTGTGGGATGTCCTGGCAGCCTCTACCAGGGCTGTGGCAATATATAATAATGCAGATAGGCTTTACCTCATGGAGAATAGAAGTTTATGTCATGTGGCCTTATACACGTCTGTATTCAAATGTCAGATTTTCCTGCTGTTTAATCCTTCTTTAATGTTCCCAGAAGACTGGCTTAGAGTTGTGCAGTACCTTTTAGATGTCTTAAGACCTCTCCTGAAGAAGCAATTGATGGCAATTTACTACAAATCCCAGTCAGTCCAAGGGCTAAATGTAACTTTTTTTTTGTGTAAAACATTCTCTGTTCAAATTAAGCTTTGGTATAAATCCATCAAATTTTGTATCATTTCTATTCTGCAAGTCTGTGACTATAGTAGAAGTGGGCCTCCTGTCTGCTTCAAGGATAGTATTTTATGCAATTTTTCATTTGAATGGAGCCAGTAAATAAAATCATTTGTTATCACTTCACTGTGTCAGACTTTCAATACATTAATCCAAAAATTTCAATCTTTTAAAATCTTGTACCATCCACCAACATTTCAATGCTTCCAATTTTAGTGTCTGCCAGCTTTGATTGTTGACGCTCTCCCATCATGATCATTTCTACTATACTCATCATTCGGCCCTCAAGCGTAAGGGGTTAGAGAATGTCTAAAAATATCATTAAGGATATCATTAATTTCAGTTACTTCCCTGGAAACGCAGACACTGCACATTCTGTTCAGACATTTGTCCACTGCAGACCATTCAGCCTTTCCACAGTTGCTTTCTCTTGCCACCAAGCAAAGCGTCACTCCTACTTGGGAGCACGGGGAGTCTGATGCGGCTGTCCCAGAGCCCTTCACACACTTTCTGCTCTCTAATATCAAAAGCTAAATACTAGTAAGATAATTCTGTCATTGCGTGGTAGTGACTGAGAAAATTATTTCCTTAATGTTTTGATTCCTCATCTACTTTCTGCCTGCTCTGTATCTATAAATAGGTTTAGTGTCATTTGAGCAGGGAACTACAGCTTCATGCTCAAGGTTTATTTCTGTTCCTCTAATCAACTGGTAATGGACTATGTTGTAACATTCCTCTGTATCAAAAGAAGTAGTCAGCATTTACTTTTGCTCCAGAGCCTGAAAACATCCTAACTGCTTCAGAAAAGAAGTAACAAACCCATTGCCGGAGAACATATAATCTGCCATCACCAAATTAAAGGGTATGTAATAGCACAGAGTAGGTGAGCAATAGAAAATAAAGAAAATGTTTAAACATAAAAAGATCAAAGCCAAGAATGGGATAATGTGTTTCCTGAGCAAAGCCATGACCCAATGTCACTGAAGCTGTCTGAATGAGCAATTAGTCACATTCATTTCTTATTAGTTTATTAAAAAAAGATGTACTTTGAATATTTGCCTGTGTCATTATCGTTGTTTCTTGTGTGCTTACCAAGGCAGGAAATAACTTTGAAGAGTTTGGAAAGCAGTAAAGGAGATAGCTTAGTCCAAAATTAATTTTCCAAATGAGAAGGACAAGGCATGAGGAAGAGTGGAGTTCTGCTTACAAATGAAGTAGAGAACTGTATCAAGGACACCCACTGGTGCCACTTGCTGAGCACCCTGTGCGAGATCGCTAGAATGAGATTTAACAGTAGCTGGGATTTCTTCTTATTGTTTTCTCCTTATTCACAGAAGTTTACTTGAAAGTATTTTAAAAAAATCTTTCCAGTTTGCCAATGTCCTCCTGCAATCAAATTGTTTGAGGTCAGAATTTTTCCTATGTAACACTGTGCTATCTCTGTAGATGATTGACACCGAGCAAGACTGCATAGCCTTGGCAGAAGGGCCAGGGCAGCGCTGCTGCATTATCTGTAGGAACACGACTCCTTCATTTCCTCATGCTGAGAAAAGGTTGGGAATAACGATCCAGCAAGGCCTCAGTCCTCTCACAACCTCTCTAATCTGCAGCATATTTAAAGATCAGACCACCTTCAAAGAATCACTTGACTTTATCTCTCCTAGTGTCTGTTCACACTGTCCTGGCCAAACTATTTTACTGCATTTTATCTGCAAACTCACTGTGACTCATCCTGAATGCGGACACCCCCTCCTACTGCCGATCATCCGTCATCTTTCTGGTTCAGCTCTGTTTCTGTTGCTATTACTGTAATTGCAATGGCATTTGCTGTAGTTAAAGATGAAATACAGCTTCCCACAGTAACCTTCAGTTCTCAGAATTTCTTATGCATGTTTTATTAAGGATTTTTAGGTCTGGCATTAGTCCCCTGCCCATGTTACTCAAGGTGAATATCCGTGGTTTGATATCTGAAAAAGGGATAACATATGGTATTGCTATTTTCATCTGATAATGTTCAAAATCTGGTCCTGAAAGAAGGCTACTTAATAATTATCAATTTCTAAATGTTTAGTGTTGTGAGTTTTTCTCAAGTGTTTGATTGTTTTTCACTAGCTACCTTTTTCCTGCAGCATACCTTACAGACCCATTTGCTAATGATTTATTTGGCACAACCTGCTTATATCCATACCAAAGAACTTACAAGTTAGTTAGCCATGGCTTATGTGGGAAGAAAGCCACCTGGATGATAACGTTGTAGCAGAGTCTTAGAAGCAAGAGACATCCCAAATGCTGTAACTGCCTAGCCACATCAGTTGGAATTGGTCTCTCGCTGTCTAGAGGACCAAACACCTCTAAGTTGAGTCTCCTTTATGAAAAAGAGTATTATGTACCTAGAGAAGAGCAAGAAGTATCCACCCAATGAGGAAAAAATACCTGTAATACTGAAAATAAACAGTGTGACATACTTGTAACACCAAGGTGGGAGAGCCTATGTAATGTCTTACTAATTCTGGAAGGGGAGTGGGTTTATTATTAGTTTGCAGATACAAATTTTGTAAATTCTCCCTGAGGAGAGGAAAAGGAGACATTCAACCCTTCCAATTAGGATTTACTGAAAATCTAGGGACTAAGAACTGCATTTTCTATGTTCAAAAGATAGAAAGATTCATGTGGCATTTACTGTTTGTCAGTAAGAAATTAAGTGAACCAAGGCCAAGATTCAGTAAAACATGTAAGACGTTGCTTAACTCTATTCTTAAGCACCAAAGCTTTTCAGAGCATGCCTTCTTTAGCCCCACGCTAAGTCCTATTGCCCTCAGTTTCACATAGGGATAAGACTTTTGCTGACTCTCTGTGAAAAGTTATGCCAAAATATACGGTCCAGAACAATTCAGAAGCAAGATGTTTTTAAAGTAGCTAATAAGCTTCCCCATTTCTTTTCTACACAGTCATAGTATCTGAATCCACCTTTCAACAGGTAAGTAATGTTTTGACATCATTTTTTCACTGCAAATCTTATCCACAATGACAAATTAAGCCAAAAGGAAAAGAAGTAAATATAACTTTTCTGTTTCAATTAAGATTTCACATTATACTAGAGTGAATCTTGCCAAGAGGTGTCAAGCTCCATCTACTGGCTATTAAACTGAACTTGTAACTCAGCATGCTGATCCACAAACAAGTAGATTTGTTGTCTTTGTAGAATTTCAGTCCAGTCCCATTATGCTCTAAATTAATCCAACTTATTTAAATATTAGCTGTATTTGCAAATTATTATACAGCATTTGCTAAGTTATGTGAGCATAGGAGAAAAGACTTTCATAATTATTGCATGAGATGTTAGGCTATGCATAAATATCGATTGCCATACAGCTAAACCAGAAAATATTCTAGTGCTCTGTTTCTTATGGTACTCAAATCACAGACAGATTTCCACAAGGCTTTGACCTGCCTACTTCATACATAATTCAGTCACTGAAAACACTCTTTAGTGATATCAAAGGAGGACCAAAATGTGCCTATACCTGCAAATACTTATCTAAACAATTAAAGAGGGAGAGGAGATCTCCCTTCAGCTGCCATAATGTGAGGGAGCAGGGCACAACAGCCACAGGTGAGGAAACGTTGCCTGCATAGAGACAGTCTCATCCTTTGACCAAGCAGACAAAGGGAATTTGTTTTCCACCAGCATTTGTTGTCTCAAACACATAAATTCTATATGCCTTTTCATTTACATTCTGCCTGTTTTCAAACATAAAATCTCAGGGACTGGAAATAAATGCAATGATCATTTTGAAGAAAGGCAAGGGCTACTTGTACCTGCAGGTTTTTTATGTCAAGTGAGACTTTTCATAAACGAAAGATAATGGTACATCAGGCTAAAGTCATCCTGACTAAATGGGCACCATTTCAGTTGCATGCATTTATGATAAAATAAAATCAGTCAGATAAAGAAAAGAACAGCAAGGCTTTTGTAATAGGCATCATGCAAATTCAAATTACCTTCAAGATACTGAAGATATTCAAGGCTTGAAGAAGTGTATTCCTCCCCGAATCGTGTAAAATAAATATCATAGATTTTCAATCTCATTGAGCCAAAAAAAGAAAAAGAGTGAGAAGGAGAGGGAACAGCCCTGCCAGGAATCTTGTGTTCAGAAAATTCAACAATCAGAAAAGGCTATGATTAGTGTTAATAGAACATAACATCCCATCCGTTTCATGTTTATTTACTTTTGAGGGAACATTCTTGCCTTAAATTGCATCCTGTTTCAAAAAAAGTTGCTATGCTGAAGTCTTACATTTACCAAGATTAAGAAAGTAGGTCGACAAAGTCCCATTAATCTGCATCATATGTCAGCTGAGTGGATGTGCAAGCTCCACTTGTGACTGGGACTTCCTCCCTGCTCATCTGTCCCAGATACTGCCTTGTTTCCTTTCTGCTAGAGCACTTGGCAAATCTCAACCTGCATGAAGCTGGAAATCTAAGTCCCTTCCCCATTTTCCTGTGGTTTGCACTGTTGACCATCTTCACCCTCCAATGTTCTCCCCTTAGCTTTTATGATTCTGCCCTCTCCTGGCTAGTCTCCCTCCTTGTTAAATGTTTCCTCCCTGATGCAAGAGTCAAGGGGAATCTCACAAAGATCAGCTCTTGACCCATCTTCCCCCACTTTATATTTATGTATCTAAATATGTGTGGTTATTAGAAAAGCGTCCAAGTCGTCATGCGTGAAAAATGCTGGTGACTACATAAGTAATGTATCTGCTGTTTTTCAATCAGCTTTATTCTCTGGGGAATCCCATTCCAAAGCATGGGGTCATCCACAATATCTTCCCTATTTTCTTTTCTCAGTCTTAGGAACAGCAGCAATGTCCTTTCTGTTGTTGAGGACAACACTCTGAGCATTATTTTTGACTTTGACCTTTTCATGGTGTCTAAAAGCCCTGTACTGATGCAGCTCAGAAACCAAAAGCCTTTAACTGAGAGAGTTGTAGCTGGAATCTATTCACCTTAAATTCCCAGTCTAACCAGCCCAAAAAGTTACATCCAGAGGGCAAGCTAGGTCCTTGGTAGCTGAACTTCCCAGGGCAGGTTCTTTGCTTTGACACCCTGAACTGAGATGAATCATCCATGTATATTTTGAAATCTCACAGTCATTTCAAATGCTGATATTTGTAATTTTCAGATTTCAAATGGACTTCAGTCTTTTTTAAGGAATAAAATATTAGCAGTCAAAACAATGGTCAAAATAATTGTCAACCCTTCTCAGTGCTGAAGGACAGGTTACTCATAAAGGCAAACTTTATTAGGAGTTTTATAACACTGTCAATGGGAAGATTAATAAAAGTACTCAGTGAAAATACTGTGAAACATCATCAGATTTTTTTTTTTTTTTTGCTATATTACTGTTTATCTTTTGGTTTAGACACTAATTTCAACAAAAATCTAGTAATGATTAAATCTATTTTGGCTAGCTCTGCTCTTGGCAGATGCTATCCTGTCACCTTTTATCTGTTCCAAAATCCTTGGCAAAGTCGTAAGCCTGGTCTTGCTCATGTCACTCCCTGGATATTCTTACTCTTTCTCCTCAGTCTAGCTCAAAACCTCTGTTTTTGAAGTGACACCAGAGCTTCTTACTGAGCATACCAACTTTTCTCAGACTAGCTGTGGAGCTGTGTTTTACAGAGATGTCCTTGACTGTCATAAATGAAATTGTCCCATACATTTTTTTAATTTCAATTTTTACACAATTGTTCCTTACTCTTTGGAGAAGGTTTCCCACAGATATCACCTCCTCCAGGGCCATTGTAGGCCATAAAACATTTAAGACAAACTTGAACTGTGATTAGGCTTTCTACATAACTTTGTCATTGTTATTTGACAGATACATTACCCAGTTGATACATTTTCCAGTGGAAAGCTGGAGTATAAGATGTCTTCTGTTTGGGGTGGTTTTGTGTGGGTTTTTTTTCATTTATGTAGCACACATAGACAATACTATCCCTACACTAATGGTCTTTCAGTGAGGATTGAAATAATTTAGTAAAAATAAATGTTCACCAAAATTTAGTATTGGTAGTCTTGTTTCTATGAAGAGCTCCATCCCAAATGATGACTCTACCTATACAAAGCAGCCCTGAAGTCAGTGCTCTGAGACTACTGCGAGAAGGGAGTCCACCCTGGAATAAGACACTTTCTTGTAAACAGATTGATAACTAACTGGGAATAAAACCTAACTTTTAACTGAGTTGCCCTATCTCCTGACTCTAGCTCTTGAAAGAGCACAATGAATGGATGGAGAAAATAAGTGAAATGGATTTCTACAGAAATCAAATTCTGGATATCTACATTTAGCTGAGAAAGCTGTTGTTGTTAGAGGCCGTGAAAGAGGGAAACCTTTCCAGCAAGTCAAGTGGGAAATACAAAGACTTACGATAAAATGTCTGTCTCAAGCTACACAGTTTTCCTGCCCCAAGTCCTTGATTCACACTTCAGGTTTCTGTTTTAGATACATGTAGGCAAAATCCTCTACTGAAAAAAATGGCACAGAACAGCTCAACAAACAGAAATTATAAAACTTCAGATGACATCAGGAGAGTAGACTCCAGGTATAAGCAATTCAAAAAGTTGGCGTTAGATGCAAAAGCAGAAGAGCAATTCATTGTATCATAGCTTTAAGTCTTAGAAAACCGCTGTTGATGAAGAAGAGTTAGTATAGCTTTATATATCAATTTTACACTCCAGCCCTTTACTTTTTTCCTGGTTCCACAGTGAAGTATTACCTTACCCACTTTCATTAATGTCATGGAATTATCTGATGTATAAAGGATTTACCTGTTGCAGCCTCTGACTGCCTCAAGTGTCCTGGAAGACATGTAAGCATTTATTCAGCTGTGGATAAGAACATAATCTCATTCAAGAAAATAGGACTAACCAACTGGGACTCTTCAGTTTAATACCGAGATCCTTAAATAGTCAGAATGTGAAATAAGCTAAATAAAAGAGGCATATTTTAGTACTTTCATAATATTGAAACAGTATTCCAGTCATTTTTCTCAGAGTGCTCACTGGGAAATGTTGGTATTTTCAATCACATCATTTGTCTTTGCTAAGAGCAAAATTCTCCTTCAGTATTTCCTGGAGCAGCCTAAGGCACTGATAATTTCAGAATAAGAGAGCTCGTAAGTCAAATATGGGGAGCAACGGTGCTCTAGTATCTAAACAACTTTATGCTCTTTATTTTGCTCTGCCAGCTTGTCATGAGCAGACATTTTTCTTCGGAGCAATCTGGATGAGACAGAGGCCGAAATATTTGGAGAATCTGGGCCTAAAGTCATCTGATAAGGAAGCAGACCATTTGCCTCCAGAAGACTGGGGGCAACCTCCCATTATTTCTGAAGTGGAAGATGACACATAGCTGAGGAAAACTCACTCCTCTCCTGCCACCCAAACACAGCGGAATAGTACAGCATCGCAGTACTTTGTCTTCGCAACTCCCATCTCTGCAAGTGGACATCTAGCCTCAATAGGGACTTCAATAATATTTTGATGAACTCTGACAGCTCATCAAAATACATACAATGTGATGAGAGAAAAATGAAATGGTCAAAATATTTTGTTGTTCTTAATCTGTTATCTGTTTGTTCCTGTTGTCATTCTTTCCCTTGAAAAACAAGGATGTTAGCAGCTGTATTTAATACAGTCATATATAACAGGGCTTACTACAGAGAGGATTTTACCATACATTTTGCTGTACTAGTTGGTAGCCCAGCTTTTAAATCTACCAAGTGTTCTCCTGGGTATATTTTAATGTGCATAACTTTTACTCTGCAATTACCTCAACAGTTTTCTCTTTTGCCCTGACGAGTTTCCCTTCCCATCACCATCCTGAGCATTGTTACAAAGCACTCTCCCTCCATCCCATTGTTTTGACCATGGCCCTCCTCTCTTTTAACAATTCCATTTCTCTGATGTATCAAACAAAAAAAACATGTCTTCACCTTGAAACCCTTCCAGAATCCCACCTTGCTGATGCCTGTTCACTTTTGAAATACAAGTAGGTAAGAGCAACTTCATTTTGAGACTAAAAAAATCATTTTCTTCTGAACCGGAATGAAATAGAATATGTCTATGCATTCCTCTCTCTTCAGCTTTTTCACACTTTCTGACCAAACACTCTGACCAAACTTTCCCTGGGAAATTTCACTAGATTTTTTTTTTTTATTCTGATATGAAATATTTGACTCCAGTTAAGAAAACATACTTTAATGGAAATGTATTTGACTGAAACTGTTCCAAAGCATCAGCTCTAATCACCTCTGACTTTTAATCAACCCACGATATCAGCATCCCACTGCAAACTTATTACATTTTCAAAATTTAGTCTGTCCTGCTTCCTCCCATGCTGTTCTTTAAACACTTACAAAGCTACTTCATTCTCCTCCTTCTAATCTCTCCCTTGAAATGAGGGAGACCTACAAAAAACTGGATTCTGGTTGGGGCACTCACCACCTTTTTAGTCTGTGCTTTTCTTGCCCTTACTATGACAGGTTTCTCATTCTAGTCTCCATAGTATCATGACCATAGCTGCAATTACCTTTATAAAATACTTTTACCTAAAGGGCAGTCAGGTTGTGAAGGATGCTGTAGAGAGAAATTAGCAATGCTGAAGAAAGCAAAACAAAATAAACTTGCAAGTTATCTTTTTGGAAAATACCTTTGAGTGAAGCAGAAACTTTAATATCAGCAGAAACTTTCTCTAGAAGAAATTTGCCAGGACCAGGATGGAATTTCTGAATACAAAGACAGGAGTCTATCCGATCAGAAGACTGGTGGTGGGTTTGTACTCGTACAATTTCAGTTCCCCATATGGCCTAATTTGGAAAAGCAAGTGCCCTGGATGCTAAGCTTATGTCGTTCTGGATTTCTTTGTTGCTCCCTTAAAAATAATTATTTGGGATCTGGTTTCATTCTAGGGCAAACACAAACCTTACCATGAAACTGCAATATCTTTCAAAGAATGAGAAATAGGATTGTTTTCATGCACATTCAATTGCAAACATCCAAACATGGTTTTGCAGGGCACATGATTCTGAATTGATTCTAAGCCCCAAACACAAATATTTTGTAGTTGGTCAAACCTTGGCCAGCTGTTTCCTGGGGCCCTACTGTGCACTGTAATAGTCCTGATTACCAGTGAGGCACGTATTGGTGATCCATGATTGTATCCCATTGATTTTCTGTTCTGCAGACAGAAGTGCCATTTTACACACCCCCCCTTACAATTAGAATGTGAATTGATGCACATGTACGTTGTAGTAGACAATATAAAGAACTGCAGAAATGTTTCATTATTCCTAACATGGATGCAAAATCATGTCACCTGTACCTGCAAAATGTCCTTTATGTAGTCATAGAAAATTAGCTTGTTAATCTATAACACTAATTGGGTGTGTTTGTATGCAGATGCATGAAGGATTTGAAATCTAGGCCAAAGATAACACAAAGTTATTCATATTGCAATTTATGTTTAAATTCTCTGATCCCTTCCTGCTTTAGTCCCCTGAAAACCCCTGTATATTTTTTGCACTTGTCCAGCCCCAATTTATTATTAATCACAGGTGGATGATGAAAAGTTCTGAGTTACACCTGTATTCCAAAGGCAAAAGGAAATTTGAGAGATGTGAACATCCAACCAGGGAATCAGTTTCCTCTGACTGCAACAACCTCCACTAATTGTAATAAAAATTAGGTTTTGTTCAGAAGATTTTATCATCATTTTTTCAATCATTGCCTTTTTTTCCAAATAAAATATGGCTAGTTGGCAAATGCTAATTTTCTAACAAGAAACAAATATTTTTATTCCGAATCAATATTTCAAAGTGAAAGACCATTTTAGTGTAATTTTTTTTTTTTAGTTTATGAAATGAAAATTTACGTTGAAGTGTTGGTTTGAAACAGCACATGAAAATACTTAAATTAATTGTTTCTACATTTCAGATGAGAATACTTTCTGATTTCTGTTCTAGCTAAAGATTAAGTCAGTTTTGAACTGATGGCATTTTTATGAGACAAAATTAGCTGTCTCTAAGAGATATTTATACATATATAGCAAAAAGAGATAAAAAAGGAATAAGCTCATTTTCTAATGATTTGAAAACTTGTTAAAAATCAGTTATTGTGATGACAAACTTTCCAGCTGCTGCAGTACCTGTTTCTGTTTAATCTTGAGTAAGACTCTTTCAAAAGGCTTCTCCATCACTTGTTTTGTTTTCTGTGCACAGAAGATGGATACGGCACAATCATTACTGTCTACACAAAATTACTGTCTGCGGAAAACTTTGTCACTATGGATTCAGTCTTTAGCAATAGCATTCTTCTTGGTACCCAGATTCTTCCTGCTGTCACCAGATGGCAGCCTTGATGTATTTCAGTGAAATGTAGATTTCTTACGTGAAGTTAATGTTGACCTTCGTGAATATTTTCCTTTTGAGATGATTTCTTTGCTATACACAGTCTTCCTGACTATATCTCCATCTCACTGTTCTGCAGCGATTTCTAGGTGAACCCAACCCGCATACGGCCAGCCTCAGGTCAGCTCGTTCTGCTGTCTACAGCACTTTAAATTGACATCTCTGCTCCTTCATCGCTAAAACACTGATGGCTAAATCAGAAGCTGGGATGATTCAGTATATTTCTTTGGTCCAAGTGAAGGCCAAGAATGGAGAATCCATTAGATAAATCCTGGAGATCTTACATGGGACTCTACAACCTCTTTTCTGTGCTCATACGCAGAGAAGTTTGTGTGCTGTGGTTGCAGCTGTGTGTGCCTGCGCGTGCAAAGGAACCATGTTGCAGGAACACTACTGTGCTGCTCCTTCCTCCCCTGTGCCTCACCTGGCAGGATGAATTTGGTGAGGAAAGAAAGGCTTCTCTCTCCTGATCCTCCTGACACATGTGAACATGTGCCTGAGTTACCAATCCTTCTTACTGTTTTCTTCTACATGGATCAAAGGCTCTTTGCAGCTTCAGCAGAGGATGCTGACAGGAGCCTTCCAGCACCCATGGGAGATGAGGTACAAGATTCCTGTGGGTTCAGGAGGATGTCTTCACCCTTGTAGGTGACCTTGTTTTCAGATGCCAGCCAGATGAAGCTTGGTCCATCTAACCCATGTCAGAAACAGCAGCTTCCCAAGGCAATGGGAATTTGGGCTACAGAAAGCTTGAATAAGCGAACATATGGAGATTTGGCATACAGAAGTTAAGCCCAAAAGCAATACCCCAAATTCCCTTCACCTGACGGTATTGTCCTCTGTTGCCTGGCATTTAACGAGGGAAAGGAAGCCACAGGGCATTGGGCTTCCCGTTAATATGTACATAAGCTACAAAACATTGGGAAATCAGAGAGTTTGTTGGTGATTAAGAGCTAAGGACTGACAGTTCAGTGAAAGGAAACACATGACATGCTCAGCAAAAGTAGTATTTCACTCTGACAGTGTTGTTATAACCTACCTAGTAAATAAATTGTAAGGAAAAAAAGCCCCAAACAAATGCTGCTGTGGAGAAAAGGGAACAGTTGGCAATAAAATAAAATAAATAAATATACAAGGGTCAGGACTGTCTTCTAAGCAGCATGGACAAGGATGATTACTGAGCAAGGCAGAGCTGAGGTCGCCCTGGGGCTGGAACAGCCCTACTTTTCTTTTTGGGAATATGAGCAGCCGGCCTCAGCCTCAGGAGCTGAGGAAGCGTAGCAGGGGGTAACAGCCCTCCCAGGGCTGTCTGCGAGGCACTGCTGGGGGGAACTGGGGCCCACCGGCTGCAGGCTGCTCCAAGGATGGCCATTCAGCACCAGGTAGTCAGGGAGTTTTGATCTACGTACACTGCAAGATGACTCCAGCATCATAAGTAAACAATACTCAGCTATACAAGGATTGTGAGACTGCATTCTTAGCTGTCTTCTCCTGCCCAAGTTTTGCCCAGTTTTATATGAAAATGCCCATGTATTCAGAACAAAATAACGTTAAGCATTTACTGAATGGCTTGTTTTTCAAAAGAGCTGGGAAGCTCAAAAAAGCAAAGGAAGCATAAGGTATACCACTGTGTTCCCTTTCTCTGCTACCATGCCACCACGGTCATGTTACTTCCAAAAAGAAAATTAGGTAGATCTGAAATGAAATTAGGGACTCAAATACCTATGAACTTTCTAGAAGAAGCAAGAATCTAAATTCAAATTTTGGAGCTAGTTTCATAATACTGGGACAAATCTATCCGCTTGTCAGGAATATACTTAAACTTTGAGGGTTTCTGATACTGTGAGCCATGGTCTGAGTTTGGTGCTTGAGCTATTTTTCACTTACTGTTATCTGCTATTTACAGGAGGAGATTTCCCCCACCCCAAGCACCCTACACCTTTGGATTAGAAGATAGAGGCTCACAGGGAAAGCTATATTGCACAAGAGTGTGAGGTTAAAAATACTAGTAAAGCCCTCAATAAGCAGTTGCTTTTGTTAAAAACCTTCAGTTCATGAAGATCCAGGACGTATCTGCAAGATCTCTGTTTTAAAACTTCTCATCTTGAAGACCTCTAAGTAGCCAAACACATTTTTTCTAGTCCTGAAGTTCTAGTCCTGATTTATGTGCAAATCAGCTTCAGATACAACTCAGTTTTACTTTAAAGATACCAAATCAACCCTTGGAGATCTTGGATCCTAGTTCTGGAGAATATATCTGAATGAACATCTCCTGAGCTAAAGATTATTCCTAGATACTTGGTGATGCATTTGGGATAGCTAATTGTAAGATCTGAAACCTGTAATGAGCTCCAGATACTCACACAGATGGTACTCCAGGAATATTGTCTTAATTTTCTTTCTCATTTCCTTCCCTTTTAATAAGATGTTCCTATAATTAAACTAGCCTAAGGCTTGATTCAGCGCATAATAACTCATGCTGAGGTTCAGAGAGAGCCTGAAGCTAAATATGCTTAGATATGAATAATACACACTTATTTTCCCCCTGCTGTTTTTACTGCCACATCCCTTGGCTTGTTTGCAATGAGTAAGTGAACACAGAACTTGTGAAGCTAACAACATTGTCTTCTGCCAAGGGAAGCACTTTCCCTACCTCCACTCCACCCATCTCTACAAGCCTGAGGTCAGATGGCCTCTGCGCTAGCCAGGATGGCTTTCACGGCAGAGATGGTCCTTACCAGATCCTGCACAGCACCTGAAGGCGTTGCTACATCCAGGAGACTAATCCTCCAAGCACGTTCGCTCACAGCTACCAGTAAGCATGTGAATAGCACGTTCACGTATTTCAAGTCATACACATGCACACACAGTTGCAAGGATGGGTCCCTAATTGGGGTTTGCAGCCAGCTGTCCACAATTAATGAAGAGGGCTCATTAGTCGGCATGGAAACCAGCTCGGCATATGAGCCAACTTAAGTGCAGGCAGAACTCTCACTGCTGAAATCACAGGGAGGTAAAAAGGTTTTCAACGTTTTTCCCTTGTTTTGTCAGATTCAAAAAAAACCCCGGAGTGTACAGAGCCCAAATTGTTCCTGAGATGAATTGCTTACCAAGTAAGAAAACCTCTGAATGCAGAAGCTTTAAGGTTGTCATAATTCCTCTGATTTAAAATTATTGTCCCCTTCCACCTCAAAAATATCCTTAAAATCCTTCGGTTCCCCATTTCTGTGGGAAGCAAACAGTCTAGTCGAATTCTGGAGTCTGTTTATGAAATCCTCAGGTAACCCTGAAACCTGGCTTATCACCCAGACACCTGGCAGAGAAACAAACAGCAAGTCAGGCATTGACCAAAACTGCCAGACTGCAATTATTGTGTGATGCAAAAATCTAGCAACAAAAATCTAGCTGATATATTAGGAACCTATAACTGGGGATAGAGATATGGATGTTGTTTAGTGGCTTTTATTGCTCAGGACTTTATATTCTTAAATCATTATGCAGTCGTTGATACTGTAACATGTTTATTCTTGGTTGATGCATGCACAAATGACGTCAGCCCATGGCATTTATAAACATACCTTGTTTAATCTTGGCTTTTATCCCACCATAAAAGTGAGCAATTAATAAATAAAAGAAGAAAACTGGCCTCACAAAGGACAGGCTTCCAAAATCAATATGCTGGAGGTTTTCCTCTGGTTTGAATACCAGGGCTTCAGAGACTTACAAATACTTTTAAAGCTCAAACTAGAAAAAGCACATGTGTGCTTGTACACTGGGAATCAACAGAGCCTGCCCACTTGAGCCCGGGATCAAGCGTGCGAATTGATCCCGACACTCTGTCATCAGTACCCAGAGCTCAGCTCCAACTGGGCCTGCCACACACAGCAGTTGTGGGTTCATGCCACCCCTTCTAAAGATAGCAAAGTACAGCCAAGGAGTCTTTGCTCTTGTTTCAAGCTCATTAGATGAGTGATGACAGGTTATAGTAGCGGTCCCTCGTGGCCAGGCAACAAGCAAGGCCCCCAACTGCTGCTGTCCACTACAATTGCAGTTGAATTTAGCCAGCTGTTGTAACAACCACTGCGGCATAAGAAACAGACCTCCCTGTGCTCTGGTTTAACGAGCTTTGCGTATTTTATGCAAGTTCCTCTGCAAGACGCCGTTCAACCGTGAGGCTTTGTGCTACTGCTGAAGCATATGGCTATATCCTTTCACTTCTTATGTTTGGCCTTCGTATTGGCAGAAACACCTTCCTCTTAGTTGTTTCCAGTCTTTCAGTCTTCTAAGCCTGAACTAAACCGAATATCCGCAGGGAAAGAGAAAGCACCTCATCCTCTCTGTTTCTCTCCAGACTGACTGATCAAGTTTATGGTCTTTATTTTAAGAAAGGGGTGGAGGGAAATACCAACAGTGGGATTTTGTTTTCACAGCCTACTTTGTATATAACAAAGATTCAATATCAATGTGCATCCTGAGTTCATTTTTGCTAAGTAAGCAGTGGATTTTGTTTTTGTTGGGAATAATTGAAAATATTTTTCCTCTTTGACCCTTTGAGGAAAATAAGCAGAGACTAAATATTTGCAAGAAATGTGTCCCTGACCCCAGAACTCTGGCTAAAACTGTTTTCCCTGTTTCTCTTGTTTGCAACCAGTTTTACTGGAGATGACCTGAAGAAGATGTAAAAACCCTCATTCTCTCTCCCTTGTTTTAAAACATTCCAATCTTAAGTATTCAAACCTGAGAGATGCATACTCATCCAAGACAGAGTATTTTCTAATTAGAAGTGTAATGTTGGTGTCTTTTAAGTATCAAAACCATTATATGGTTACCTCAGCCAAATCTCTGATAAGATCTTCATGTGTTCATCTAGTGTCATTGGCTGTAATCTTATCTAGGCTCAAGACAGTTAAACTCATAGCACTTCCAGTTTCACAGCCCTCCCCTGCGCTCACACTATTTTCTGAATTACTGGAAGGTACCTAACTTCATGAGTCAAAACTCACTAATCTGGGGATGCATTGCAGCAACCCCGATGCTCTGATTTTCTGAACAATCATCTTCATGGTAGATTTTTGAAGGATATTGGCACACGTAATTGATTGGGTTGCATTTGCATTATATAGTGTTCAAGAGGAGGAAAACATTGTAGACTTTGTTATTTGCCAATGTGCCAACAAAGTTATGACCTCTGTTTCCATTTAATTTGCCAGTGGTAGGTATAAATACATATCTACCACCCAGTACGCAGCCTTATTTTCCAAATTTGTATTAGCAGTTAAAACTAGAAAAAGACTTCTTGACTGACTTCCACTCTACAAAAACTTCTCGGAATATGTGGGAAAGATTTTGTTTCTCTTCTGTATATGTGTTGATTCATTGCCTTAAATATTTTCTAGTAAAACATCACATATTTGATGCAGACGAAGGCGAGGCAGAGAGCCAGGCATGGGTCACAGTTTGAGAACATGATGAGGTCTTTGTGGTTCTCTAAGTCATGTTTTAAAATAAATTGCCATAATAACAATGCTGTATTGAGATATTGCAACTGTTTTCTTATTTCACTCACTTGCTTTTAGCTCTCAGATGAGGATCTTCCTTCTTCCTTCTAGAGATGTTATGATCCATGAAATATCAAGAATCACTGAACAAAGTACTGATCTAAATCCAAACAGAAAAATGCTTTGTGAAAAACTGCATCACAATTCTATGTGGCAGTGGGAGATTTGTTCTCATAATGGCTCTGAGTTAATACATTCTGAGTAATGTAACACATTGTCACATTACTAGTTATTACTAATCTAGTCCTAATTACGAAAGGACTTTTATCTTTCAATGGAAAGCTATTCAGTGATCATTTTAATCCTTGATTCCACTTTCATGTTTTTCTCAGCCACGTTGCCTTCTTGTAAAGAAGATCTGATGTTTGGTTGTCCTTGTTTATTGTAAATATTAAAACATGCAACCTTGGCACACAATGCATCTTCCGTATTTGTAATACACACTAGGGAATGAATTCTAACTCTACGGAAGTTATAAGCAACTTCTCTAGTTTAACAGAGTCAGGGTTTACTTCTAGTTGCTTTGCCTTTTTATGCATTCCTCATATCTTGACACAGACTCAACAGGGTACTCCATATCGAGTCTGCAATTCATATTAGATTCAAAAAAGGGAATTAAACTTTAACCCCAGTTCTAATCCTAATGGAAAGCAATAACGCTTTATGAACAATTCATTACTGTGCTATTACATAGGTTAAAACCCACTGCCTCTAGCATTTGCAGTAAATATTTGCTTTTGGAGTATCTGGGAACTCCACAAGTTTCTGACTCTTATTTGAGTTCTGAAAGATATAAACAAAAGTATTTTTCCTCCTTTTTTATTTTGTTACACAATCCATTTCCCCTTGCATTTAATTAATTCAATATGCAAAAATACTATTCACTTTAAAACTAATTCTGTAGTAGTATAATGTTTTGCCAGCAGTGTTCACTGAGGCCTTGCTTAATTGCATCAGTATTCAAAGTCTGATGCAAATTCCTCACACATTTTTATGGTGCTTATCACTACAATAGCTAAGTGCAACACAAACATGAGTGTGTGTATATTCACAACATCTTTATGAGGTGACAAAGTGGTGTTATACTGTCATTTTACAGCCTTCGACTGAAACATAGAGGTCAGTATCAATAAGATTGTCTGACTGCAGGTACTCAGTTTGAAAACCTTTAGATCTGACCTTTAGGGTAATCATGTAGCACATACATTTTAAAGTGAAATGCTGGTTATCTTTAATTATGTCTGTGAGTGCTTTGTTTTTTTTTCACAGAACTCAGTATCTCAAGTCAGGCACCAGATAATAAGAAATCCAAGTTTTAACACTATGTGAGAAATATCAGACCAAAATACCTAGAGAGCCTGCCCTTGGGAGACCAGGGCAGTGCCAGGTAAGGAGCATCCTGTTTAACCACAGGACATCATGTCCCAAAGAGCCTGAAGAGACAACACAGAGAGTGGTAGGAGGAAAGCATTTTTTTCCATTTTGTCAGGATTTAAAACAAATCAAAGTAGAGCAAATATGGGAAATTTTTCAAAAATGCATACAATGTGTCACTTTCCACTTAGCACTTAGGAGATATATGTGAAATATAGGTATAAAAGACAAAGATCAAATTGGCCTGAGTATAGCATGCAAGCATATGTTTCCTTTGAAAAACAGCTGGAGTAGAGATGCTGTCACTTTGTAGGTGAATATAAATGCTGAGCTATTTCTTGGCAGCTATATTCCCTAAAAACTGTGTAAGAAGAAACATGGAAGGGCTCTTGGCAAAAATGCTATTTGATTTATTTTGAAAAAAAATTGAAAATTTAAATTGAGCTGCAGGGCTTGTGACCTACGGTTTATGTAGTTACAACATGAGAATTTTTGGCTCCTCCTGTCAGAGCTGGAAGGGAGGAGCAAGACCCAAAGTCCACTACCGAAGTCACAAGATCATTCTTCTCTGGAAGGAAAGAAGCTGATATTAATACAGGTCTCTTATCAGAAGTAATTAGTAAAGAGATGAGCTGTAGTCATGAGCACAACAGAGTTATTCAGAAGCGTCAAGGAGATGATCCATAGTAATTCCAAACTGTTTATCACCTTCATTCACTAAAAACGTGTTGCTTTAGCAGAAGAAAAGGAAGGAAAGGAGCAAATTCTGTTTCTGACATTGTTACTCATTTCCCTGGATTACCCTGGTGCCCTGAATTAAACCTCCCAAACTAATAAGAAACTGTTTCCCAGAAAACAGTCTCAGACTAGCATGTTCTTTCAGAGTTATTTGCATTGTTGGTTTTTTTTTTTTTCATGTCAGCTGATGAAAGTCCCAAGGGTTTACCCCTGACAAAAAGAGAGGGACAAATACACATGAGTGCCCAGCAGCTCAACTCAGCTGTGGTGAGGCTGCCAAAGGAGATAATTCTGCCAAGCGAAATGGCTTCCAGGCTGTGCACTTGTGTGTCAAAATGACATTAGTGTATTTTGACGTAAGTGCTGTCTTTTATCAGGGATAAGCTTCAAAGCCACAGAGATGGAGAGATGGGAAACAGGAGGTTGACAGAAAAAATAGAAGTTGACAGAAAAACATAAAGAGAATTTGTTAAAACAAACCCAACACTCCAATAGCAAGTGATACCTTCAGGGATCTAATTTAGAGCAAAGGATGTTTTATTGCTGTATGACCACAACAGTTTAGGTGTAGTAAATACATTTTCTCTGCAAATTGCAATGGAATTTTAAAAGCCTTGTGTCTGCTCTAATGTCTGGAGCTGCCTGTCCACTGCTAGCTGATGAAAGAAACTTAAACCACACAGAGAGTATGGAGCTAGTTAAAAAAGACTGATATGCCTGCTCATATCTATTTTGATATAAATTCTGGTCAACCTAGATGCTTATCTAAATAAAATTCAACAAGGAACTCTATGAAGCAGGGAAGCACTTCAATTTCACAGCTTGAGGAATGGATACTTTCAGAGGTGAAATTATTTGCCAAGGTTTACATGCATTTCAGGCCACTAATAATACCAAGACCTGAACTAAGCAACCCCAGCCCCAACCTGGAGCTGTATCCCAAAGCTCGATTCATCCTTGGCCAGCAGAACTATTGTGGATTTCTAATAGTGTGGCTGTACTTACAGGACTCTGGATCAGAGACGTTCCTTGAACAATCTCTCAGTGATTGATTACAGGGTACCCAGAAAGCTGGATTTGTCACTTGGAAATAGAGAAAGAAGAACATATAGCTTTGTTTTCAGCAGTTATCACTGAGGTTTCCTACCTCTTTGGTTAGCAACACAGAATTTCCATTAAATTCCACAGATCAAACCTTGCTGAATGGGGTTAAAGGTTTCTAACTTCACATCAACAAAACTTCCTGCCAGAGTGATTGTTATGTCCAACAAGGTAGGTCATTTCCCTCCTGTGCGTTTTCCTCCTCTTATCTCTAGTGATTCCAAAAGCACATAGGATTCACAGAAGCTAAAACTAAAACAACAACCTACATCCGGTCAATCAGGTCATCTCTGATCTTTCGGTCAGTCCCCTTTGACAACCACACAGTCAATAAAAATGCTCAGAGATGCCAGTAAATTTAATTCCCCTATCCCTTTCACAGGCTTGAAGCCTGCAGAAGACAGAATGATAATTTTCAGCTTCATAGCCAAATTTCAGCAATCAAAGAAGGTTGCTGCCAATTATAGGTGACATGGCTTCCTCTGACAGCTGTATATTAGCATGACTGATGTCTGCTCATCTCTGCTAGAGTCCAGAAGCTTCTGCAGGGCACACATGAAGATCAAAGACTTCTATCTAAGTCCTCTACCTCAAAATATTTACTTGCTGTCATCTCAAAAGATAGAGAGAAGCCATGGCCTCAACATCTGACAACTCATTTGTGACGCCTACCACTGTGTTCCATTTGCCACTAATGTCACCAGTGATATAAATAGGATATTGCAATGCCTACATAAGAGTAGTTTCCAGACAGAGATAGCTAGATCAGATTCAACCTGGATAAGGTAAAAGAAATACAGCCAGGAAGGAGGGACAACTAGCAAAATTGCCTTTTGTGAAAGTAAATGTACAGAGCATGAGCCCTGAAGATCAATAGACTCAAAGAATTTTTGATTCAGATAGGGTCTCCAATCCTTAAGTCCAGATATATGATCTTAGATTTGATTCTCAGGTTGTTGTTACTGCTTAATGCCGTACAGTCCATCATGATTAAGTCACTTCAGCCACATAAGGCTGAAGAAAATATTTCATTATCTCGTTTAGCAATATAATTATACAACTGCAATATCATTGCTGAACTAAGTCAGGCATCACTGAGGAAACAGATCAGCTCCACAGCACTTTAGGACAGCATTTTGAGAAAAAAAAAAAAAAATTACAAATAAAAAAGAATAATAACATAATATTAAAATAATATATTACAAATATCTGCCAAATGGGCCATGAGTGAAAGCTAAGACAGCTGCTTGTCTTCTCTCTTTTAAAGATCTCTTTAAGCTTCTCATAAGCAGGACTTTTACTGTAGAGCACAAGAACTAGTATAGCAGTGACAGCACAAGCTAAGGGACAATTCTGAAACACTATTTGTTTACAGTTGTATATGTTGCTGCAAAGATTTCCAGACAAATTCTGGTATTTAAAAAGTTTGCAACAGGTCCACAAAAGCAATTGCATGTTTCACTCCCATTGAAATCCTCGAGGAAATCAACAGGAGTTCAGCACTTGTTCCCAATTAGCACATCTGAGCAGCACTCCTTACACTGAGATTGGTAATGAACAATGAAGCCAGCTGCCACAAATTCCAGATGCCGTTGAGAGAGGATAACAAATTTTAAGTCCACTTGCTTTGGAAAACTCTTATTTTGTGCCTTAAACAGTAGTCTAAATTTTATTTAAATGCCATTTTATTAATCTGTTTTCTAGACTGCTCACTACATGATCTGGCAGTCATCGAAGATGAAGTGAAAAACAGAAGTCAAGACTGCACTACTGCCTGCAGTATTTTAATTCTATATATAAAATCAGACATCATCGACTGAATTAGTTTTTTACACACCTCCACTAACCTTAATGAAACAGTCAAGGGTTAAACTTGACATTTTGGATCTAGATATCTTGAATTTTTACTGATTCCTAATAGAAATTTTACTCTGGTCTTTCCCCATCCCATGAAAAGCAGCGATATTTCGGGATGTTTATCTGAAGTCATGTTGAATTCATATTGCTACTGTTAATTCATGGATTGTAGAACTAAATTTTTTTACCTGCTCATGGAATGGAAGTCAACCTGTCTATTGTTCCCAGTACATTTTGCAGCACTTTTACTTCTGGACTTTTTCCAAAGTGTGGTATTGTTCAGGTCCTTTGTCTTGCCATTAATGTTCTTACTGTTACGGTTTTGTCTGTTGGGTCAATGAGATTAGATTTCATTAGCACAGCAAACTGGAAAAAAAATACAAGTTATTAGATAATCATTAAAGCACATCTGTTGCCTTTTTCAGAGTGCCAAAGTCTGAATTCCATTGAACTAGTGACATGGCACTTGACCAGCGCTTAGTTCAGCTATGGTCAATGAGCTGCAAAAGGATTAAAATACTAGCAGCTAGTTGATTCAACCTAATCCCTGGCAGTTTTGTTTAGATTGCAAAGAAAGGTGCCTAGAGCAAAAGAGAATGAAACAATTGCCGTAAGAAAATGTTAACATTTTTGAAGCCATTCCATAAATCGTGCTATACTGGTGCTCCACTTCAGTGTTATGCCAAGACATCGGTTCCTCATGTACTCTACCTACACTTCCATGTACTTCCCCCCTGAGTCTGTTCAAAAGTCCCTGAAAACTTCTCAGCCTGAAAGTCTGGTCATTAGAGAACGGAAACTCCATTCGGTCTGTCATCCATACAACCCAAAGTGAACAGCAACCTGGGCTATGAATGAATATCACATCTCAAACATCAGCTTCTTTTCTCTTTTCAGAAACTCTTTGGAAACATCCTGTGGCAAATATTTTAAATCATAGGGTTTTTAAATGTATATTTTAGTTTATTTTTAGAGAAATCTCATATATGTTATGTATATATCTTTGCAAAGTACTGGAAATCACATTTTTCCAGACAAAAACTAGGATTTCCAAAGAAGTCTTCACAGAAGGAAGCACATTTGTTATCATTTGTTATCACGTAAGCACTGTACCTGTGTAATCAAGTTGCTGCCTATAACTAATTCTACAGAATTATTTAAGAATTTACAAAGAAGAAAAAGAATAACTTTTGATCATAAAAAAATTGTCCCATATTAGGCCACACACATTTAGGAAGATTTACTTTCCTTAAGTAATGGTCTGAATTACTGAAGTCACTGTTGCTTTGGTGTGACTGTCATCAGCTAATTTAAGATATTATTAATTTGAGATATTTTGAGATTTAGTATAAGATTCCTGATTCATTTCTTAAGCATTCAAGCTAGTCAAGTTGTACACAAGGGTGAAAGAGAAATTCTCAGATGGTTTTCTGCCATCCCTGAACACAGCAAGAAACTACAGTCATATTATCTCACCAACATAGACATTCACAGGTGCATCCATAATGCACTGAAGACACTCAGCATTTTCCTGAGCTGATGAATGTGTATGTGTAAAAGGAAGCTGAAAGTACTGCTGGAACTTCATTTCACCCCCCTCGTGGCTAGGTTTGTCATGTAAATGTTGCCTTTCTCTAGAAGGCTTTTTTGTTCATGTTAGCTGGTATTCCTCAAAGTGCTTTTTTTTTTTTTTTTTTTTTTTTTTTTTTTTTTTTTTTTTTTACCTTAGAAACACCTTTAAAACCAAAGCAGCCTGGTGTTCTTTGGAAGCTTCACTACCTGGATTGGTTAAACTGTTACTACATGGAGACTGGATTTTTTTTTTTTTTTAAATTTAATTTATTTTTTTTTTTTACTAACTATTAATTCATAGAATCATAGAATTGTTTAGGTTGGAAAGGACCTTTAAGCTCATCAAGTCCAACCACTAACCTAGCACTGCCAAGTCCACCACTAAACCATGTCCCCAAGCACCACATCTGCACGTCTTTTAAATACCTCCAGGGATGGTGACTCAACCACTTCCCTGAGCAGCCTGTTCCAATGCTTGACAACCCTTTTGGTGAAGAAATTTTTCCTAATATCCAATCTAAACCTCCCCTGGAGCAACTTGAGGCTGTTTCCTCTTGTCCTATCGCTTGTTACTTAGAAGGGACCGACACCCACCTGGTACAACCTCCTTTCAGGTAGTTGTGGAGAGCGATAAGGTCTCCCCTCAGCCTTCTTTTCTCCAGGCTAAACCTAAATACAGTACTCGAGGTGCGGCCTCACCAGTGCTGAGTACAGGGGAATGATCTCTTCCCTGGTCCTGCTGGCCACACTATTTCTGATATGAGCCAATTGACACAATTGCTACATTTCAAGCAAATTTGGAGAAATTGAAATGCTATTGCACTGGGTTTGATACGGATTTTACAAAACGGAAGACACATATACCAAAGAGGGGGAGGGGTTAAGAGGCATGTCAAGTTTAGCTAAACATATGGATGTACATTTACAAGTAATCAATTTTTTATTTTTAATCAAATCATTGTCTCAGGTGTCCTTCTCTTCATGACTATTTTCAACACTGCAGCTATACTCCCATATAATTAGCAATGTTCTTGCACTCATTAATCCCAATAAATGGTTGCTCACACAATTTCTCTTTATTGTACTCCTGGAATACGCCCTCTCACATATTACTCAGCTAGGATATCAGTAATAAACAAGATAATTATGATAAACCATCAAATCTGTAACAGGTGGTGAAAGGCAAAGGGGAGATAAACCCTACAATTAGAAGGTTGTACAACTGATGAATGGTTATTTCATCAATGATTTTTTTTTTCATAAATTTATTTTCTTTCTGTTACTGACTTATCTGTTGCAATTCCTCTTTTAAGAGCAGGAAGTTAGCAATATGACTTTGCTACTTCTTAACAGGGGAAAAAAGGCATGCATAAGAAAGCACAGTGACTGGGTAATTTATGTTCCAGCGAAAGCAATTAGGGAATAACAACTATGTAACTCTGAACTCCTTACCTACATAAAAGGTTATCATTTTGTTTACTTTTCTTAGAGTAGATTCTACCTTGTTTCAAGTCTTGCAACATTCAGGGACAAGAAATGTGTCTATTACACATCCTGCTGCTTGTCTATAATAACATATGGGCAGCAACAGTACTTGAAGGCTCACAGACTTCTGCTGCATATCTTTAAGTGGTTTTGCTCTTTGGGCTACAGTCTTAGGCTCAAAAAAATAGTAATTGTTTATATTTGATTGCTATAATATTTCCCAATTAACTAATTGTTGGACTTGAAGGTCCCAACATGAGACTCATGCATGAGGCCCATGTTCCTCCTGCATTATGACTTGGTTTTAGAAGTCAGCATATGTATCTGAAGAGTCTGTGTTTCTGAATTGTCAGCAGCCGCTACAAATTTATCTGGAGAGAACCCAACTTTTCTAGACCTGGGTTTCAGAAAATCAAGAAATTCTGGATAATTGGCTTCAATGGGTTCTTTGGAAAGAAACAGAGACTTTTTCATCTTTTTGAAAAGAAGAAAGAAATATGCATTATCATACACATGGGATTGGGACAAACATTCTGGATGCAAGAAGCCTCGCTTTAGCTTTTGTGTGGTCCTAGGAGGGTCAGCCCCACAATTCTTTCATGTACAGTACCCTAGCTACCCAGACCAAAGGGTGAAGCTGTGCCATCTTTCAGGCAAGAATTTTAAATTCACAGGGTGAGAATTGGTGTCTCCTGATGTCAAATAATGATTCAGGAACTAATCTGGAGTGTGAGAAATTTGGTGGTTATCCATCTTTCATAAAATACACAGATATCATTCCCTTACTCTATGGACCGTCCCTGTGTAATGTCTGTAAAATGTCCATAAATGTCCACAAATGTAAAACAAAATGTCCATTGAATTAATTTAGTCCATGACTTTGGGCTCCATTTGTTATGGTGGTCACTCAGGACAGGAGAGGTGGTGTGTTGTGTGGAATTACTGAGCAGCTCAGGTCGAGTCACTGCTGCACTTGCACTTCTTCTTGTAATGCTTGTCCTCCATCGATTCAGGTGGTTCCTGCTATACTAACTCCTATAACATGCAACTCAAATCATGGGTTACAATAACTTAAAGGTATTTCCATTACAATATCCACCCCTGGTCCCTTTGGACCAGACCATCAGGTTTAACATTTCAATGAACTCCTCCCCTGTCCCCTGCTCTGGCATAGACATATCCACAGACTGCAGTTCCTTACGGGTGTACCTGCTCCAAGTGGAGCCTTATCGATGAGCCACAGTATCTCCATGGGTATATCTGCTGCAGCATAGACTTATCCACAGCCACAGTCACTTTGAGGTGCACCTGTTCCAACATGGCCTTCTCCATGGGTGACAGTGCCTTCAGAGATATACCTGTTCTAGTGTGGCTTTACCCACAGCCACAGTCCCTTCAGAAGTAAACCTACTCCAACATGGTCTTACCCATGGCTGCAGTCCCTCCAGGGGAGTACCTGCTCTGTTGTGGTCTTATCCATGGCCACATGCATTGAGGTGCTCCAGCATGACCTCTTGCACAGCCACTGATGCTTCAAGGTATACTTGTTGCAGC
>VXBL01002248.1:67546-145039 GCA_013400195.1 Aramus guarauna
ATCACTTCAGAGGTATACCTGCTGTGGCACAGACATAACCACAGCCACAGGTGCTTCAGGGTGTCCTGCTCCCACATGGACTCACCCACAGGTCACAGTCTCTTTGACTCGAGTTCACACTGGAGTTCCAGCTTGTCCGGTACAGCAGCAGCGATGCCCTGGCCATGTGCCAGCCCAGACATATCACCATTGCTGCTATCGAAATGTTCCCAGACACAGCAGAGTCAGATGATAAGCAGTACAGCAGTACAGCAAGCAGCAAAAGCAAAAAGCAGCCACTAATGAGGACAAGACTCTAATTTACAGTAAGGCAAGCAAGCCCCATGGCAAGCACAGAAGTCTCCCAATTAATAGCTAAACAGCAATAACAGCTACAAATTTGATCTAGCACATTCCAATCAAACCTGTTGTTATCTTGAACTCTTTGAGCCCCATGTTGGGTGCCAAAAAGGACTGTCATAGTTTAACTCCAGCTGGCAACTAAGCACCACACAGCTGCTCGCTCACTTGCCCCCCACCCCCCCTGGTGGGATGGGGGAGAGAATCAGAAGGGTAAAAGCAAGAAAACTCGTGGATTGAGATAAAAACAGTTTGATAGGGAAAGAAAAAGCCCATCTGCAAGCAAACCAAGGAATTCATTCATGACCTCCCATGGGCAGGCAGGTGTTCAGCCATCTCCAGGAAACAAGGGCTCCATCACGCATAATCGTTATTCGGAAAGACAAGTACCATCACTCTGAATGCCCCCCCCCCGCCCCTTCCTCCTTCTTCCCCCAGCTTTATATGCTGAGCATGACATCATGTGGTATGGCATATCCCTTTGGTCAGTTGGGGTCAGCTGTCCCAGCTGTGTCCCCTCCCATCTCCTTTTGTACCCCCAGCCTACTCGCTGGTGGGGTGGGGTGAGAAGCAGAAAATGCCTTGGGTCTGTGTAAGTGCTGCTCAGCAGTAACGAAAACAACCCTGTGTTCCCAACGCTGTTTGCAGCACAAACCCAAACCGTACCCCCATACTAGTTACCAGGAAGAAAATTAACTCTATCCCAGCCAAAACTAGCACAAGGGCATTCCTCAAACAGGAAAAACTCCAGTCCAGATCTTCATTCACTCAGCCTTTGCTCTAACACTTCATTTCTGTATGAAAATGTCCCTGCTGCTACAATGAGAATGGTCTTTCCACAGCCTTTGTCACTGATCCTCAGCCTCTTTGCACGTTTAATGCAGCAGTGAAGTGTAAATCTTCTGTGAGGCCACTGACCACCTGACCAATACTTGTTAGAGCTATAAAATGGAATTGGGGCCAAAGTGTGATGCGATCTGGCAACTGCAGCCAGCAGGACAGTGCCCTGTGGAGCATTAGCTTCCCAAAACAGGTTAGAGAAGCCATAAGTCTGTTTTCACTTGCAATGAGAGCCCACTCATTCTCTTTCTTCCCACACATCTCTCACCTCTTCCTAGATCCTGATATATTAAGAGGCAAAGCCCCAGTTGTTCCTTGTGGTTTTGCCTTATATTTGCAGATCCTGGCATTTCTTACAAAGGATTTTGTCGGAACATCTTCCTGGCTTTGAACAATCCTAACTTTAAACATTTCACTCAGGTTTGTTTTCCATTTTTAGAAATAAAAATAAAATTAAGTACTTCAGAGGTAACAAAGATCTATTTCATGCCTTGTGTATGTATTTGTGGCAGAATCTCAGTCTTAAAAGCAAACAAATGAAATATAGCGGACTATGTTTGTGTCAATATCTGGCTCACTCCACCTGCATTATTTACTGGGCACATTATCTCACATAAATAAATTGTAATTGTTAATCAAACAGATCTACATTTTAAAGTTCAACCAAGTAGTCCTCCTTGTTTCCCGAAGCCCAGATCTCCTTGTAACATTCAGGTCACTTCAGTTTTCCTAAGAAACTTCCAGTTCCTGTGACTCATAACACCACCTGCTGGACAATTATGACCTAAATGTGACTAAAATGCTCTTAATCTGTGCGTTGGCCTGTATATGCTAGTAATATACTCATAAACGTATCTGCTGTGGTCACAATCTAACATCAGTTCCATCCACTGACATTATGAACAAGTATTTCTTAGTGTTAGTGAATAAATAACTGTCAAGGTCTAGAATAAATTCCTCTGTTGTGTTTTAGGCCTGGGGAATATTTTCAGAACAAAGATTGGAAATAATAAAATAGTGATTCATTTCTGATATTTTAGAAGACTAGCAGCCTGATGTTCTTTCAGCTAAGCTCTGTATCTTAGTGTGTGATTTTATTCCTATCAGCAGAGAACATGGCACCTACTTATTTCAGTCTTTGGGGAAGTACTTTGGAGAAACATATGGCTTATTTTAGCCATTTTGGAAATACTATCATGTTTCTAACAAAACAAAACAAAACAAAACAAAACAAAACAAAACAAAACAGCAACTGTGTTACAATGAGGTAATTGAATTTAGTTATTCTAGCAGCCCATTGTAATATTTTTATATGGCTGACTGGTATAAGACACATTCAACACACATGAGAGAGCCAAGAGGAGGAAAAGCTTAAAGTGTGAAATACAATATGCCAACATTACACCACCTAAGAAGTTGGGCCTACTTTTAAAGGTACACAAGTACATTTTTACGCAGTAGATTATTGCATCAGTTATTGCATCCTTCAGATGGTACAATAACACCTTTCCCAGAAATCCAGCTTGAACCAGCTAATTTGCTCTTTACCCTTGTGAAACAGTTCCATGCACTTGGGAAACCCATGTTGGAATAAAGATTGGTAGCTAGCGAGTACTATCATAGCTCAACATATTCTTCACTTCTGCATTACGTGTTTTATACACCCTGAGATCACATGCTGACTCATGGGGATTGGTATGGAGCTGATTAGGAGTACAGCCCCTGCACTTCCTCCAACAAATAGCTAGATTTTGATCAATCAGATAAGATAGAATGTAGAAAGGGACATTAGGGAGACTTGCAGTCTTCTTTCCTTCACTTGAATAGTTGTTATTGTGATAATCTGAGCACTCTTGGCAAGAGTGACGAAGTGTCAGTTCAGGTATTAGGAGACTTCAATACACGTTGTCAAATGCAGTAAGCCTTATTCTTAATATACAAAGTATTAGTGCTTGTGAGAGTCAGCAGATCTTTCACAGACTAGGTGTCAAAGCGTTAGTGTTCAATGACTCACAGAGGTCTAATTTCACCTATTTTGCTTTTCACTTGCTACATTAAGTTTCAAATATACACTCCTTCTCATCATTCTTTTATTGTCAAAAAATAGAGTTGGTAAATCTCAAGAAATCTGAAAGGTTTTCTTTATAAGTATCTGAAAAGTATTTTTAATTAAAAAAAAAAACAACACCAAACCTGTAGAATTCTTCTCTTATCTCAAAAGCAATCAAGAGGAAGAAATTAATCGAGTAACTTCATAGTATTTATTACTCACTGGGAGATACTGTACCAGACAGTTCATGGCTCCTAAAATCACTATCAAGCTTTCATTATCTTATTACTACTACCTGCACAGGTAAACAGATCACATGATTTAAGAAAAAACTCATGGAGTAAGACAGAAAATGTTGGATAATGTTAGAAGTATGTGTACTCTAGGTTGAAGTCTTGTTCCATTTAGGTCAAAGACAAAAGATTCTGCTGATTTCAGTAGTCTTAGTCAGGCCTTAGAAATATTTTGCCAAAGCCACTCAGCCTGATAAAGCTTCAGGTTTATTTTTAGTCATACTGTGGTATCAGTAATTAGAACAAGGCACTGATAAGTTCTTGTTCTGGTACTCTCAACTCCATTCTCAACAGCACACACTTGCCTGGGCAGACTGCGTAACTTCAGAGAGTCTGTTCTCAGAAAATACACCTTGTTTCTTCAACGTGGTTTTCCACAGAGGTGACACTGTCTCACTGCTGCACAGCTGCCCTGGGCTGCAGTGTCAGCTTTAGGGCATTTCAGCAGTGAGATATTGGGCATAAGTATTAATCACCTTCTTCTTCAGTAATTCAAATACAGAGACTAGTGATTTATGTTAAATATGGCAACACAATGAGGAGTTAGACATGAATATGTTCATTTAAACCTAATGTAGCTACTATTCATTTCTTGTTAGTAGAAACAGATGGGGTTTATAGCTTTATGTTTTTCTAACAGCAGCACTTAGGAGCTTGTCAAAGAAACCAACCCACAGGAGGGAAAAGTCAGCACCTCAATTTCTAAATAGCTTTATTCTAACATCCAGATTTCTGAGTATGTATGAAAAACCAAGTTTCTCTTATCAAAGCATTTTACTTACCACAAGATGGCACTGTTTTTTATTTCTTTATTTTCAGCTAGAACTGTCCACAGTCCTCTTGTGTTTCATCGTGTTCTCTAAAGAGAAAATTATCAGATCTCAGCACCATTTAGCACACATTTATTTCATATACCTGTTTATTCTGATCATCTGCTCTCTTTATACTAGATTTGGAAAATGCTGGGTTGTGGCTTGTGGCGTTATTATTTTCCTTTCAGACTGTAAAATGTTTCACAGCCCACCACTTCACTCCTGAATTTTCAAACTCAGACCAGCTCAGGCTGGGTCCACTAAAAAAAAAAAAAAAAAAGGTTCAGATGTGAGACTAATTCAGATATTCTCCTAAATTCAGGAGCCTCGGTAAAGATTTGGGTGGACAAGGTTTGAGTTTTGAATTCATAGAGAAATCAGGTGGCACAAAATTTCTAGACAGCATTTCAAGCACTTCTACTATAATAATGCCTCTTTTACTGTGTATCAGGCTATAGCTTATATTACATAAATCCATAAATACAACACTGCTGAATAGATACTACTAAAGGTTCCCATAATAAACTTCTACTGCCTGCAAGGTCAGAAGGATTTACAGATATCCATATTTATGTAAATTAAAGACATTTCCATTAAATGAAATAGGAGATGGTGAAAACTTTTTTATTCTTAAAATGTATTCAAAATGTTGCCAGTTGCTCTATTTATCTGGATCCATCAAGATGCACAGGATACTCTCAAATAAGGATGTTACACCAGGACATGATTTCTGCAGAACTCAGACCCTAAGAAAGTTTATCAAAGTAATTGTTGTTCGAGTGAAAAAGTTGGGTTTGTGCTTCTGTTGAAAATCTGAACTGGTGAGCTGCTGTAAGCAGTGAAGACCCCTCCTTCTATAGTATCCCCAGAAAGTATCCAGTGTTTGCTTTCTCTCTTGTGAAAGAACATCTGTTGTGAGTGGTATGAGCTATCTTCTGGGTCTGACCCACCTCTAGTTACTCTTTTAATAACCCAAGTCAGTATGCACAGTAAGTAGGACATGCATGGGTCTCCTTTCCACATAATGGATAGGCAGCAGTAACCTTGCATCTGCTCTTGTGTTAGTCTGTCACTCAGAATCAGGGGTTACTTGATGCCTAAAATAATTCCTCCCCTGACAACTAATTCATCTGGGAAGAAAAAAGACTCCATCCAGATGGTGGGAATCTCACAGGCTTCTATTTTTTTAAATGACAAAGTCTCTCCTTTTTTTAATAGCCACTCTAGAAGTTATATAACATTCTTGGAGCTATCCTGTGCTATTATCAGCCTTTAAATATGTATTAGGCATTCAGAAAATAAGTCCTTCCCTGACCTGATGGAATACGTCTCTAAAAATGTGGGCTGTTAAAATCCTTTACTAAAGTGAGTCCTAATCCCAAATACTATATTTTCCTCTAGATGTGAAAATTAAGGACAGAGGAGGATGGTATGGTGGGGAATGGAGTGAGACAAACATTTTTAACTCTATGCAGTGTTGATTTGCTGAGGCTGTTGGCAAGTGTCACCACCATCTGCGGACTGCTTGGTGGCCCATACACCAAGAAATAGTGATTTTAGTCCAGCATTTAGCAGGTGTCTCAGTGATAAAGCCTACCACTCCTGGAAATGCAGAATGATTTGTGATTTGTAACTGAGGAAATGAAGACATAGTAATTGTGAAAGGAGGCCTAATTTCCCTACCTAAAGAACCAGGCTCTGGAAATCAGTCTTTAAGAAACATCTGTTATGTCTGTTGAGAAAGCTTACACAGTCTCACCCTGTAAAGCGGGGGGGTGCCAGTGTAATTGATTTTCTATTGTTCTGCTGTAGAAGTAGAGGAAATCAGACAGCATGACAGTTGTAATACTATTTTTCATAAAATGAGGTTTCTGTTCTGGTGTGGGTCAGACTCTCATAAGAAACTCAGCTCTTCTGACTTTTGCAAAGTGAGGTTTTTGTTTGTGTATTTGGAGAGAAGAGCTTGGAAAAAAGATTTGGGAAGGCTCAGGGGTCAAAATGCAAACATAAAAGTATCTACATTTGCCATTGAAAAGCAGTATCTGGGGACAAATTTGTACCAGCTGAATATCCCAGGCTGGAAATACCGGTATTATCTATCAGCCTTCTGCCTTTCATAAGAAAAAGCAGCGTACCAACAGCGATGACATACTACTCCTCTGTGTTAGTAGGAATACGAAATACTCTGCTTTTTCCAAGAAAATCAATGGAAGTTAACAGTGTGCAGGACTTGGATTTTTATTTTCAGCCAGCCTTTTAGCATAGTGCAACATTTTGCTGAAACATGCTATGGAAAGACAGAAATGGGTTTTCTAAAATCAAGTTTCAGTGGCATGCTCACACATCCCAGGAAGATTTTCCATCTGGGCCCTCTCTGTCACACTGTGGGGTGAACTCTGCCCAGGCCCACGGCATGCCCCAGGCTCTGGGACTGACGGCCGTCCCGGCAGACATGCCCAGGCCTCAGGAGCTCGTGTGGCTCTTCACCTTGCTGTGATCTCAGCCGTACTGCAACAGCTCCAGGCCTGGCTCTGTGTTGCCACCAGGTATCCCTCAAAGCTCTCTTAGGAACAACTAGGCGCAGAGATAGACTAATAAAAATCAAGTCTTTCATGGTAAAATTAGTTACCAACCTGAGGGGCTGCAGGCCATGCTTTGAGAGCACGGCTCCCTGTTTGCCGCCTGCCCCTTGGTGACAATGGCCACCACAGGAGTTATCTTTGCATATATGTAAGAACACTTTGTATTGAGTGTCTCCGGCAAGGTGCTGGCAGTGAGGGCTGCCGGGTGCCTCTGTGAGGAGAGGCCGGAGCTGCCCTGTGCAGGGCATGGCTTATTCCAGCCACTTCCAGCTGGTTCTAATAGCGCTGCCGCCAGGCACAGCCGAGCCCCTCAGCAAGGCTGGCGGCAACTTTGGGAAAGAGTGTTCTAAAAAGGGCAAAAAAATGCTGGACAGACAGAGGAGGAGGAGGGAAAAAAAGTGAGAAACAGCCCTGTGAGTGCCCAGGTCAGAGAAGGAGGAGGAGGAGGAGAAGGAAGGAGGAAGGGATTCTCCTGCAGCCCATGGAGACACCACAGGGAACAGTGTGAGGAGAAAGGAGCGGCAGAGAGCAGCTGTTACAGACTGACTGTGAGCCCTGAGTCCTGGCAGAGGTGTCAGCAGTGAAGGAGTGGAGCTGAGCCTGGGAAAGGGTAAGCAATTTTCCTGTCTTTATCTCAACCTACGAGATTTTTCATGCCATTTTCCGCTCCTGCCCTGTGCAGGAGGAAGAGGAGAGCGGCTGGGTGGGCGGCTGGCTGGTGGCCAGGGTGAACCCACCACGCACATACATGTTCTTGCTCTGAAGAACTTCCCTGAAAAAAAGATAATGAGGTGGACAAATGGGAAAGATGTTTAATTTTAGAAATAATTTAGAATCTGAGGCACAGAAACAATGCATATTTAGTAGTTACACAAGGCATCTGCCAAGGGAGACCCAGCTCAGTGCTTTGGTGTTCAAGGATGCACTTCAGGCCCCCGATCACCTTTCTTCCCATGTCATGACTGAAGAATTTAATGAAAAGTGCTGTTTTCCTGTATTTCGATCAGCTAGCTGGCACTTTATACTCCTAGCTGTCTTGAGCAACTTGCATTGAGTTTGGTCTGAAGACACACTGTGGTATTTCCATCTGTCAGTAACAGATTAAAAAAAGATTTTGTGGATTCTTTATAAACAACCCTAAACCTTCACCTACGCTATTTATATCTAAACTGAAGAAACTCCAGTGATTGATGGCTGGACTCCTATGCCAAATTCTTGCCAATAGACTGACAAAACAAATTCAGTGAGACCTGCACACTGTTGAAGGGATGAAGAGCAAGTGAATTCCCAGTCTTCATTGTCTGTTCTTAAACCCCACTCCAAAAGAAAAGTTTGAAATCTGTTTTCTACTGATCCATGACCTTTAGGAATGAATATTCATTTTGCAAGAAGGTTACTAAGTCTGTATTAAACATTAATTTACTCATTTTTACAGCTTGCTTTTCTGCTTCAAACATTATTCTTAGTTTTTTTGGTTAACAGGCATAAGAATAGCAAATAACATTTATCTATGATAGGCAGACATCTGCTTACTGCTAATCAAGGGGTCTATGTCTTTAAAAGGAAGCAAGAAAATGGTGAGACGGTGAGTTCTTAATAGGAAAGACAAAGGTTTTTTTGTGGTTTGTTTGAGTTTTTTTTCCACAAAATATCATGATGAAAACCAGAAAGATGCTGCACAGGAGTCATGAACAAATGCATGTATCTCTGATGAACAAGCCTTATAAGTAAACTAGATTTACTTGGGCAGATACAAAATAGAAAGCAAAATTCCATACAAACATAGGAAAGGTGAGTAGCTTAAGTAGCGTGACATTCCCAGTAGACAGAAATGATGCTGTCACATTCTTGCCAATACTGAACTGGACAATTGTATGGTATACGTTCTATGACAATGAACATTCTGAAAATGGAAATTAAAGATGATTTGAATGAATTGACCCTCTCTGTTGATACCATTAACCATCTAGGTTCTCAGAAAGTCAATTTAAATGAAGCACCTGAACACAAGAACCTTTGAAATATTTATCCATGGGCAAAGCTAGGAGTTGAATCAGCCCACGCATTTCTAGCACAGCTGTTTTTATTTTATTTAGTTGGCAACTGTAATTTACCAACTTAAATAAAAATATTTCTGACTAAATGGGTTGAACCAATAAAATTACAAAACTGATATCCTTCACTTTGAAACACTGTTCAGTCTAAGTAGGCTTCCCACAAAACAAATGAGGAAACTGAAATCAGGAGCAGAGGAAAGTAAGTTTCTTCTACGCTTTCCAACTTTCTTTCAGCATTTTGGGGTTTTGTTTCAAAGTCAATGCTGAGAACTCTGTAAATACATGTCCAGTTTTTCACAAACTTTCTGCTCTTTTAAATAAGGACTTTCCCCTTTTTTCTTGTACTTCACTATTTTCCAGCAAGGAAAATAGAGGGAAAGAAAAAGAGAAATAAAATAAATAAGATCTTATAAATATTTTTAAAAGAAATAACAAAATTATTATCAATCATAATATATAACTTTGACAATAAAAACTAATTTAAAAAATGTGTTTAACTTGGAACCATGTTTCAAAATGTATTTTACATTATTTTAAGATTTTTAGGAAAATTTTCTAGGAGAAATGACATTTTTCCTCTACTTCTAATTTGGGAAAATTTTGCATTTGCAGGTCCTGGTGGGTTTTGGCATGTGAAATTGTATAAGAAATGCGTGTTTGTTCCTCAACGAATCCCATTTCATGTGGATATCCATTCCTGCCCTAATCACTGTGGCAAAATTCGTCATTTTTTTCCCAATGATATAGTTGAATGAATGCTAATTATCATTGGCAACTTAACATTATATTTTTACCATCCCTTCTGCTCTGAGTTCTAGGCATGAGTAACCACATTGATGTGAATGTGAATATAAATGGGAGAACTCAAACCTAATCTCTCTGGGCAATCATCTGTGCCCCAAAGCACAGGAGCGGTGCTGATTTCATAGTATCAGTGGTCCTAGAAAAACAGTGTCTGACTGACATTTTGAAATCACTAACAATGAATCAATAACTTAATGCTCAAAGGTTTTTTAATTGCTTACAATTGATGAATTTCCTATACCAGCTGCTTGATCCTAGGGTTGTTCTAATCCACATCACAAAACAATCTTGAACTGCTCCAGCTTGGGAGGGGGAAGGAAAGGGAAGAATATAGAAAACCTGAGATTTTCCTGGATATAGAAATCTTGTGATTGTCCTGGACTTTGATAAAAATAAGATAAATGGGTCCCAATCTTTTTGGATCTCCATAGTCAGGCCCTCTAATTGGTGGCCAGCAGTGTGATGTTTTGTCAGCTTCTCTGGCAACAGTGAATTAATTCTGATGACCTTTTAAACAAAAGCCAAAACATTGAACTGGTTGCTGGGTGAGCTTCTTTAAACAAAGCTTGTTGCACTATCAAACTTTTTCATTTATGTCTATTTGGTTAGTCTGGTACAGCGACTAGTTGATTCTAACTTCAGAAACTCCTCTGGGTGTGGGAAGGCAAGAAAGTTTGTCTTCCCCTCCCAATCCATGAATGAAGTCAGACTGTGAGAGATAGTGCATAATAAATCTCAAATTCTGATCTGTAGTAATCAGGAGTCAATCGATTAAGTTTAATACATACAGATAATGTATTACTTTATTTAAGAAATCTGTCAACGGCCTATCTTGGTAAAACCATGTCTTGTTCTTATGTGTATTTAGGGTAGCATTATTTTGGTAAAATAGTGTTTTGTATGTTTAGTTTCATTTCAAATTCTCATCTAAATGCAGATTGATAGATCTAAGTAATGCATGAATAATACACACAGGACAATGTAAACTCTGAAATAAATATGAAGAGACACAGGGAAACAAAAAGGAGAAGGAGGCTTTGTCACTTATTGAAGAACAGCCTTTTTAAATAGGAAATTGATGAAGAGACGAAGAACAAACACCAAGAAAGATCAGACCCAATCATGTAAATCAACATATCTTGCTTGTTAATTTAAAACCTAATTAAAATCAACTATTTTTATCAGTCCCCTTCTCCACCCTATTAGAGTCTACCATCAATTAGGACACCTCGCCTCCTTCTAAATGAGAGTGAAAGGTGTTTGTAAACATGTTGTATTATTTGTGTTCTTGTTTCTGCAAGACTTTTGAAGATTTATAATACTTTTAAATTACCAAGTGATATTTGATTATAATATCTGTTTCCAGAAGTGATTTACTTTTATACTGATATAAATTATGGGTTGATTTCTCTTTACACTTTCTGTAAGCATCTTCTAAACTGTAACTAGAGCAGAGACAAGGAACTGATGAGGGAAAGGTAAGGTCAATGCATCAGATTCTTTCACGTAAGAGTTTTCCAGGCAGGATCAAAATAGCTGTTTTGGTTTGATTTATTTTTTATTTTGGCAGTAGCCCTGTAAGTGAGCCTTTGTGTTAGGATGCCTATATGGAACTACCCCTACATACCAT
The DNA here is from genome assembly GCA_013400195.1 of Aramus guarauna. NCBI lineage: Eukaryota > Metazoa > Chordata > Aves > Gruiformes > Aramidae > Aramus > Aramus guarauna. The sequence goes on from VXBL01002248.1 coordinate 78,954, forward strand.
TTGTCGCATCAAAGACCTTCTGTTTACAGCTATCTCATGGCACCTTGTGACTACAAGGTTTGCAGTTCTCACATTTGCTGAATGTCAATGAACTATAAAATAATTAGCTAAGAATCAGGCCATTTAACCTGAATCAATTTATGACACTGTGTTTTCTCAGGGCTGGCTCCATCACCTATGTTAGCACTATACAGGCAGTCCCATTTGTACCACCTTAAAATGGAATTGATCAAACATTAGTTAGCAGTTATTCACACATTGCCCTGTGGAATAATTTCACAAAGAGCTGTATAACTGAGAAGATGAAAAGGAGTTGGATTTCACTGCTGGTTTAATATGTGCAGCTGTTTCACCCTGACATCCCTTTGCTAAATGTTCAGGAAACTCCATGCCCTAACACATCATTAAAAAACAAAAAAGAATTCTCTATTCTCTTGAGCATCTCAGCTCCAGATAAGATGGATAGCCTAAGATATATCATCTGGTTTAAGTCCCATATAGCTGCCATTTAAAGAGAAAACTTCCATAAAGTACTTCCAAAGGATATGAACTCCAACGAAATTAAACTAGAGATTTAGTTTAATAATAATAATAATAATAATAATAATAATAATAATAATAATAATAATAATGTAATTTAAGATAGATTAACAGTCTGAATCTAGAAGTTCAGCTGGCCAGCAGTAAAGACATGCTTGTAAAGTCTGCACTGGGTCATCAGAGCATGGACTTTGCTGTCTTCTGGGTGAGGACTGGGTTCTGCTCACCCTTCAATACTCCTGCTGTATATTGCAAGGGCTAGGTCCAGGCCTACATTGCTGTCTCTTGGGTTAAGATTTATTAAAAACTCTGTTTACTCAATGTTTAGAGATTTTGAAGAATGGGCTGTGTTAAAAGAAAAAAGAAGGAGCAGACAGAGGGAGAAATAATAAGACCTTAGAGAAGCCATGTAATAAATGGGCATGCTTTCCTGCTGACTTTAACTAGGGGTGCTAACCACACGACCCTATAGACACTTTTTGCAAGGAGGAAGAGGACCTTGTTAGCTGAGTGTCTTTGTCCAAGAATATGCAAGATGTTTAGCAAGTCCCTGTAAAAGTGGGGAGATAAAACAGTGCTTAATGATGATAAAAATATCACCAGCCTGAACTGAAGTTGCTATGCAAATGCAAAGTAATTTTTTTTCCTCTGCCTTCTTCATTTTGTCCAGGAATTTCTCAACAGCCAAAAAATATATAAGCCATCTGATGGCCTCTGCCTTAGAATTAGTAGTGCTGACACTGCATTATTACTGGTAAAGTCTTAGACTCATAATTCTGATCATAGCACATTTCCTTGTTATTCAGACTATAAAAATGACCTGGCAGTTTTTATTCAGATGAAGCTTTTAACTTATATGTGAGAGAGGGGACAGAGGAGCTTGCCTTGATAGAGAGTGTAAGTTCATCTCTGTGTTCCAGATGTTGACCTGAAGGCCAAACAATATTTTATGTGCACAGATACATGTTTAGGTGGAAAGTTAGAGACTGTTTCATGACTGAAACGCTGACCCAATCATGACCCAACTGCATACATGAATGAGCTGGTGCTGCTACTCAGCCATTAATTCTGGCTAAGTTATTTTAATAAGAATAAGGAGTTTTAGCCATCCTTTTAGATTGGTTAAGAGTCCACTGTAAGAAGAGGCAATAACTGAATGCTTCAAACTTTCAGACCTCTAGTCAATCAAGATGCATTTTCAAGATAGCAGAAAACTCCAGCCTATCTTGATCATTTTATTATAGGATTTTCACACTAGTGGTTCACACTTGAATTCTTGCCCTATTCTGCTTAAAAGAGAGGCTTCTCTAGATCTGATGCTGCACCTTCAGCCCTTCTTAAATGTATACCTGTTAAACATAACGCTGCTAAGAGTAATTATTTCAGTACCTGCCAAGGGGTAGATAAATGAGAGAATCTGTGCTCTCCGGCTCCTGAAGTCAGACCCTTGTCCTATCCTTTGTAGACCCTGTGGCTTGCAGATGTTTTAGAAAGGATCTGAAAGAGGAAATGAAAGTAATCAGAACTTTTCAGGATAAGTTTGAGTTGTAAAGTAGCATAAAGCAATATTTAAGTTAGCCAATTAATCAAAGAAAGTCAAGAAGTTAAAAGCGATACTTCCAGTAATAGCACCACAGAAATCAGCTGGCTTTGGCTTCCTCTTGGAAGTGAATTCAGCCTTTTTAGAGCCCAATTCTTGTCCTAGTGTAGGTCAGGAGGAATTCTGCTAGAACTGGGCCAAAGTAGAACTAGTGCAAGCAAGGTCAGAATCATCACTGGTTTCCCACTGCAAACCCTTGTGTTATAGGTCAGGTTGACAAGCCATCATATGTAAATCTTTCCTGTAAGCGTAAGTTGGCCGGTTTCTGAGCCGGCACTGAAGGGTATAAGGTTATAATAGTTAACATATCCTTGAATGGCAGAGCGCCATGGGTCATTGGTAAAATGGAAGGCTTAGCAATGGATCAAATTGTATCTGCCAAGTATATTTATCTTTCTGCTTGCTAAGTGTTAAAGAGTCCTGGTGACACTGATAAGGGAACTGTTACTTATATTTGCAAAGCCTAAATACATCAGGTCATGACCCCGATTGGATAAGTGGTAGCTAAACCCTTATGGCTTTCTAACAATAGAAAAAAATTACAGCACTGGTAATTGGGCACCAGCTATGGAGGAAAATGTGAATGGCCATAAGTACAAAGGCGGATTATGACTTTCTGACTCCTTGGCATGCTTTAGTGAGTATATGGACCATGCCACTTTAGTCTGATCTTCACAAAGAAATTGTCTTTGAACAAGCCGAGACTGACAGCTTTTTTCTGACTCTGTGTGAGGTTAAAGTCTGGGACCCAGCACTCATGTCACTGGTGCATGACAAAAAGTAGAGAAGTAACACTTTAGAAACACAGTAGGCCTTCTGCTGCTTCTTTTGTTGCTTGGACAGTCCAGTGTTCTTTCGTATCACAAAAATACAATAAAGGTGCTAGCCATCGATTTGGTCAAGGATGAAGCTGGCATAACAGACCTGCAATGGTGCAGAACTAATCTGCAGCCAGGCCTTTCCTGTGTGATAAGCCCACACCCAAGTAACCTAATCTGCAATGGGAAATCACACACACAAAAAAAGTGCCCAGCATTTAGTGATGGCCTGAATTTTTTCACAGTCATTTGAAGGTTCCCATTGGGGTCCTCTAGTCATTTGATGTGGCAATTAGCAAGAGGACTTTTGTACTCTACAGAGATGAAACAGCCCTCTTCAATAATTATTTTATGCCTTGAACAGAAACAAAAAAAGCCCAGAGAACAGATAACATTGTTACATCAAACAACAAATGGGTTGTGCTTGTAACTATTTATTTTCTTTTATTAAAGCAAAGCGTTACTTTTCCCATGAGAAAAATCCTTGAAATTATAAGCCAAAATTTCCCCACATTGCCTTTAGGCTCCCCACATTTTTATCTAGGTTCATAACCCAGTCTGTTTGCTTTGGTCCTATAGCATTTTTTAATTCTTCTTTTCTTTTAAAGCTCTGTATGAAATATTAGCAACCTGAAGGGGAAAAGTGTTAATACCATCTGCCAGCCTTTTTTTTTTTTTTTTTCATCAGAGCCAAGCATACTGAAAGATTAAGCACCACACTTCCTTAGTATGTTTAAAAGCTCACTTCCTCTCCATCAATAGTTTTATGCAAGGTACCTCTAAGTAGGAATAGTTTGATTCCTCCATAATCAATATAATCTGTGCTGGAAAAGCTGCATATGGAATACAGTAAGGGGCTTAATTCACACTGGTGGGACACAACTTCTCACAATTCCTCCAAAGTAAATGTATTTATCATATGAAGGGGCAGTAACAGTTAACATACATCATCTCCAAAGTAGCATGAAGAAAGGATAAAATAGCTACTTAATTTCCAGTGAGAGATCAGTCATATTTTATAATCAGTAAAATCTCCTGGAACTTCCCTCAGTTAGAAGTAGGCAGTTTGCAGTTAAACAGGTGAGGGAACTGAGGCTTGGAAATACCTCTCTAAGAATTACAGTGTAAATTGTTGTCAGAACTTGTCAGTTCCTAATTTACTGCACTATTTTGATTCTTTAAGTGAGACCAATCAGACTTTTCACACTGTTAGAGGATTTATTTCTTTGTTTTGGTTCCTAACTTGCCTTTCTTTGTAGATGAGTAAAGCCTTATAGAGTAGAAGATACAAGCAAAGATATTGACAAAAAAAATTAATAAAACCAGATATCTAAATCTATGTTTAGAAATTTAAACAGGTAACCTTTTATTTTATTCTTTAGTTTACTGAGGAATCGGTACATGGAACTGGAGATTCCTGCACTGGCAATGCAGTTTCCTTTGCAGGAAATCAGGCTAGATGTATGTTGTCTTGCCTGGGATATAATTAGAGGTATTCTACTTCCTTTTGCATTTATATATCATTCAGTCCAATTAACACATGAAATTACACAATGCTTTTACATTGCAACATTCTGTTGCAAAGATATATTGTCTTCTGCTTCTCTGTAACTAATCTGCACTCTAAAGAAAGAGGTTAGGTACAGTTATCCAGACACACACGGAAGCTACACATTTTTAATTTTTCACCCGCACTATAAAAAAGTGCCTAACTCATCTAGCATGAGCATTTTGTTCTCATGAAATAAATAATTTTTAAAGGCAGAATGAGTGAGCCTAATTATGTTCTCACTTGTATAAACTGAGTGCAATGGAGACCAGAATCAGATTCAAGATGTTCTTTTTTTCCAGAAAGACAAAGTGAATAGTCTTACCAATTTCACTGACAGTTCCTCTTCCAGTTGGCATTTTCATTACAAAAAATTAATTTCTTTGTCCAGTCCCAAGGAGTTACCTAAACATATGTGCTACAGATTATGTTTCATAGCTCCACTCCTTTGACTGAATTATGCAATGTTTTATTTCATTAATTATGAGCTTTTCTATGGACCTTTTACATGAGTACAAAATATACCCAATTCAAAGAAAGGTAATGGGTTATTTGTGTAATCCGGAACTGGAAGAATAATTTGCACATCATTATTTTTCACCAAGATCTGTCTTGCTTTTGTGTATTTATTGCCTGTATGTTTTTATGAACAGCCAGTAATTGTTTATAATCTATATCTTGCTTATAGTTGAGATCCATAATTCAAGTAGAATTGCTAGGACTTTTCTGTACCTCAGCTACATGTCCAGAAGGCTTAGAAGCATCTTTGTGGTGCAAGAACTCACATTTATAGAATCATAGAATCATAGAATGGTTTGGGTTGGAAAGGACCTTATCAATTCAGACATCATAGCCTGAGGCTATTTTCAGTATTTGCTTAAAATTCATATCTATTTCTGCCAATGAACACTCAGAGTCATCCGAAGGAACTGGAGCACAGCTGATTTAGATTTGGACCAACATTCAAAGAAATATTTATGAGAACGTGCCGTATGATGTGCTCAGCTTTTGTGCAGTAAAAAGTGATCCAGCTGACATATACCTGAGCCCTGGCAAGCAGCAATAGACCCAGCAAGACATATGAAGACCACACAGTGACTAGACATGCAGGAACAGCATGCCTTTTTCTTACAAGGTTGGTGGACATTAGGAGATGTACAAACTCACCAAGTATTAGCCTGGGGAAATAGTGAAGAGCTTCAAATGCTTTTGTACAGAAAAAGCAGAGAGAAGAGATTTAAGAATAGCAGAACAAAAATGGTGGGCTATGTCCTTGGACTTGAAAGGAAATCTTGGATAAAATTGGGGAAAGGGATGAGAGTTTGGAGATGGCTGATAAACAATGAGCAGAGGAAGAAAGCACATTCTGCATACAACTACCCACCTTTCAGTCATGCACCAGGAAGGTTGGTTTGAGTCTAATTCTCTGTTCGTAGCCTTGCTCAGTGCCCCTCTCTTCTTCATCTCACTCCATGTATCTTCTCTTGCTGGGTGATAGCATCCCAGAGCTGTGCTGACTTGTGTCCGTATATTGTAGATATGTCCTGTTAGCTCCTGTCACAGTATATTTCGTTTACTTGCCTTTCCTTTCTTTTCTGTTTCAGCTGTGAGGGTGACAGTTTATGCAACTATTTTTACAGGGCTATGATAGAGAGAAAGCAGTCATACCAGGTAGAGCACCAGAGAAGCTGTAAGAGGTGCTAGCATAAATCAGAGTTGGACACAGCTCAGGCTGGACATAACCTTCATCTCAGTATGGAGGCATAGTCAGGGCTGAGCATGATTTGCAAAAGTGGACAAGAGGCTGAAGGATAGCAGAGTTAAATCTTTGCAGGCTCCCCTTGCCAGAAAATTGCCCACCTTAAAAGCAGCTATTACACAAACTGAGAGATAACTATCTAAACATGGTTTAGCAGCACCCTTATATTAGACCTTTCCATACACACGGACACAACACACCCACTTAGGAGTCAGGCAGAACAATCTGTCAGCAATTTGCCCACATCAGAGGGACGAGCATCCAATTACTGAGGGAATATATTTCTGTCACCTGGGCCCATACCTGACTCCACAAGTCAGTGTAAAGAGCAAGTGTGAAGGCACTACAAACTCATCTGCATTTTGACAATCCCTGATGATGTCTGGGGTGCCATTCCCTCAAAAAAATAGAAAAAGAAACCAGTTACTCTGCTCATCAGAGTTTTTTCACCTCTGTACTGCCAAGATCTAACTAAAATAGACAAGCTATGTGGTTTGTATGAAAGATCCACTATATTCAAAGCATCCATCATTTCCTGCTACTTTGAATACAAATGGTACTGTCTGAGTAAGAGGCCTGTGGTAGGTGAAAATACTTTGTCAGTGCTTTGCAGGAGAGCTGAGCCTCTCTCCTTTGGCACGGGAATTCCCAAACACCTAGCAATAGCTGACCTGCTGTCATGGGGAAGAGGTGCAAATCCCAAATGGGATTGCTGGAAGCAGCTGCGGCACTGCACTTATTTTAAATACTATTCACATGAGCATGTAGAAAGATCAGGACACAGCATAAGCGTAGGACTGAAGGTGGAAGAGAACAGCTATTAATTCAGAGTCATTCGGAGAGAACAAGGACCACAAGAAAGAAAATGCTGAACTATGAAATGGTGTATGCTTCTCCTGAGTTTAAGGTGAAAAAACAGAGATAAGAACAACACGTAAAAGACATTGGAACACAGCTTCAGGGCTTGAGAGGATCTGGAGCAACCAAGTCACCTGGGCCCATACCTGCCATGCAACATCCATCTATCCTGCTGGAAAATATAGCAGTTTGTATGATTGTACTCGTTAGCATAAGTGGGGATAGCAGGGCAGCCATGACCACTCAGCACATGGTAGTTAACTGAATATTTATGCAGATACCTCCGGTTTCATAGTCTGTCCTGCGCCCTGCATTCTGTTAGGCTGTTGCTACACTGGTAAAAATCATTCAGACCAGTTAATGTGAAAGTAACTATGATTAGTCTCCATCTACCAACACAGAAGAAGTAAAAATATTAACTTACCATGACCCTAAGATGACTCTCACTGAAGTGGAGGTTTGTTCCTGAGAGCAGAACGAAGCCACTGATTCAGAAACACACTTTGGTGCATGCTGGCAGCATGCTCTCCTGTCTCATTGACTTCAATAGGATTCAGACTGCAGCTTAAGTGTTTAACTGAGATATCTATCTTTAAAAACCTTTTTTTTAAGGCCTTAGTTACATGGGAAAGTTGCACTGGTTTGACCTAGGATATGAATTTAATTGATTTAGGTAAATCAGTGCAAACTCTTGTGGGAATATATTCATTTTAGCGTAAAAGAGCAGCTATTAGTTTGTCTTAAATTAGCTTAGCTTTAAATTAAATTAGAAGTGGTATTAATCTACTTACCTAATTATTCAACCAAGCTTTAATAATGTTGATTTAAAAACTGACTGAAGTTAAATCAGTGCACTTTTCCTGTAGACACAAGACTTTTGACCTTGTTGCTTGAATTATGCAGTCTTCATTCTTGATTAAATTGATTCTGTAGTCATCTTGTAGAGTGGGCGTGGAGAGAAGCCGACAGCAGTACATGTGTTCCCTTGAGTCCCTTAACAATAAAAGCCAGTTACTTTTGATTGACCTATGGAATAGATGTCTTCTTGTGTACTTCTAAAAACATGTTTGCAGTCTGCTCCAGGGATATACATATGTTCTTTTAACTGCCAGAGATGCTGTAAAAACATCAGAGTTTAGGAAATGACAGAGTGAGTGGGTGGCAAGAAAGGATCACGTAATCGTCCAAGACAGTCTTCTGGGCAGAGACTAATTTCAGAATGTGAATAGCAGCTGTGGGTTTTCACTGCTTATAGTGCATCCAAATTCTCACAAATCAGTCTGGGACAACACAACTGAGAATCTGAAGTGGCTTTAGTTCAGGCTCAGGATAGCAACCTCCTTAACACCTCCTTGCCCTCCTCCTCCCCACCCCGAGCCTGTAAGGAAAGGAATGGTTGAAGAAGTCTCATGCTTCACCTAATGGCCTTGTACATCACAGTTTTTATAGTGATAAAACCAGATTGTCTCCTTTGACCATACTGCAAGCATATCTTTCAAAGGATGTTGATAATAGCTCTCTCATTGCTCTATTGATCTGGATCTTATTGATAAGGCAGCTGCTGTTTTCCTGGGTGCTGACGTTGAACAGTACAGAAGCCATAGCACGTTACTCGCATTTAGCCAAGAAAAGACCCAATACTGAAAGTATTTATGAAATTTGCAAAAAGAAGGAGAGAAACAGCCAGTCCTCCTGAGTCTAAATGATCCACGAGGTCATACGGTTAAGAGTCACCACTGTCCAAGTGAGCTGCACACAGGAGAGCATGAGTGGAGGACAGCCAGCTCAGCTAGGAAGGACAGTAGTGTCCCTGATCTTCACACTGCCTGTCTTGCTGCTTTCTTTTGGACATGTGTGAAAGGGAAAAAATACTAAATCCCATGGCAGGCCTGTCTCAGCCACACTTAACACGGCAGATTTCTTTTAGTAAATATATGGAGAGCAACTCCGTATGCCAAGGTACATACCACTGACATTCTTGTAACGCTTACTCAGGCTTGATGGTCCTTTCCCTTCAAAGACTATTCCTGCTACCTCAACTAGGGTGCCACATTGTTCATGTCTTAAATGTCCAGGTAAGAAACTAAAGGAATATGAACAGAACCCCAAATACAATGGAAATTTAAACCAAAAAAATTTCCAATTAAGATGCAATTGGGATTGCTCTAGTTCAAGTCTCTAATGCCAATTGTATTAATTAGGAGATTAAGATCCAAGATACTAAATACTGATATGACTCAATTACGCATGGTATAATAGGATGCCATTCAGTTCCTGAGCTATTTTATTCCCTCCCCATGGGGTTGTCTTGTCTATTTAGATCATAAATTCTTTGGGACTTGAGCTTGCTACTGCTCCGCTGAGTGTCTAGCACAATAGTGGTCCTTTCACAGCTGGCCCCTTCGCAATCAAACAAGACTACACTTACTATTACTATTGTTCAGTGGGAATTTTTCCATTAACTTTAACTGGAATTAGATAAGGCTAATAAAGCCTTTGAAATACATTACTCATAATGTTGAAGTAGAGCTGTGCTTCAGTATATTGTTTCATGGAATGTCAAAGGTTGGAAGCAGGAACAATCCCAGACATTGTTCCAGTTTCTAACTTTTGACATTCTGCAAAACAATCTTTCAGACTGCTTTTCTCAGACTTTCACAACCATCTTCTGACAGAAGATGCATGTGAAATTAGTCTGATGCCTCATTTTATTTTAGGCAAAACTTGCCAGCAAGCGAGCATAAGGGTACACAGAAAATACATTGGGCTTGGGTCATCTTTGCCCTTGCACTATTACTGCTTGAAATTACATTTCTTATTGCTACATGTGCTTTGCACATGTTTAATTTGATATGACAAAAGCTGAATGTAAACCCAAATATGGTTCAGTAGTTTTGAATGCCTAAATATTCTGAAAGATGGGACAACCCCCGGCATGTGTAACCCCAGGCAGCTCCACATGTAAAAGCTGTACGCTTTTATATGAGGGGTTTGCATATACTTGCAATATAAAGGTATACCAGATAATGGCATTTAATTACCATGCGCACTGTGAGTTATCAACCATACACTTACCATTTTACACGGAAGTGATGCCGTGTCCCAGTACATTGGACCTCAGCCACACAAGACCAAGTGGATATTAGAAAGCTTATTCCAGGTATGATTCTGCATTACTAATCTCAAGACTAGAAACGGTTGTACTAAGCACCATATAAACCCCAAATCAAATTGAAATGTTTGCATTAAAATATTTATTATTGAAACATGGCCTTTTCTCAACATAAAATCTTTTTGTGCAATATTATTAATTGGATGGATTTATTTTTTTATTAACTGATTTTAAATGAAGATTTTTATTGAAGTGTTTTTCAAGAAAAATTTAAACAAATTCCATCTGTTCCTGTCAAATTTTCTTACCAAAACTGAGCAGTGTTAACTTAAAGACTATTCAAATTGTCTCAGAAGGAGTTTGGACACATTTTTTCATGTAAATATTGAGGGAAATCTTGTGAAATTTGGCTCACAGTTGTGCCCAAAGCAATCAAAGCAGTGTGTAAAATTTTCAGTATTACACTTTTTGCAATATTATTTGCCTCAGAAGTGAAAAGGACAGTCCATACTGTGTGCACTCTGACAAAAATGGGAGAAAATAAACATTACCATGATTGCTTGAAAATTGGACAAACAAGACATGCAGAAATTCAGACCTGGTAAACAGCATCTGTCTGCCACCAAAAGTCTCTAGAACACAACCTGGATTGATAGCAATTCACCACTGCATGATCTCGAGCTGCAGGAGCATGCTGGGCTCTAATTCAGATGCTAAGAGACTTAGGAAATGGGGAACAAAAGGACCATTTTGTCTTCAAAAGTCACTGTACTGATAACCCAGCTCTGCAGATTAATAGCAGGTTACTCCATAAAAATGACTACTTCTTTCATGAAGAAGACAGACTATAAAATACTAGTCAACCTATGAAAATAACTCAGAATATAATCTAAGCAATTTAATTCTGAATTGTTATTACTGGGCCACAGTGATTAGTGGTCATTAAACATTTTCAAGCACTTTTCTTGCTTATAACTTGTAAAATTTTGCTCGAAGAGATGAAAGACTAAGTGAATATTAAAACAGGATTTTTTACTATATCTAAAGGTGAAAGAAAACTCCCAAAGTGTTTACCAAATAGGTACTCACCATGAGTTAGGAAATTGGTGGTTCAAAAGTCATAGGGAAATAGCATGTCAGTGCAAGTTCTTTAGTGATCAATAAAGTATTCTGCATTCAGGCTTCACAAAAAGGTTTCTGAGAACCTTCTCAGACTCCCCTAGGGACAATCCTTTGACATATTCATTGACACCTACTGGGGTAGTTGTCTTTCTAGTTTTGCTATAAGACAGCAATTTGCCACCTCATTATCAGTGTGATTGATGAGAACACCATCTGAAAATCTGTCACATGATGATTGTTGGTTTGACTCCTTCTCTAGATTGATCTCCTTAAAGACATACACTGATGTGCATGACAAAATGTTTTCTGGGGAAAGACGTCAATGACAGGTTTTTTGAAAGAAACTGCAGTTTCTGCAAAAGCAATTGACTTTTCCCTCCCTCCTCCCCATCCTTCCAACTCTTTCTTTTTTTCCTCTCTTTGATATTTGTGTTTAAAAAGTAGAGCATTAGACAGCACTTGCTTTTAATGACATTCCAGAGCTGGCTGACTCTACTGGCAAATGGGGTGACTTTGGCACTGGTGTGTGTGAGACACTTGTAGATCTCTGAAAAGTGCTTTGTAAATCAGAGATATAATTGGTGCACAAATACTAACGCTTACTAAGACCCCACTAAACACTACATCACTGCAGTGCTTTCGAAAGTTTGCATAATTTCTCCCTCTTTAGCTGCTTGTTGCACTTCCGTCCTCTTTCTGTCACATTTTTATAGCTCTGGTTTGATAATAGCTGAACGTCCCACATTTTTGATTGTTTCTTTTATCCTTCCCATAGTTAGCCCCACTTTGTAGGTGGTGTCTGTCCTGTTATGGGGAGGTGAGGCCAAGAAAGCCTTCCCCTCATTAGCCTAACAGAAATACACAAGAAAAAATCCTCTATTTCTGTGACTCCCCAGCTGCCATGACTGGCAGCAGCTTGGTGGAAGTGTGGCTGAACACATATTACTGCACAAGGCAGTGCTGTCCCCATCTGCTGTGCAACTGTGGCAGATCTCTAGGTTTCATTTCAGAAAGTGTTTTTAATGACAGCATTAAGTTATGAATCACCGGGCCACCTCTGTACTTCAGGAATGAGCTGGAGTTCATACTGAAAGCCAAACAGAGATCGTAACCACAATCTTTCAATGCCCTGGGCTCACTGCTGGGCAGACGCTGCCACTGGGCTCCAGCTGCATGCGGGGTGGCAGCCCGTGATTTGGGGGCACTTGAATAGCACTTCCCTGTACCCCCTTGCTGCTGGCATGAAGGCAAAGAGCATGGGACAGGGACTGGGCTGTGCTCTGCTCCCCACCCAGCTTCTGCCAGGTAGTGCAGGTACAGGGAATGGTTCAGCTCCTGGCTACAATCAAGGGCACTCTCGTGCACTGGTGTTCATGCAAATTCTTCAGTCTCATTTAAGACAGGACTGGGAGTGTAGATACAGCGAAAACCTGAGTAATAATCTAAGAAAAAAAAATATTTTGGCCAACTTGGATTTGCAAGGATTTTTCCTAAATTTTGTAGAGTATAAACTCCGTTAACAATATTTTATTTTTTGTTTTTCTACATTTTTACTTCCTGGCAAGACAACAGTCTTCCTCTTCCCTCCATCCATTGACAGATTTCCCTTCTTTTCTCTTCTTCTCTTTCATTCTGCTACAACCTTTTCAATAGAGAATATTACTGTATCATTCACTGTCATAAAATTTGCAGCTACAATTAGGATAAATAAAGATACTAGACTTGAAAACACAGGACCCAGAACATCACCTTAAAATGCAAAATCAGATATATTAATTTCTTCCTAATTCTACAAAATGTCCCAGAAAACTGAGATTGTTATATAATCAAAATGAAACCATATCTGCTTTCAGCCTATTTTTCATCAAATAGGCTTTTGCCTACTTGAGTAGTATACAATTTTTCATTGACTAATGTTTGGGAAAAAGATCCCAATCTGTAAAATATTCAAGGACCTCATCCCTAACGAACAATGGATGTATTCTAACCTATGGTCCTGAAATGACTTACACAAACATATCCAACTGTTCATATCAAGATTTGGAAGTGAAGTTTGTCTTAAAGATCTTTAAAATGCATTTTCATTAAATTATTATAGAAAAGCAGTATTTTAAAACATATTAGATTAAGTCTTTGAGAGCTTTGCTCTTCAGCATAATTAAAAAAATAACAAATTTGCTGGTTAGGGCTCTTTGACTACAAAAAAAAATTACTACTTCTCACACCTGCCTCTGCATTTTTCAAATGTTAAATAAGGTTCCCTGAGGATATAGACATTGCAAGACCCACCATATTCACTACAATGCAAATAGCTCTGAAGATGAATGAAACAACTCTGTGTAACACATCCCAAAAGCACTACACAGCAGTGCGGTGCTGGGAGAGAGGTCTTTTTGGGGTAATTGGCATTGTAGTGGGAATTTAAGTAAGCCAACTGCAGTGGGGATTTGGAATTTAGTTAAAGCCTTAAGGAAGACACCTCAGATAAAGACCCAGAGAAGATCCTCAGCTGATGTATGTTGTTGCAGTCTCATTGATTTCCACAGAACTACGACAGTTTGCCCAAGTTAACGATATGGTCCTACGCCACATACTAAGGCTGACAACGTTGGTAAGGCAAGCACTTGCTACCCCACGGGGGCATTTTTGCTTGTTCTGCATCAGGGCAGAGAGCAGCATCCCGGTAACGTGGGCATCCAGGTGCTCCTCTCCTTGGAGGCTGCGCGGGAGGCAGGACCCAGCCTTCCTGCGCTGCCACTGAGGCTGACGGCGGCTGCAAGGGGGAGGGAGGGAAAGGATGGGGAGAAAAGAGAGGCTGGGGAGGGGGGACCCTAGCACAATGTGGAATGACTTCAGGCAATTAAAAGGAAAACGAATGAAATATCTGGCTGAATGCCAAAGTGCGCTTCCCCCCCCCCCCACCCCCCCCTTCGCTGCCAATAGTCCATGAAAATGGGAAGGTATGTGAGGAATTCCTCACTTTATATTCCAGCTCCCATCTATTGTATTTTAGCTATGCCAGAGCAACACTGTTATTCTCCCATGCAGCCTGGGAAGAGTCAGGCATCTTGTCCGACAAGACTGATGACAGGGCTGAGGCTGACTGAGCAGTAGCTGAGTTTATCAATGCAAGCTGAAGGAATCTGCTGATCAGATAGGGAAACAAGAGCACTGACTTCTGCAGTGAACCACCTTTTGGGGAGATCTCTTTTGTTGCCTCTCCTTGATCTATAGGGAAATAAGCAGCCTTTGCTTAGTCATTCTGCTTGCAGCAGTAGGAGGTCAGTGATAGCAGATGGATATTGTTACATGTTAAAAAGCACTCGGAGTTGTCCTACTTTTACTATACTTTTTGAGTTTCATAAAAACCTGTTCTTTGGTTTTCATTGTTCAACAAAATCCTCTCCCCATTGAAGCTAGTTGCAAAAATCCTACAGATGATGACAGAGACTGGAATTCAGTTACAGAGCACTTCTTATCTCCAAAATACATTAATACATTCTTATCTCCATACATTAATTAACTGAGTCTAGCAAACACCCTTGTGAGGTAGACTAATATTAGTAGTATACACCTGCCAAAAATCACAGCTCTGCCAAGCTGGAAGAGAAAATGAGAGTCCTCATCGTAACAGAGAGCTCTACAATGCACCAAACTGCCCTTTGCAGGTGGCCCTTCTTCCTACGTGGCAGAGCCCTGCACCGGGGGAGAGGCACAATCCTGCTGCCGGGCTTGTCTCGCAGCAGCCACCAGCATTAACTGCCTTCCCCCTTGCAGCAGAGGATCCCTGCGCAGCATAGCACCTTGCCGCAGCCCCGCGCTCGGTGGGAGCTCCAGTCCCAGTGCCCAGCATTATAGCCCAGCCAGTGCCCCTGCCTCAGGCTCCAGCACTGGGACACAAAGAATCGAGCTCACCTTTGAGTAAAGAGATGATATGTTAAATATGTATCTACATTATCCAACAGTTTATCAGCTGCAGTTTGTGTTTTTACTGATACAATACTTATTCTCCTCTCTTAAGGGTTTCATACTTTTAACATTTCAAGTAATACTGGTGATCATAATAGTCGGTGCAAGGCAGGATGTCCTTTCTACTTTGAGAACATTTCCATGAATCACTGCAAGATTTTTTTCTTTCTTTCTTTTACAGTTTAAGGGTAGTTTAGCACAGTGAGCTTTATAATAGAATATGCACATTGTTAAAATGTTCCTTAAAAAAAGATACTGAATATTTAAGAATTGTATGTATTAAGAAAAAACATTAAACCATTCTTGATTTCAAAATTGTTTCAGCAGAAGTAAAGTGTGTTTGAATAAGCACTCAAACCTTGAAATTTTGAATTCTGTACTTGGGAAATGAGGCCTAGTGAAAATATCTTTGAATTTTAGCATATATTTGTGAATCATACAAATGGTTGCTAACACAGAGGCGGATCTCATTGCAGATTTGCCTTTTTTTCTATAAATCAACAGTTTTTTAATTTCTCAGGAAAAACATGCTGACTAAAGTACAAACAACAACCATATAAATAGTATGCCTAAGATTACACTGCCTGAAATTGAAAACATGATGTCTGCAATTATCTTTTCCCTATTTGTTCTCCAAATACAACATAAAATCAATTTTTGAGAAAAATAACCTGCTTCATCTGCAGAAACTTTTGTTGGAAAATAGCAAAAAATTGTGACATTTTTATTTTTTCTTGTCCCCTCAATTTTTTTAGAATTCTCATTTCTACTATTTTTTTCTGACTAGCTCTACTAAAATAATATCAGCTCTCTCCCTCTCTCTGTCTCTGTGTACATTCAGATATACATGCATGTAAATCCTCTTCATAATTTTGTAGTGATTTTATAAAAATCAAAAGACTTTTGTATGCAAAAGTATGAAAAGGATGCACATATACTACTATATGGATGGGGATTTTTTTAGTTGGCATATGAATACCTTCCTATAGGTTCTCATGCAGTTTGACATAAGGATATAGGGCTTCTTGAACAGGTCCATGATTTAATGATTAGCAGCTGCAGCGGAAGGGATTTCTGGCCTAGTTTTGGTTGCACGCATTCACGGAGACACTCCAAACTTGTTTTATATCACGTTACATAGCAACAGAATACAGAAAACCCAAGCACTTCTCTTTCTGAGCATGGATAGTTGAGAGGCAATAAGAATTAGAATTAATAACAAGGAAATAACAACTAACAAGGAATGACAACACTGCATGTAGTGATGATGCCCTTAAATCATGCAGCAAATTCGATTCGAGGCACATAAATGATTTATCTCGTTAATGTAATTGAGCGCAGACTTTCCACTTCTCCAGTTCCCTTTCACGAAGGGCTCTTTGCTCAAAGAATGTTGTCCCATCTCATTTGTCTATGTCTGCAGACAAGGAAATTCACAACTTGTGCTGTTACTTCAAATAGCAATCCTTCTGACAGCCCTTGATCGAAGCAGCCCAGGGCCAAATTCCCCTCAGCTTACTTTAGTGCAACATCTGTGTCAGTAGAAATATTGATTGTACTGATATACCAGAAAGGATCATCGGAAGTCAGTGGGTTTATCTGTCTTTAGAGGAGCATAAAGAAGGCATCATCTAGATGGAGCTTCTGATGCCCAGAGGACTGGAGCACATATTTACAGTCCAATAGCTGCCTCATACAAATGTTCTCTCAAGACTGAAGTTGCACCTAGTGGTGCTTGCCACAGGGTCTTGGTCTTCTCCTTGTTCAGAGCATACCTTGTATTTTGTGTGCCCTGCTTCTTTAGGCTTCCTTTCCATGAAAGTAGGGAAGTATTGGGAAGAACAGACCAGTTCATGTCCAGGTCTCACCCTGCCTGGGAGCAAAGACACAGCCATGATTTGCAGCCTGGCACAGGGACTCAGGTACGGAAATATAGATATGGCCAGAGTCCCCCAGAGGCATGAAGGACATTCCTCTATTTCCAGAACTGGTCTGTGGAAAAGTGTTGATTCATGGACAGAAGGTGAGGATCAATTCACCTTGCTTCAGACGTCTAGAGTATACACTTGTACATCTGAATCCTTTTTTAATAAGGAAAACAGGCTCTTCTGTGTTCACAACTTAAATTACTAACTTCAGAATTCTATTTAATCACAAACTCTGCTTCTTTATCTCCAATACCTCTAAGGAGAATGAAGATGATAACTTTGAAATAGAAGCTTTCACCACAGCATGTAAAGTTGGGAGACAAGAATTCACACACAGCACTAGAGTGTATTAGCTACCTCACTTTGTGCTAAGTTTATCATAGATGCAACCTATGACTGAAGTCAGAACCAGATGACTTAACTTTAGGTTTGTATCATCGTAAGTGATGACAGAACTTAGCCCTTGATCTAAGCATTTCTTCTTTCTTTTTTTTATTTTTTGTCTGTATGGAAAGAGTAAAAAGAATAAATAAATAATAAAGGGTACACTTCCATCTGTTTTTGTTTGGGGCATTTTTTCTTCTACTGATGGCATCTTTAGCTGATAGGTTGGCTGGCATTTATCAGTCTTGTAAATATGTGATCATACTGGAATATCCTTTTCTTTGCTCACAAAACTTAGCCTGACCTAATATCTGCGTATAATCTAATCTATATATCTACATGTACTATCATCTTCTCGGACTCTTGGACTTTGATGCGATAATTAGCAGACATAGAAATGCCATCATGGTGGTTGAGAGTTGTCTGACACATTTGTCTATCTGTTCTTGAGAAGTTCTCTGTATTGTAAACTTTTATCATTTCCTTATTTTACGTGAAAAAGTTTTTTTAAAAAAGATACATACCAGTGACTAAACTATTCCACTCACTATGCAAATAAATTCAGATAAATGGGTAAAAAAAAGATAACTACTGAACTTGAATTACTAATTAGTCAGTAAAAACATGGAAAGGGAATAAGGTAAAGAAGAAGAAGCACTTGGAGACACCATCTTCTAAGATCTGAGCCGAAGGCAGGTATCCGTACATCTACAAAACAAACCGAGAGATCTGCAATCTAATTTCAAAATCTAAAGGATCAAATCCTTCAGTTTCACAAAAAATGTGTTTAGCACTGGTATCTTCACTGAGACTTCCAAATATTTGTAAAGATGACTTCATGTTTTTCCCATGTTTTACAGTTGTGTGAGGGAGAAGTATTACGAGTTTTTAATTATTATCTTATACATCAGCAGCACAGAATCATAGAATAATTTGGGTTGGAAGGCCCCTTCAGAGGTCATCCAGTCCAATCCCCTGCTTGAAGATAGTCCAGTTAGAGCAGGTTGCTCACATCCATGAAGTTTTGAATACGTTCAAGGGCAGAGATTTCAAAACGTCTCCAGACAACCTGGACCAATATTTGACCATCCTCACAGTAAAAAAAAAAATTCTTCCTAGAGACAGAACACTCTGGATTAAATGGTCTGATGATCTGAGGTGTTGAATATGAACCTCCAAAGTCACCCATCACAGGAGGGAAAACTGAAAAAAAATTTCAAATTCCTTTACCTGCATTTTATTACAATGCAAAGGCAAACTTAAATCACCTTAAATTCACTGTTTGATATGACCAACATTTTTACTAACTCAGGAAGACAAGCAGTGTCTTTCCTTTTTCTTTTTTCTTCTTCCCTTTTTTCTTCTCTTCTCTGCTCTTTTCTTCTCTGAGAGTAAGCAGACATCACAGTGTCTTTAGGCCTAGTCTTTCACACTCATATTTGTGTTTGCAATTTTTGGAAAAGTTTGCAACTTTTCTCTGGGTGTGAATAAAAAGATAAGAGCAGAACACAAGTGAAGACAGAGATAGAGTGTATCTTAAAAGGCAAGATCATTACAAAGTGTGAGGAGAAGAGAATGAGAAAGATTCTTCTGTCTTTTGCCCTACAGTTAAGAAAAATGTTGTGATCTTGGATTTAAATGGGATGAATAGAGTCATTATACCAAATGATGACATTGGGCACTGGCCCAACAGACTCTTGACATTCTTTCTGACATTCTCAAAATAGACTTTGCCTAATTATAATGTTGTTTACATCCATTTTCAGTGTCAAATATTTTTTGAATGTTTCTCCTTCTGTGAAGAAAACCCTAAGCATAATTTTAAGCCATTATATTAAGACTAGGAACAAACTCAAATGTCGGGTAATTGCTAAGAGCCTTTTGAGCACACTATGTAAGCTGGCAACCACAGTGCATCAGGAAGTTTCTGTTTTCAGCTGATACTCACTTTCAATTTCTAGTGTGCCTAAGGGTTTAATTGTACAAGATTCTAAAAGTCCCAATTCTTACATCCTTTTCAGACTCAAGTACTCTGCAAGCAAAGGTATGGCCTGCAATCATCAATGTCATGTCTGAGCTGCACTAATCTAGGATGCAGGGCTAATAAAAGCAGAGATGATTTGGCAGGGTGTACTTACTGTGTGCATATATACGCTATCTTTTTCATAGCGACAATTTACCATGGCAGTGCTGATATAATTCAAACAAATACAGCCTGTAGGGTACTGGAGATTCAATGACTGCTGATTCAGGCAAGTACATCTGGTTCCACACGTTAAAATTTGCCTGTGTGCCATATGTCATGTGAATTAGATTTCCTTTTCGCAGAGCTAAACACCAGATTAATCTGAAATGTGTCTGTTCACAGAGTGTAAATAGCTGTACCACAGGTCATCTTGAAATACTGCAGGAAGATGTGCAGCAACAGTCCCATTGAACACTAGTGGAGTACGCACACAGTACATACACACGCTTATAGTTATTTCTTCAAACTCCTGTTTTTATTTGTAACTATACATATTGCTGTAAAAAAAAGATCTTCCCAAACCCACTGTTTCTGAAAGTTGAGTCATAGTGGATCACACATGCACAGATGCAGGACTGCAGGAAACAGTACTGTATAAGTATGTGGAAGTTATTATGGAAGAAATGGTTTGCTTCTCAAGCACACACAAAGTCTTCCTCATCTGGATATATGAAACCACTTAAATGAGGATGCCTTCTGTGTATTTTCTCCTGAACCTCTTACCCACTGAGTAGCAGTGGTGAATAGCAGTTCCTTCAATAGCAGGCATCAAAGTATGAATTACACATTGCTATTCTATTGGTGAGATTAATTTATCAAAGATTTTCAGAAGCTGTAGTAAATAAAGGACAAATCCACATCAAAGACATGCTTAGGTTACTTTCTTAAAGACAATTTATGAAACAAGAAAAGATTATGGAACAGTTGAGGATTAGGGGTTATCAAGTCCACCTTGAAGTGTCAGGTTAAAAATACGGTTTCGTTGTTAAAGAACCATAGTACATGTCTGATTTGATAAGTGCATTCAAAAGAATACTTGCTTTAATAGTTGTAGCAGATTATTGATGAAAAAAGAAAAGATTTGCCTTCAATTTCAAATTGAGACTAGTCAAATTACAGAAAGTATAAATAAAGCAAAAGGCATTTGCAAAGGCTTATACCTATATCTTTGGAAATAAACCCAGCAGGTGCAGACCTCTGTTTAGAGCAACAAGGCACTTTAATGTTAGTTTCTAAAAGTCAGACCTGGGATGCTTGGATTTGGACTACCAGATCTTCATTTCT
This sequence comes from Aramus guarauna, assembly GCA_013400195.1. Classification (NCBI taxonomy): domain Eukaryota; kingdom Metazoa; phylum Chordata; class Aves; order Gruiformes; family Aramidae; genus Aramus; species Aramus guarauna. The sequence continues at coordinate 99,903 of VXBL01002248.1, forward strand.
GTGTTTTCATTCAATGGGATTACATAGATTTAATCTCATTTTAGTTTTGAGAAGAATTCCCAGGGTTAAGAAGCTGAATACAAACAGCAATGCATTGCAGAAGTCTCACACATTCACTAACAAAATTTACTGGTAAGAATGTGCCAATGGAAAGAGGACACGTGACAATTTTTTCTAAAAATTATAATCATAAGGAAATACATTTCTACAGTTTCACCAAACGTGAATTAAAGGTGGAAATATGTTCATTTTGTATTTGATATGCTCTTAAAAAGGCAGTAATTCGTACTTACACATCATAAGTCATGCAAGAGTTCTGTATGTTTATACTTTTGTGAATCTATTTTGACTCTTGGGAGCTTTATGCATATTATACTGCAATTTGGGTTGGATTTCAGGCTTTTGTGTCCTCAGCCCATCAGTCTTGGGTTGGATACTGAAAACCTCAGGATAAAGGCTGACTCAAGGTATGACATCCACCAATGGGAAGTCAGGATTTGCTCTGAATTAAAACATGTTGTAAACCTTGACACAGAAGTTTTTGGACCAGGATTGCAAAAGCCAATTGACTTGCTGGATCACAAACTTATGCACAGGATGGAATATATGCCAGATGGCATCACAGTGTTATAAAGTGTTCTTCCAAACATTCTTCCTGGTTTTGGTTTAGTACCTGCCTCTGCACTATGAGGTTCTGACAGCTTTATTGATTGCATCTCATTTCTAGTCACACTGATCATCAAAACAGTTATAAAGGAAAAGATGTGATGGAAAGTCAATTCTAAAAATGTAGAACTGACTTTAGGTTAAATGCGATAGGCCTATCACCTCCAGCTCATAATCTAGGGATTTATTTCTGTCCAGTGATAGTAAATAAATTATCTGTGTGTACATTCAGAGCTACAGTTGCACTTCCTTTTTTCCAATTTCCTTCTTTAGCTTTAAACCCCCAAATATTAATATTTAATCAGAAACATCAAGAACTAGCATTTTTTCCTATTTCTTGTCTCCAGGAAAAATACATTGATTTTGTCCACTGATTCCTAACCTTGCCATTTTTCCTGATACCACCAGAGGAATATTGCTTCTCCCCCTCACTCTTCTTTGGGCTAGAGTGACTAAGAATTAATCTTGCAAGTGCTAAATAATGCTGAATTAGGACAGTTTACATCTAGGTTACAGCATTCAAAATACTTTTTTCTGCTCTGCCCTTTGTTTAGCCTCTTTGATTTATTAACGGAGGTTTCTTTTTGATCTGGCTTTACCTTGTCAGTCGTTCATGTCCCACCCATGGACTTTTTATTTCTTTTTCATCTAGTGATGCTGGCAAAGAACTTCTATAAAAAAAAAAAAGAGAGAGAGAGAGAGAGGGAGGGAATTGGGATTGTCATATAAAACCTGTGTTACTCAGTTTTCAATATCTCATTGAACTTCTCACAGCTTTGATATTTTAAGTAGGTATCACAACAAAGGGAAAAGAAGTGACTGGAAAGGTAATGCAGTGTATTAGGCTTGTTAATGGCCCTGAAAGTCCCAAGAAAACTTGCTGAAAGAAGGATCCTTTCCCATGAGTACTATTTAATTTCTCTGAGAGGGTTTTCCTGGTGAATTAAAAGAGGACATTTAAGCAATGCAACTGCTATCTTAGCCTATGCTATGTGCACAGTGACATTCACGTTTATTTTAAAAATCTTTTTGTTAAGAAGCCTATAGTAGAGAGATTTCTGGAGAATCTGTTTCTTCTTTTGCTCTGCTGCTAGCATACTTGGAAAATGTAGAAAATTGGAATAGAAACCCAAGTTTTTCCAAAAAGGGCAGAATAAGATCAAATAAGTGGTAAGAATATTTTACTAAATAATTCCTCTTATGAGCTGTATGTAATGACCCTGCTCCAACAATTCAAATTATTAAGTGTGACAGTGCAAAGCAGATTGAACATTTATTTAGAAGAATTTAACAGTGCAACATATGGGAGTCTAACAAGAGAAGGAGTGAGCTGGCTTTTACATTGTCATTTGGGGTCATGGGAGACCCCGAGTCTGATCTATCTTCAGCCATATATTTCTTTATATAATACAGACAAGTCAATTAACATCTTAGTTCCTCATCTATAACCCAGTTAATATCATCCTGGATTGCCAGGAGGTTCCGAGTGTTACAGATGCAAAAAGATGCCCGTGCTTTGACTAGAGGTGAGGCTGGCAGTAGCAAGGATGCAAGTCCTGCACCTTTTCCCTGGTCTGCACCAGGAGGGTTTCTTGTCTCACAAAGTCATCCTGCGTGAGACTCCTTCCTGGCTGAGCCGGCGGGGGGCAATCGGTTCAGCCGAAAGCTCTGCTGTGCTCCAGCACCTTGGCTCCTGGGCAGAGTTTGGCTTGTCTGGGTTCATGCCAGAGACCAGATCCCATTGGCTTTGGGAGGGGAAGCCAAAACTCATTATTACTGTCCTCTCCAGGTTCTGTGTGGTATTAAGAGGCTTGCATCTCTGCCATGTCTTATTCACTCTTTGCCTCAAAAGTGATGAGGTTCCTCCTTCCCCATCAGCAAATAGGGCAAGGACCTCCATTATTTGCCTAGTGGATTTAGCTGCTGCTATCCAATACAGAAAAGTTACCACTACTTTAGTGGGTGTTTCCATCTTTGCTTTTAATGTGATCTTTAATATAACAGAACTTATAATCTACAATTTTAACTTAAATCTGTTTTCCCTGTTGGCCTGTCTGGTCCACTATCACCATTAGTTAGAGGTAACCTTTCAAAATCAGTCTTTTATAGTAAGAGGGGAACATAGGGCTTTTCCCAGCTCTGTGATATGATCAAGATTGCTCCCACATCTGGCTCACTGTGTAGACATGATACTATAAATAAAAAAGCAGTGTATCCTACCAGTACAAGCAAGTTTGTGGAGTCCCTGAGAATGGCAAGACAGAAGGATGGTGTGGGGTCTGTGGCTATGTGCTGGGAGACGCAAAGGACTGCAGGCAGAATGCTCCAAAACGATAGGTGGTCATTGAGATCACATGTGGGAAACAGGACAGGCATTGCTGTGTTTGCTCCCCCTTCCTCCAGCAAGGCTGGCTGGAGTGAGCTGTGGGAAAAGCTCACAGCGAGTACCGATGTTCTGCAAGAAGTCTTGTCACAGAGTGTCACGGGGAAGCTGTGGCCAAGTGTAATGTTGATTTATGCTAGAAAAACTTGCAGTTAGCTTTAATATGACTTTATTTTGTACAGTGGCTTTCATTTGAACCCCAAATACTTTGTGGCTGTGGCTCTTAGCTAAATGAACTAGTTGCACAGGCTCCCTTAAAAATGAACCCCTTTGGTACCAGGGCACTAATACAAAACATTGGACTTGATGCAGACAATTTTGGTATCGCACCCACCAACCTCCAAAGCAAACCACAGAAAGGAAAACATCACACAATATATCTAGGGAAGCATCAGCTGCTGATTTAATCCTGTAAGCAGATTTCTATGGCCATAGCACATAGATGTCTTGTACAGAGCAAGAAAAATTTCTTGAAATTCCTCTTAAGACTTTGCTAACCATTCGGTCTGTCATTTTCTGCAATGAGCCTTCTAAAATCAGTATCCAACTTTTCAAACAAACACTCCAAAGCTTATGATATTAATTCAAAGCTCTTGTTGAGCTTATGCAATCAGATTCCACATATAGGGTTTTTTTCTGATAGATTCAAAAGACTGCCTACATTATGTTATATTGGTGTGTGGACCTGTCTTTCATTTTTTCAGAAAACTATCTTGATTCCCATTTCTCTTTGTCTCCTTTTGAAATGAGAAGTTCAGTTAAAAAGTACTTTACTGATCTAAATATTTACATGGACTGTACATAGCCTAGAAACAACCAGTGACCTACTGGGGTAGTTTAAAATTTGCACTGTTCTTGGCTTTCCTACGACAAGGGTATGATGTCAGCCAGGCCCAAAAATCAGAACTAGTTGAGTAGCTCCTGTGCTATGTGAAATAAAGGGAATTAGCCCTATCAGCATGGAGTGGCCACTGAAATTTCTATAAAGAGCATTGCTGGAAGTAGTACTTCCATGAATCTTTTCAATGTTGGATTTCTTCAGGAAAAAGAAACAGAAATAATCTGTTTCAGGTTGAACCACAATCAGTTCATTATCTAGGGGATGCAGTAAAAATATGAAACCCTGTGGAATATTTTTCCTTTGCGCCATCTTTCAACTCTGTCAGCAATAACCACAATACACAGAGACACTGAGCACCTTCAAACATTTTGATCCCACTACAATCAGTTGGAATGGAAATTTTAGGAAAGAGCAGCTTTCCTACAGGATCAAGCCTTAACCCTTACAATCCAAACTGTTCTGATATTTGCACATCTAAAGTAATAAAGACTTTATACGACACCATCCCTACTTTCTTGAATAGGCTATGAAAATAGGTCAGTTATTCTCAATTTCTTATTAATTATTTTCAATTTCTGGTCTGCTATTCAACAATACAACAATGCTGGTTGGATTGGACCGCAGAGCTGTTTATACATTTCCAAAATCAGTGCTTATTTATTCAGGAATGTAAATCAAACATTTCTGCTTAGATTAGACTTGCAGAATCTAGTTCCTATAAATGAAAGACAGGTGACAATGCCCCTTCCAACATATCAAAACCAACAAACTTATTTTTGTAATGGAATTCTATTATATTTTGTCTGGACAAATTTAGTTTTGAACTTCCATAGAAGAATATAGAAGGAAAGAACTTGATCCAGAATATAGTTTTACATATAAATAATTTGATTCATATAACTACGACTGAACAGGAGAGTTTTATAGAACTGAGCTTCAAATTGTAGTAGCTAAACCTAGAAAAATACAAGATTCATTCTGACACAGAATAAGGGCAACATGGATCAGCTTTTGATCATCCTCGAACTGCGGCTTGGCTTTCCCCACCGTGGCCAACTCGCATCTCCCTTTGTGCAATTGGCTTTTGAAATTACATGTTTCAACAATTGCTTAAATGTCTTTATTTCATGATCTCTCACATTAGAGATCCTTCAAATCTGACCTACACATTGAATTGTTTCAATTAGAGATGACCCCTGCTTTAACTTTTCAGAAATTGCTTGTTTCTCGTGCCCGGGCTACAGAATGGGGCATAATAGAAGGGTTTTAGTGGTAACTGGAGAGCTGAGCCCTGCAAAGGTCCGAGCCCCAGCTCAGTGCTGTGCAAGCCACGTCCCTGAAGCACCTGGCCACACTCAGGCTGACAAACAGCCCTGCCATTATTCATCCGTGAAAATGGCGTGCTAAAACACAATGCCCTGAAAAACTAACCGCAACAAAGCCCCGAAGTAAGGCAACTTCATTTCCGTGTGCCTATCAGCTAATGATAGAAGCTAACAACTGATTTCTCAGGTAATGCCACAAGGACGAACAGGCGCTTTTTTCTGTTTGAAAAGAGGTTTTCTGGCAGTGGCAATGACTAGAATATTTTTTATATTTTTCTAAATGATCCTTTCACTTGCAAATACCAAAGCTGGGTCATATCATAAAATCTGAGAAATTCAGAGTTTATTATTAAACTTTACATTAACCTTAGAGTCAATATTTCTATAGGATTCATTTTCTGTTATATATTGTGATTCTGCTGGGTCTTATTTACTACCTATAGGAGGGACTGGTAGCATCTTTGAAATCATTTTCCTCAAGTGAAAAAAAAAAACACCAACCCCGCCCCCCCCCAAACCAGTACTGGAAACATCAGAAGTTCGTGTTCTAATGGCTGCAGCTTAAGTATTAGAATCTGAAACAAACTTCTGACAGAAGAGATCAGTTAGGAAATTTCTTATTTATCTTCAAGGCTTAACAACTAAGCTCCTCTGCTCCGATATGCTGTAAAGTACAAGAAGTGAATTTTTGGCACAGGGTCTAGCAAAGACTTAGAAGCCACAGTAGAACTTCACAAGATTATTTATTATATGCCTTTAGTATTGCTGGTCAGAATTTTTTCAGATTTTCTTTTTGTTGATAAATACAAACCAAACCAGAATGTCAGTCTTCAAGGAAAAAACTGAAACAATATTGTCTTTACAAAATAAAAAAAAAAATTAATTAATTTTTCTTACAAAGAAAGCATTAAGCCTTTGTGAAACTAGAAACATTTTGTCTTCCATGCATTTTTTCTTTTTAAAAATAGAAAAATCTATCTTCTGGTGGTTAAAGAGGATTTTACCATTCTTTATAACAGTCACAGTCCTGCTTTCATTTTTCTGATGATTTTTTTTAATCATCACATATGTTTTGTATTGCACTTTAGGAATGAGAAGTATTATAAGTGGGTCAGTTTATGTAAGGGATAGCTGCCAGAAAGCAAAATCTAGTTTGTGCAACATGGCAGGCTCTGGATAAAGGTCCAAGTCAAAGCTCTGCCCTTCTGTTTTGGAATCTCTATTGACTCCCCGTTAAGTATCCTCCTCCTACTTTACAGCAATGAGTAACTATTTTTTAAAAAGCAGGTAAGTGATTATGAAGTATTACCTTTACAAACAGCGCTCAATTTTGAGTTTTTCCATGGCAGATCCCTGTCCCTGTGTATATTCATTATTCCCATATTTCATGAAAACTGCATTTGATTTGCAAGTTATTTAGAAAACCTCCATCAAGAATACTCAGTATTTGTAATTGCATTCTTAAAAATTGACTGGATGAGTATGTCAAATGGCATGGGGTTTTGTCCTTATTAGGATTTTTTTTTTCTTATACCTGTTACATGTAGAAAATATTTATGCCTGTTGATTGATTAAAAACTCAAGGATCTAGCAATATTTAGTTATAATTTGCTGCTCTGTTAGATAGTCCTGCTTTGTTCAAATGCAGTTGTAGATAGTCAACTCTAACTTTACTGAATTCAACTCAACTATGAAAATTTATAGATTTCTTTTTTTTTTTTTTACTATGACTGTTAACAATATTTTAAGAATTTTTCCAAGTTGCATCTGAAACGATCAGCAAGGATACTGGTTTTAGTGCCTAGTCTCCTAAATACCAAGGGGCACACTCATGTTCCTGATTCAAGACAAACAAGGTTGTATTAAAAACTGAATATAACAAGGAAGCACACTAGCATGTATAGGCAAGAGTCCTGTGGCCATCTTAACCTGGGAATAATGGAAGAGGGCAATTGTGAATGGTTTAGCAAGTCCTTGAGGACCTCTCTCTGGTTACAGGTTGTAACAGAAGATTTATTTTGCTGCCCCTGTTAAAGAGTTGATCTAGTCTGCCTTACACAATTGTTTATTCCCAAATAAGATATTTCAATCCTGTGGTCTTCAGAGTGCCCATTGAAAGCACTAATTAGTGATCGTTTAAAGTACTTAGGTAATGTTAACTCCAGCACACAAGGGATGCTCTTGAGTCTGACCCCTGCTCATTCCATTTCTTTTTGGAGCTTTGAAGACAATTGATTTTTGAAGACTGCAGCCTTCCCTTAAAATCAGGGACTAAAAGAGTGGGGACCTAATCTTGAGTCAGCCATTCATGTCATCTTTAAAGACATGTTTACTTTTTTCCCTCTGGATGTCAATTAATAGATTTTAAAGTCAGTGAATTAACCCAATGTGAAAGAGTTTAGAGCACAATTGCATGTGGGCAGAAAATGCTAATTATAAATAATCAGGCTCAAGAAAAAAAAAAAACAAACCAAAAAAAGACCAAAGTGAGCGCACCCTAAATAGCTGATGGGAACAGGTTAAAAAAAAAAAAAAAAGACAGTTAAAATTTTTAAAGTTAGCTTGAAAACAGTATGTAGAGTTACATGGAGAAGAACACCAGTTGAAACGATATGAAAGGTAACTTGGAGCTGACTTTTGCACACACTGGGTAAAATACAAGCTATAGTTTCCCTTCGTGTGGAAAAAACCCCACCCTAAGAAAGACTCTATACTGGCTAAAAAAAGTCCGAGGTAGCCATAAAGATATCTGGAGACCAGGTTGGTAAAGGAATCTCTCACTGGCATCTTTTGGCAACATCTCTTTGCAGTGGGTGCAGTTGTATTCAGAGATGTATATATGTCTTTACAGAATTGTAGTTATTATCTCTCCTAGCTGTACCTGCACCAGGGCAGTGGCATTTGGGTTTAGTAGCACTGGCATCACCACATACACCATCATCAGCATTTTTACTAGATCTGATCCTTCTCAGAGCTAGTTTAGATGATCTGGCCCAGCCATGCATCAGGACAAGGAAACCCACAAAATTCCCTGAAAAATGACCTTCCTCCAAACTTACTGACTTTCATTACAGACACTTTCCTGTTAAAAATTATGCAATTTAGGATTAATTGCTAGACAGCTGTTGGGACAAAATTATGCTTTACAAATAGGGAAGTAGCCTCAAAGATTTTCTTGAAAGCTGAGCTCAGGTCAGGAGCTACTGAGCATCTTCAAAAAAAGGGTGGTCATTAAATGCCCTTGAAGTAGACCTGCAAGACCAGATGGGAAGAGATCCTTTTGAAGAAGAACACCTGACCCGGTTTGGGAATCATGGAACCTCCCACCATCTGTCTAGCCCCCTGTTTTGACAGTAGTTTTAGCACTACAGCCACAAGTGGAGTACACTTTCTGACGGCTCCTCCTAAAGGTCTCACTGTCAGAAGGTGTGCCATAGTTCAGTGCTCTCTGAAACATTCTTGAAATTTGAAGTTCAGAAAAGAGAGGTGAAAGTACAAAAAAACCCAAAACAACAACAACAACAACAAAGTCCAGTTTCAAGGCAAAGAAGCCATTTTCCAAATCAAGAAAGCCATGCAGTGCCATCAGAAGAGGTTTCTTAACTCCTCCACCACGACTAGGCCATTTTCACATACTCAGTTGAAGGAAATTCTGACGGAATGTGTCATACATGGAAAATACAGACCAACAATCTCTTCCAACCCAGCAAAACTACCCGATACTGAGATTCTGCTCTCCTGCTTTGGGGACTGGGATTTCTGAACACGAAGTTGTACTTAGCTCAGTTTTTTAAAAAAAATCTAATGCCTTATTATCATGAAGTAGAAGAATTTGTTAGTAGTATTTTTATTTTTACCTCAATTATTAGTATATTTGAACATTATTAGGACATCACCACAATGAACCAAAGCTGAGATTTGGCAATAGTTGCCTTTTAACATTTATAACAAGCTCTTAAACAACTTCTTTCATTTTAATTTCAGAGAATATATACTGCTAAATAAAGGACTCTTTCCTTGTGAAGGAATTAGCGGAGTAACACTTGAAAGAAAAACTTATACACTCTAAATCAAATAAATATGCAGGGATATCTTGAAATTAATAAAACAGTCGCTGTTGTTTGTATTGGGTAAGTGTGGCAGGAAAATAGAAGCTTTCAACTTTTAGCTATAAAATGTAATTTAAATATTTCTTTTGTGAAGCATGCACTCTTTCATTAATATGTATGTTTGGCAGCAGGTTTGAATGCACTTTCTTCTTTTCATCACTGGTGTAGCTTTGTTTTCTCCAAAAGTCTATACTTCTTGTTTCAATCATTTTAAATAGAAGAGAGGGATGTGTTAAATTTTCTTTCTCTGAGTACTAATTGCTTTGCCAGTGCATTTTAGACTAGAATAAAGGTGGTGAGGTATTTTGATAGAAAGCAGACTATTGGGTAAACAGGGCTGCTACCGTGGAAAGAGGGCAGGAGGCTGGCACGTGGTAATAGCTTGAGCAGATACATGGTAAACAGCTGAAACACACCTATGTTCCTGCTAAGCTGAGTTCATCGGAGATGACAGGGAGCTTTGCCTTTAAAATAATAGACAAAGCATGACTGAATGGGAGCAGGACCAGCCTGGTAGCTGCATTGTAACTGACCTAGCAGAAGACTGGATACCTCTAATATCACAGGGAAAAATACACAGATCTTGGTAAGTCATTGCCAAGCATGAAATCACTTTAAAATTGCTACATAATGCCTTTTTTAAACTCTATGTGATGAGGAACCATAAAATGTAAAAATAAAATAAATAAAAAAAAAGAGATTAAACTGGGAAAGAAACTCACCTATGGCTAAGTTTGTATATTGGAAAGGATTCAGATAGCCCATTAAATACCCCAATGGTTATTTACAATAGGATTAATTTCATTCACATTGGAGAATACCTATTATGTTTCTTTAGTTTATGGGTAAGCAGCTGTCCCATTAAAAGGAATCGATCTTCTACAAAGCTTGTATCTGAACATAGCACTGCCCACTGTGCAATAACTCCTTTGTATTTGAGAACTAATATGCCATGCAATTATGATCTACAGAGGGTTGTTGGGTTTGGGTTTTTTTTTAATCCTCCAATTCCTTAAGAAATTATCTTATCACTCCACCATAATCGAGCATTCCTTTTTGGTTCTACAGATCAACGAAAGGGTTAAAAGTTCTCTATCTCTATCGTGATCTTTGCTGAACTGGTGTATGGGAATGAAATGGTTGCCAATTTGTTTGCAATGCATTCTGACTGTACGGGAGTTCTTTTTTGCCTGACAGGCAGGTGAGATCAAAGTGGTGCAGGACAAAAGGGGCTCAGCAGTGATTTGTCAGGGGACGAAAGGCAGTCCTGTCTGGGAAAGTGGCTGTAGCCCAGAACGAGCCTTCAGATCACTAACACACTAAAGAAATCATGGCATGAGAAAAAGTACAGCAGAAAAGGTTCAAAGGTCAGTTTTATTTGGTTTGGATTATTGGTGCCTCCTTTTAAACCAAAGAGCAAGAAGGGGAAAAAAGAACAGGCTAATAACCTTTGTTATTGTCCAGGAAAAAAACTCTTTTGTACACATTGCTCGGGGATTGTCTGTAATTAAAATGCTGTTGTTAGATCCAGGACCTGATCCTGCAAAGTTTTACTCATGTGAGTAATTCTCCATTGCATGAATAGTCCTGTGGGGTTGCTCACGTGAATAAAGATTACTTTCATGACAAAGAGTTTGCAAGTTCAGGCATTACATTTGGTTAAGGGATGCAGGTGTGTCTGTGTGTGCCTGTATCTGTGTGTCTGCTCAGAGGTGGGTGTCCTTCTTTCTAAGCAAAGATTAGATTTTAATGAGTGACCTGAAAAAAATTATATGTTTGAAAACTCAAAACTTAAGACAAAAGCAAATAAATAAATCTCCATAGCTGTTTGCATCCTGCTTCCATAAAATTCAGGTGACTATGAAACCCACTGTTCTCTGTTAATCCAGATGTTTGCCTGACAGCTACTTCACTGATTTATTTCAGAGGAGCTCTGTGAATCGCCATCCGCTGTAGATCATTCCCAGCAATTATTATCTTCCAAATATTATTGAACAAAGAATGTCTTGGCTTAGGTATTAAACAGATGGTCCTATTCCTTAACTGGTGGAGGATGCTAGTGACATAGGCTGCCTCTGGCTCATTTGGGAAATGGCAATCCTCTAGCTGAGGAGGAGGCCCCCGCAGGGCTTTCTGGAGCTGTGACACACACCCTGCCAACAGGCAGTGGAGAAGTGAGGGGGAAAGGCGTGGGCTGCCCAACCCTTGTGTGCTCCAAATAGTCAAATAATTGAGTGTGAGGTGGTAACACAGAACGAGAGTAGGTGTAAGCCTTGCTGGGCATCACTTTCATCCTCCTGAGTGGCTAGGCTGAATTGAATTGGGTAGTAGACTGAAAATTATGTGTACTTTTTTACTTCTGTGAGGGAAAATGGTAAAAGTAGTAAGTAAATCTCTAAACTTTTCCTGCTCCACACTGAGATTACTTCCAGTGCAGAGTAGGGAAAGAGCCAAATGGTCAGAGTTTAAAAAAAAAAAAAAAAAGAGGGGGGAGCTTTTGTGATCAGATGCAAGCACAAGGTAGGATTTGTTATCCCTGGATCGGCTGTGCATAAAAGCCATGGTGGGGAGGATGTAGAAGTAGAAGGAGAACTGTACTTCTTTTAGCAATATCCAAATTAACTGGAGAAGTTTCTTTGAAAAGTATTCCAGGATTCCCCTACTGAGATCAGTTTTTAGGGAACAACATTACTCTTTGATGTAGCTGGAACAAAACTCAAGGTAACACCTTTCATATATGAATAAACAAGATGCTTCTGAGACAAACAGGTAACGGTGCCTTGGACCACACATAGGTGATCTGACTTTTTCATATTACAATTCACCCTTGTTCACAACCTTGAGACCAGAGTGTTGCAGCTACCTGGTCTACCAAACTGTTTTGGGGATCATTCTTTGCATCCTGTGTCTGACACTATTTGGAGTCCTGCAGCTCTGGGAACTGAAAAGTATCTATTGAAAAACAGCTAGTGGTAGTCTGGCAGAATGTCTGCTAAAGACCTGATGATGGGAAAAGGAGAGGGTGTGAGTAGCATTGTACTCTTTTCTGAACAATTCCAGTTGAAAAATACGGCAAAGGCTGTTGCTTCTTGGGGGATCTTCTTATGGTGGGTAGTTTCAAAATATTTCAGTAAAATTCTCTGCTTTCCTGAAAAAGATTCATACCCTTCTGTTGCAGAAATTCCTGATGTATTTTTTCTTTCTGTGGTTAAGTGTTAAAATCAGAGGACATCTATATTTCAGAGAAGTAAATAAACCTGAGAATTTCCAGAGACCCGTTGGGATTCTAGCAGTCTTATTTAGATTGTCTTGTAGTTTTGGATTGTGAATCAATCCTAGTTAGATCCTCACTGTAGTCTTAAAGCAAGAGCCATCAACCCAGAAAAGGAGGAGTGCATCCAAAACAGAAGCTGATTTTCTTCACTTTGGAGATTGCTGCTGTGGCCTGTGAGCCAAAATACAGAAACAGAGGTGGCTGAAGGAGCTGATTTGGACTCAATTTCCTGTGCACGGTTTGTGAGAGATGATACAGGAGCAGCTCTGGAAATTTCTTTTTTTATTTTTTGAGATAGATTATTAAGGCAAATAACTGGATTACCTATGAAAGATTCATGACAGCAAAGAATACCCTTTGGAGAAAGCAGTTCTCAGGCATGAAGATATAAATAAGTACTTACCCAGCCTCCTGTGATTCACTGAAGAACCAACTCTGAAAGATACATCAATACTTTCAAAATGAGCCAAAGAAAAAATCCTGGTCCGTACATATCTGCCTAAAAAAGGCCTCAGTAAAAATATCTATGATGCCACATCTATGAGATGCAATTCATCTACGCTGGGAGTATTCAGATGTGGTGAAAAAGAATCATCTGTGCTTACTAGTCAGACATCCCAACTAGAGGAGAGAGGACGCCAGATTTCATTTCCTAGTGACAAAATTCTCTGAAATAAAACAGTGAAGTGGGGTGAGATGTGGCAATAAGAGTTAGAGATGGATAAAATAATATTGGCCTATAACTCATAGTTCTGCTTTTCTGAGTTTATGAGCTTATGTTACTTAACTTTTTCTAAGGAAATGAAGGCAGCTGCCAAAGTAGCAATGAGGAAAAAAAAAATCCATTACAAATTCACCTGTGGCTTCCAGCACATGTGAAATTTTGCCGTGGATATTGGTGATACCAAGATTCCCCATACCTGGTGTTTACGTGACTAGTTCTGTGCAAACCGTTAGGCATCATCTGAAATCTGGTATCTAAGACCAAGTTACAGCATTCAGCAGTGCTGCAGTTGTGCAATGTAAAAAGCAGGAAAGAAAATGGCCCTGACCTCCTTTATTGACCACAATATATCTCTTTGCCACCAAAAAGCCCTCTTCAGTGGGAAAATATTCTACTGGGGATAATAATCACCAATTTAAACCAGAGGCTGCAAGTAGCAAGGAGGGAGTTAAAGTTCTTCCCCCTTTGTGATACCAGCTGTGTCACAGGCAGCCCTCAGTCCATTTCTGCGTTGTCATCAATCACAAATTACGTCTACATCTTCCTTTTACAATTCTTCAGGAACATACTTTATTTCTTTTGGTTAACACGGTGCTAATTTGGGAAATTTTTCCGCAGACAGAAGAAGTAGTAGAAGATTGTCTCAGATTAGAAAGTGCGCTAAGATAACATACTATTAAATTATTAAACCTCCCTCTTTATGTTACAGGTGAAAAATATACCTTCAGATCTAGCAGCTCTGACAGCCTTACCCACTTGTGAAATTGGGTTGAAACAGGAGAGCCAAATTGTCTTGATCTCCCCAATACTTTCTGTGCTATCTTAGATATAGGAAGTCTAGAATATGGTATTAATCACTTGATTAATAACCTAATTCATGAAATTACTATGAAATAGAATTTGTTAAAGGCTGCAGAAGAGTGCCAGAGGCACTGAGGCCACTTCTGCTACACGGGGCAACCAGTGACAGGAAAGGACCCTGGTGCCAGAGCCCTCTGCCTTGTGGCAGAGCAGGTGCCGAAGGGCAGAGGGCAGCCAGGAGCGAGGCAGCAGGGGCTGCCAGGGCTGCAAGAGAAGTCAGCAAAGAGGGTTTGATACCCAGACACCGAGTACCCCGGGGAGGGATGCTGAAACATTATGCAAAAGGGAACTCAGTGTGGTGGCATCTCAAATGACAGTTGTATTGCTAGGCCCAGCTACTGCTCAGGAAAAGTACTGCAAGCTCTACCTTGAAATGTCAACGTTAAAGTGTCTGGATAAGAAGAATAAATTTCCCAAAGGAAGGCAGAGGAATGTAGCAACGAAAAGAGATTAATTCCTCCTTGTTTGCAGTGCTGGTCAGTAGGGCTTCCACTTGCACGGAATAAGAAAAAAAAGTCATATGTGTTTTTTCTTGGCAGCTAATTTCCTCTAGGGACTTCCAGATCTAGCAAGAGAGACCTTCAGTCCCTCCCTAGAGAGGGACCCTGTGGGAAGGGTCCATACAAGTGGAGGCCACTTTTCTGCTAGCTTGAGTAAGCCCCAGAGCCTAGTCCCATGTTCTCCTCCACCGCAGATCTTCTGGGTGACCATGGAAGAAAACTGGAGGGGAGCAAAATAACACTGATTTCATCCCAAACCTCTTGGTACTCCTCAGGACAACTCTGGGTGACCCCTGTGTCCTGAATGCCTCCTGCCTGCCTAACACAGACAGGACAGAGATGTCATGGCCAGTGTCTGAAACTCTGTAACCAAAGAGGCCGTAGCGATGCTGGGTCTAGAGATAAAATGATATAGTTGCAACTGTACTTGGGACCCTCGACAATTACTTAATTGCTCCATTTTATCTTCCATCCAGGCCCTGATAGATAGATGTGGGGAGTACCAGAAGGAAAGATTGTTTTAATTTGTTCCTCCTTCCCACTGCACATTTTCTTTCCTCTGACCTTTGCTGTGTGGCATGTCAGTGTCTGTTTGTGCACATGTATGTGTGAGGAATACGAATGGGATCATTCCTTCATGCACTGGTGACAAATGCCAGGTACTTTCATCTCTCCCCTTGAGGCAAAAGAAGGAATTCCATTGAAATTCATCTAAGGTACTAATTTTAATTTGTGTTTCTGTTTGTTCTCTACATTATCTCTTTAGATTTGAAAGTTGCATAACCTTTCCTTCCTGTACTTCTCCTACCTACTTGGCCCTCTTATCCCTTGATCTAGGTGAAACTTCAAGATACTTTGCCTCATGACCACCTTAGGACAACATATAACCGTGAATGGGATTCTCTGGGATAACCCCAGCTGTGTGATGCAGATCTTGATCTGAAGTAGTCCTCCCTACATCATCATAAGTTTAAATGCAAAAGTTGCTAATCTTCAATTTGGAGTGGATAATTCCTGACACTAGACTTTTTCTTCCAGGGGCATGCACGTGGCATTTCCCTAAGGCAGCTAGTTCCATTTTTTATCCCTGGTGCTTGGGCAGCCCCATGCACAGACCTGGGCCTGACCCCTATGCCTGTCATCCGATTTTGCAAAGTGTTGATCCAACCACAGGTTGGAGAAAGAGAGATCTTTTATCTTTAGGTAACCCAATTCCCAAAGATTTGCAGGGCTGAGTGAGATCGTAACAAGCCCCTGATTGTGAAAGTAACCAGGGGATAAATTCTAAAAGTAGTAAGAGATTTATCTGAATAGCAAGTCCTTTAGGCACGAAGCGCAATTACATCATGGATATGGGCCAATTACTTCTCTCAGGTACACCACAATTCTCTCTAAATCTAAAGAAATGCTTTGAAGCTGATTTCAAAAACACATGCTGAGTTACCAAAAACAGGAGCAAAGTTTTTCCAAGAACTCAGACTATTAAGTGAGGATTGAGATACCAAAGGTGTGAAGCAGGTATGTAAATCTGGTCCCCAAGTTACCAGCAAATTACATTTCTATTGTTTTTACACTCCCTCTCTCCTCTTCTAGACATCCTCATATCCCTTGTGTTTCGTTATTTTCATGGCTGCAGTTTACAGTTCTGTATTGGTCTGAATATCCCTATTGTAGCACAGTTTGAGCCTGCCGCAAATCTTTACAAGCCACGTGACAGTCATCTAAACTGCACCGTCGCACATATTTTGGTAGTGTTACATTTCTTCTCCTGTTTCCTTTGTTGCTTGTGTTGAAAAGCAGTAAGCAACAGAGGGAAGAAAGAGACCTAAAGTTTTTGTTCAATGTTGCTGCATTCATTGTTTTGGATATTTTCATTCAGTAAACCATTAAGAGATTATCTGAGAACAAGGGAAAATAATTTTTCTAGTAATAAGATTGGGCCTGATCCAAATTCACTGAGTTAAAGAAAAGGCTCTTAGTGAATTCCATGGACTTTGAATGAAGGATTAATCCCTTGGTCTTCAGCGAGAGAAACTCTTGCCAACTTCAGTAGAAAATTCCTGGAGTAAGGAACTTAGGCATTTGCATCTTTATGTCATCATCATCATCATCATCATCATCATCATCATAATAACAATAACAACAACAACAACAATCTCAAAGTATCAGTAAACCACAATGTTTTCAACCTAAATACAGAAGTTTAAAAATTCTAAATTAATTTATTGTCTGAAGTGCAATATAGCAGTGGCTCACATAATACGTATAGAATCAACTTTATCATTCTAAATCTGCAGACCTCAAATTGTTTGTTCATAAACCATAAAAAGTAACTGTAAACATGAAAAACATTTAATATGAGTGGATAAAGGGAAAAAAGCAGATATGTCTGTTATGCATTTAACATTTCCTTTAGAGAATTCTTTCTATCTATTTTCATTTTAAATTATCTAAATCTTATTTTCTCCACCTGAGAAAGCAACCTGAACCTTGGAAGCTATGAATTTACTCCCCGGAGCTTTCCTCCTCCACTCTCCCTTCATCCTGCTTTCTGGGAGTTAATAGCGTACGATACAATAAACAGTATTGCCTACACGTATAGAACAGGGTAATGTGATGCTGTGTGGTCTGGAAAGTCATTTAAACAAGATTATATTGTTCACGGGGTGCAGAATAGCCCCGCTAGGAAACCACAAAGAAACAAAATATAGCTGAATAAAATCAATTGAATTTTATAACCTTTTCCCCATATCAGCAGGTGTGAGCGGACTGCATCGAGCAGGAAAGTTATGTTCCGAAGATGACATTAGCACATTGCAAACAAACACCTAATAATCACCGAGGCTCTGTTTTCTTTGAGACCTTCCCACGGTCCACATTTCAGCTAGGATGGATTTTTAATTGGTGAAAGAGGGCGATTTTTTTTTTATTTTTTTTTTTCCCCTCCCCCCTGCTGGGGGCTCCACCCACTGCCTCGGTATTTACTGCTCTACAAATTGTAACTTCCTTCTCGTTAGAGTAACGGACCCGCCGTAAATCAGCGCCGGGGGCCGCAGGAGCGCGGGGCAGGCGCGGCGGCTGCAGGAGCAGCAGAGGCGTTGGACCGCGTAGTAAAATCAGATCCTGATTCACAGCAGCATTAAAGCTGAATCGTTGCAAAATGTGCGTTTGTAAAGTTTATCACAGGGTGAAATTAGCTGGTATTTTTAAGTTGGAGGAGGGGAGGCTTTCAAAATTTTGTGCAGTTGGGGTTTTTTCCATGTTTACATTTCTACAACACTTAAATAGAAATATGTATTGCGAGCTTAGATGTACGTAACCGAATAGTGGTCCTTCTCCGAGGGTAATCGGTTAAGTGCCTTGTGTGCTTGCAGCGTGCACACTGTAAGGATAAAAACATCTGTCTCAAATACTCACTTTTACCCAGTGACTCTCCGGGAGAAATGTTGTCTCTGTGGCTTAACGGTAAGAAGGCTTAGAAATACTCCGTTAGCAAGATCAAGCATAAAGACTAATAGGTACCTAACGTGTTCCATTCAAAATCACACATCTCGAGCGAATTAATAATCATTATCGGTTGTAATTCTAGTTTAGTTACATACGGTCGAGAGCCTATTCTCCCCTCCACATTAAGCAACAGACTCAAACTGCTCTCTGATTATTACTTTGGGGCTACAAGGAGCTTTGGGGCATCATTAAAAATATTTCCAGAAAGAATCGGTAGACCACATCTGACGTCCCACCCCCTGTTAGAATGAGACCACATCAAAGGGAGCCTTTTTGTTTTCAAAAAATGGTCACCAGACAACTTAAAATATACAGGAGTGGGCTTATGTTTTATTGTATAGATGTCTGACTAGAGCAAAACGACTTGCTTGCTGGTCGGTGTTGTACTAAGTGAGGCAAGGTAGCTGCAACCCTTTGATATTTCCGTGGAGGTCGCATTCATTTCATTTGAAAGGGAGCCATTAATGATAGACCTATCAGTGTTCCCCTCCCTAATAAGTAGAATACACATCGCTTGGGAAGCCTGTCTGTGTCAGATGCCCAGGGCGGAAAGATTTGTAGATGATGGTGCTAATTATGAAAATGTGATTAAGATGGAAGCAATTTGAGCAAAAGTCATTAACGTGTTACTCTTCCACCCACTAGTCTTTTTGGTTCATTATTGCGGTGGGGGGCGGGAGGAGGATCTTGCGGGATCTTTTTTTTTTTTTTTNTTTGGGGGTTTTTTTTTTTTTTTTTTTTTTTTTTTTTTTTCTTTCCTCAGAGCACTAATGAAAAATGCCCTGCAAATCCAAAACTGTAAATTGTCAGCTGCACATCTACAGGGCGATGTGCTGGGCTCGGGACCAGACCTGAGATTTACTCGGCAGAGATGGCTCTAACTACTGAAAGTAATTATGTTTTATCTCGCCTTCTCGCGGTGCGGGTGAAAGCATCTTTCAGGAGACTCGTGGCATGTTAAGAGTTATCTGTCTGCTACCACTTTTGTCCTGCACCTCGTCAGAGGTTACGAGTCCGTAGGACAGGATTTGCGGTGCCTCTCCGCGAGGAAGGTTTCTCGGAGGGATTCTTGGTTTAGGAAAGACTGAAGGATTTGGCCCGCAAGCAGCGATCCCCCCCGCCCCGCACACACTCCAAGATTGGGGTCCTCAATGTTTATGTTTTCATATTTTTACGCGGATACGGTGCTTTAATGATTTTAACATCTAATAATTTACTGTTACTAAATATACTGGAACTACATGACTGCCTGGAAGTGGCGTTGCAGAAGAACAGCAATAAAGAATTAATTGTACAAACATTTATCATTCCCAGATCAAACTCTCCTTGTGAGGCTGGGGCTTAACTTGCGGAGAAGAAAAGGGGGAGGAAGGGGTGGTAATGGCGGAGAGGGGTGCTTGTGGGTTTTTTATGTGTTTCCTTTTATTCCAGACGACTACATAATGAAAAGCCTTTTAGTCTTGAAGAACTACTAAATATTAAGCACAGCTTAAAATAGGGAGTAGCTTTCGAGATCTCTTCGTGCTCCTGCCATTCCTGGTAGGAAAAGGTCATATCCCTTCCCTTATTTTCCCACTAGTAAAAGCTTCTTTTTTTTTTTCTTTTTTTTTTTTTTTTTTTTTTTTTAAGATCTCTTTAACTTGTAAGAAAATCCTCTTGCTCTACATAGGAATGTCTTTAAAAATATTTTATAGACCTCTTCTTGTTCACCCATTCTGGAAAAAAAAAAATATTGATCAAGGTCAAACTCTTGAATTCTGATGTGACTCACTTCAAAGGTGTATTTGTGTGCCCTTCAAGGACATTAATACTAATTATCTCTCAAACACTTCCCCAAAAACTCCTACTGCCTGTTTCAGATGCAAATCTAATTAACGAGCTGCCTTTGAGTAGCACACAGGGACAGCGTAATTCACCGAGTTGTTGAACATTTTGCCTTCTTTTATATTTATTTATAGGTAGCTCCATCATATTTTGAAAGCGTAGGCAGTTGTGTGAAGCTACATGATAGCGAGTGCAGATCTGCTATAGCTAATGAGACTTACCAGGCACCAGAGTTAAGAAAAAGGATTAGCTCCAACTTCTTGCAAATGCATTCAGGGATGTATATAATAACACTCTCTGGGCCCTACTTTGTCTAAGTTAATTTAGAAATGACTAAACCTCGAAAGACCTATCTAAATAATGCGTATTATTTGTAACCCTGAACTGACGGATTCAGTAATAACTGTTTGCTTTCGACACCGGGGACAAAGCGGGGAGGGGGGGGAACACGCTGAAGAAACCCTGACTCCTGAGTGAAAGCCATTAAAAACCTGCTCGTCCCCCTGCAGCCTCCCGAGAAGCCCGGACCCGCACCCCCTTTCTTATGCTTCTGCATTTAACATGCGCATTTTCAAAAGCCACCTCCCGAAGACGTTTGCTTCGAGCATCAGCGTGTGTGTGTCCCTCCCCGGCTGCGGCGGGCGGGCCCTGGGCTGAGCAGGGGGTGGCGGTGCCCGGCGGAGGGTCCGCGGCTGCACCGCGCCTTCTCCGCGGGGCCGGCGGGCGGCAGCGGGGCGGGCGGCGACCGCAGCCAGCCCCCCGTGCGGGGGTGTGCGGGTGTGTGGTGTGTCGGGGAAGAGATGCTGTGTAATTTTATCCACGCTGCACTCTGGGAGTTCACACGAGACTGATACCTTTTGCCTCCTCTGCTTTGTATCAATTGGTCGCAGATCAGGCTATTGTTGCAGGAAGCTGCTTTTATTTCTATGCTCCGTCGATCAACTATTTTCCCCACAGTCTCTTGCTGAAATTCAGTGGGTGTCTCTCTCTCTCTCTCTCTCTCTTTCTCTTTCTCTCTCTCCTTCTGCCTCTCTGCCTCCCATGCATGCCGTCTGTCTATCTGGAAACCCAAGGAGAAGGCTGATCACGGCAGCTCCATCTAATACAAACAGCTGGGACTCTTCGGTGGCCTTTGCTGATTTCTATTGATTTAAGTAAATCTGAGACAGATAAAAGGGCCAGATCGAGGGCTGATAAAAACTTGCCAATGCTTCACGGCTCGAAACAGTGTGTGCTCTGCAACTTTGGAGTGCTGCTAGCAAGACGGCTTTAATGGGACCCCTGGTGTCATTCGCTCCAAGCCTCGATCTCCCCAGCAGACTAAGCGCTGCGGCCATCATGCCACAATGGTTATAATTTGGATCTTGTTCCTGAGTTTGTTGCAGGAGCCGTGGTCTCCAGGGCGGGCCGCGGGGGTGCCCGAGGCCGCCGGAGCCTCCCAGAGCGACCCCCGGCCGCGCCGGGATGCGGGGGGCCGCGGCGGCGTCTACGAGCACCTCGGGGGAGCGCCCAGGCGCAGGAAACTGTACTGTGCCACCAAGTACCATCTCCAGATCCACCCCAACGGCAAGATCAACGGCACCCTGGAGAAAAACAGCGTCTTCAGTGAGTACCGGGCACACCTTTCCCACCCCGCTTCCCCCCTGGCCCGGGGTGTGTGGGGAGGGGGGGGTCTCTCGCCCGCACCAATTGCGTCCTGCTCCAGCACCAACGGGAAGGCGACGGCGGTTGCTGGGACGGTGCCGGACGGGACAGCAGCGAAGCCGCTCCTCCCTCTCCTCCGGCCCAGGGCTGCCTCGGGGCCGAAACCGCTGCCCGGTGGCTGGGGCTCCTCGGCGGGGACGAGGGGCAGCCCCAGCTGCCGGGGCTTTCGCCCCCTCCCCTCGTCCGGCTCGACGAGACCTCGCCTCGGCGTTTCGGGAGCCACCCCGCTGGCTCCGCCGGACCCCTCAGCGCCCTTTCCGCGCCCTCGCACCCTCCGGCTCCAGCTCCGTCCCCGGGGGCTGGCGGGCTCGACGGGGCACCCCCCCTCTCTGCCCGCGGCCCGGAGAGGGGACTCCCGAGCGGGCCATGCGGGGACCCGGCCGGCGGCGGAGGGGCTCGGTCCCCCGGGGCAGAGCGGGACCCCAAGCCCCAAGTTCCCTCCGACGGGCACCGGGAACCTGCCCTGCGCAGCCCGCCCCACCTACCACTTTGCCCTCGTTCCACTGGGGGCTTCCCACCCCAGCCTTGCCCCAGCCCGGACCGCTGGGCAACCGGTGCCCTCACACCTCCCCGGGGCTGAGTCCCGGTGCCCTCCTCGACGGGCTGCAGGCTGCCCTCGCCTCCCTCGTCCCGCCCCAGCTTGTCTCCCGCGGGGGGCTTGAGCTTCCACGGGCTAAATCACATCTGTCCCCTTTGACATGTGCCGGGGATCGGCGGTAATTAAGATGAAACGGGATATGTCGGGAATGAGGGGGTTTGTGCGAGGGCGGCAGAAGGGAGGAGAGCCGAGCTCAGCTCCGCCGCTGCCCCGGGGGGAGCCCCGGGCGCCCCCGCACCCAGGCCGGCCCCGGCCGCGGGCACAGCCCGGCCTCCGCCCCGGCCCCGCCACCCCAGGAAGCGTAAATCCAGACTGGTGATGGCACACAGAGATAGGGAGACCTCAGGGAATCTGTCTGAAGTCCATAAAGGAAAACCACTATTTCCTAGAGGAAAACCCCCTCGCTATCAAAGCCTGGAGGAGGCATCCTTCAGCAGCGAACTGGTGCCTGATTCAAAACAGCTGTACCAAAACCACGCCATCTCTCCCAGACACGGTCAGGCCAGCAATGCTGCTCTGCAAAGGGGACAGGCCCCTGGCTCTGCTTTATCATTGCCAAAAGGCAGCAATGGGTTTGGGTGCAAGGGTCACCTCTCGCCTCCAAGCACTCAGAAAGTACCAAATCGTTGGTCCACAGCTGGAGAACTGAGAGCAGAGTTTGAGTGAGCCAGCTAGAGAGCCTTGCACATATAAAGCAAAGTCTCCCAAGGCATTTGTGCCATCAGTGTCATGGCACCTTTGCCTGGACATAAACATTTTGCCAGGTATTGTGCCAGCCTGGCCGGTGACGCTCTTCTTGTGTTTAAGATCCCGTCTTTGACGGCCTGAAAATCTCCTTCCTTTTAATTTGGCTCAGACAGTCATATTGTCCTTGTCTGGAGGGCTACACTGACCTCTTACACGACAAGTTCCTTTCATGATTATATACATGGCTCTAAAATGCAGCCGACTCACTCTGGTTTACCCTCTGGAGACCTCAGCAAGGGCTTTGTCCTGAAATGGACAGCTTTGTGACTGGTTTCAATAAGTCAAGAGCTCTTGTGTTCCTAAGCATTAAAGAGGATTTAAACTTTTTTATATACATATAGGATTAAGTGAACCTCTAGTTCAGTGTCAGATCTTTTTCATTTTTTAAAGAGTTCAATCTCAATCAGACATCTAGGGATTTATTGTCAAGCTTGCCTCAAACAATTCCCACATTGTTGTCATTTTATATTGTTTCAAATAATAGTCCTGTTTCATTCACGATTGCACTATGATTTTGATGTGAGCTAGTGATAGCTGTGAAATCATACTCTGCAGGTAAGCAGTCATTCAAACATATCTCCAAAAAAAATTACACATGATGAGGAACACCAACATGTCTCATAATTGTTTCTGTTTCCAGGTATTCTTGAAATAACTGCTGTTGATGTTGGAATCGTTGCCATCAAGGGCTTGTTCTCTGGCAGATACCTGGCCATGAACAAAAGGGGCAGACTTTATGCATCAGTAAGTTTCACTTGAGACTGGCATATGACTGTCATTTCCTATGGGGAGAACAGGTCCAGTGGGGAGCACTGATTTCTTATAAATAAACATTTATAGAGAGAAGAGTAATGTGGTAACAAATTCCTGTCTGGAATTGTTACAGGCAACCGATCAGTATATTTTTAAAAGTGGAAAGAACCTGTGTTCTTACTTTCTTATTGCCGGTGCAGCCAAAGGCAGAAGAATGTATTTGGCAAAGGTATTTCACATGGCCAAATTTCTGGGCAATCGGGCGCACTGATAAAGACCTCAGGAGCTAGCTTTTGTGGTGCAGAACCTCCATCTCTGTTCCAAGTTATCCATATTTATATTTGATGTCGATCTTGGGCACTGGCAGAGGATACGTCAGGTAAAGGATATCCAGAAGCAACTGAGCATCACTGTTACAGGAAAGCAGCCTACTGCTGGGAGTTTCTTCACACACAGCATTTGGTTGGGCAGCGAAAGAATTTACAGATACTAAAAGGCAGGGCTAGAGCAGGGAAAGGAAGCATGAGAAGGTGCAAGTGGATAAAGGTGAAAATAAACACCTTATTCTACTCCTTTGACCTCAATTTTGTTCTCATCTTTGAGGTAAAATCTGGGCTCTACTGATATTAGTGGGAGTCTTACCTTTTCAGCCCAGCTAATGTTTCACCTTAGTGAACAAAATACTTTAGCTTAGACTTCTTCACATTCAAGGACATACTAAGCCGTATTTGTCAGTGTGTATACTATATCTACCTACTTGAATTTCTTCCATTGTCTTTGATTACATCCCTAGCAATCTTGTGATCTCTTACTGTGTAACAGCCGTACTGTGCAGTTTCTCCAGGAATCCTGTGGTATGGAAACAGATTTGAAGAGGGTAAAATATGGCTATGTGAAATTTGCTTCCTCCAACTAGTCATTATATGTAATTCTGTTGATTTGAACAGCATGATATATCCTCAAGCAATGTGAACTTTTTCCATGTGAATGCAACCAAGGTAATACAATCAACTCCGTTGCCTCCCTAGTTTAATGTATTTTACTCCTCCTTTTCAAGAGTGTTCTGATAGTGTTTACGACCCAGGTTCTGTGATGTGTCTCATGTGATGCACACTGATTAAAGGGCCTGTGTGTAAAGATGATGGTTCTTTGCTGGTGCAGGGAAGCAGATCACAAACAATTTTGGCAAAGGAAAATGCAAGGAGGATATACTAGTTCTGCTGTGCCAGAGCTAAGGCTGGACACTTCTACGCTTCCAGTTAATATTCTGATTAAAATGGGCATCTTTTTCAATGGAGCTCCTCCATCAGCTCAGAGCCAGCATCTACCCCAAAGAAATTGATGGGAAGGATGAATTTTCAAGTTCTTTCTCATCTTTCTCTCTCTCTCTTCTTCCAAATACATATGTTTTCCCTCCAGATTAATTAAACTGAATGAAAATAAGACCAAACAAATTCTGAGCAAAAAGGTCCTTTCCTAGACTGGAGAAAAACCTAGAGTAGGATATCCCAGAAAGTCCTTTTCTCCTGGACTTCTCTTTCTACTGTCAGGAGCATCAGGCCATCCTGAAGTTTGTTCAGCCATCATGTGCTGAGGAATATCAGCCATGAAAGGTTTCTGCACAACTAGAAAAGATAATTTTTGGTCTTCCAGCTCAAGTTTAATAGAGACTGTTTCAGACTTGGGTTTCAGAGCTGGAGGGACAAGCCAGGAAAAGCTATTCCACTCCAGCTTTTTTCACAGAAGCAGCAAAGGGTGAGGGCTTAGCTCAGGAGAAACTTCCTGGCTTTGCTTGCCTCAAAAAGAATGACCAACAACTTTACTGATGTTACTGTGCCAGGAACCTGTGCAATGCCCCTATTTCAAATAAGACTGACTTCTTTGAGGATAATTATACAGGGAGCATTTTATGAAACTGTATTGGAATAACTCCATTATCCTTTGGATCACCAGTTTTCCCAAGTCAATAAAATTAGTTTGTTGAGTCTGCCAAATTCCTTTGTGTCCTTAGCAGCTTGTGATAATCCTCTGGGTTTATCCTCTGTGATAAACCCTCTACAAGCAGAACTGAGGCAGACAGCAGGACAAATCTACCTACATATGGTAGTTGCATGAGCTCCAGCACTACAGCATGTGAAAACCTTCTCCATGCAAGGAAGGGCACTTCCGTTTTACAGCTGTGAAGCCGAGACATGTGGTGTCTTTTAAAATCTTGTTAAGTGCCTATCAGCATTTCTGGTGAGAGAACAGCATTACAGACATGTTGTTAATGGAGCCTACGGCTTTTCTGGCACCAGCCTGGCTACCTGTGCCCTTTCCATGTGCTCAGGAGAGGCAATGCTAAATAAAAACCCTCCGTAAAGACTATGGTAACGGTTGCCCTCTGCCTCCGTGCTTTACTTATGTTGGATACCGAAGTCTTAATCACACAGGTATAGCAAAGATGATTTTGTAGTTAAGATGTACAGTGTGGGAGGTCCTTTATTTGTGCTGTTTCTACAGCTCTCAGGGACGAGGAAGGAGTTCCTAGTGCCAGGCTTTTACAAACTGTTTTCTCTCAGTTGAGGACCAGATGAAAAGGGCCAAACTTTGACAGATGATGTAAAATGAGAGCACCCAGGATCAGTGTGTATTCTCCCTTACAGTTGTAATAAAGGAGCAGCCTGGCATTTTGGAGGAACACACTGGTGGACAGGGTGTACTTTCATTTTCTTATGCTGAAGCAAACAAAGAAGCTTCATAAAGATATTGTTTACAGCTCAAATATCCATAACAAACTGGATGTAATAGACTGCAGGTGTATCTAACTACTAATATGCCAATTGAAGAACCACATTTTATGTTAAACTACAGGATTTTACTTTTTTAATAGATGTCAAAGGTTGATAGGCAGCAATTAAATCACCTATCCAGTTCACAGGCATATTTAGATCTGTAAACACAAAAAAATTAAATTTACACCTGAACAATCAGCAGAGCTATTAATTCCTATTCACATGCCATCTTTTTTTGTTTTCAGATTGGTTTTTGGCCTCTTTCTGTCTCTGATCCACAGAGTATGCTCACACTGCTACAGGGAGCTCCTTCTTGCACAGCAGTTCGGGCTCAGTGCTTCTCTTCTGCTCACCTTTTGTAGCACCAGTCTGAGTTTTTTCTTATCGCACATGTTGCTGTCCTTATCCTAAAATGGCATAGAGTCTTGCTTAAGTCTTTAGTCCAATCTTATTGAGGTAGAAGAGAGCTATTACCCCTATAGTCCTTCTTAAACTCTGTTGTGTTTGCTTTACAGGAAAATTATAATGCAGAGTGTGAGTTCGTGGAGAGGATCCATGAATTGGGTTATAACACCTACGCATCCCGTCTCTACCGGACTGTACCCAACAGAGCTGGCACCAAGCGCAAAGCCAGTGCAGAGAGACTCTGGTATGTCTCAATCAATGGGAAAGGACGACCCAGAAGGGGCTTTAAAACTCGCAGGACACAGAAATCGTCTCTCTTTCTGCCCAGAGTATTGGATAACAAAGACCATGAAATGGTCCGACTCTTCCACACAAATGTGAAATACCGAGAGAGTCTCCTGAAGACCCCAAGCAAGAACCAGCGAAGAAGGAGAGGACACTGAGGGGGGTGGGGGAATCTTGTATGGGGGCTGGAAGTGACTAAGAGTCTTCAAAATACTACTAAAAAAACTAACAGCTGTGATTGTATGACAGGCATTAACATGGACATTTTTTACACACTGTATAATATAACTGAAAGTCACATCACTTTCTTTTAGCTATTGTAGAATTACTATTTGTGGTAAAAGAGATGTGAGATAAACTAAGGCACATTCAAATGTAAAATAGTTGGATGTAATAATTTTGTCAATGACCTCCACATTTTCTTTTCTAAAAAAAAAAAAAACAAACCAAAAAAAAACCCAAAAACATTTTCATTACTAGTATTTTCAGTCTAACTTGTCATAGGGTATTATCTCAGTGACCTTGTCTTCCTAGATGGTATGAATATTTTACACTTATCAATTTTGTATCCACAGAGAAAGCATAGCACTTTCATGGCTCTTTTGGCAATTCTTCGTAAAAGGCTACAGTCCTATTTTTATGGAATACAGGAGTTAGAAAACTGGTTTATTTTTTAACTTACATGTATTTATTGTGATTTTTATGATCGGTCAGCATTAATTATACTTTTTCCATGACTGTCCAAGAAACCTAAAATTGTAAGCTTCTTCAAACATTTCAACAGACGTACACATTATTAGAGTATTCTTTAATTTGTTTAATTAAAAACCCAAGACACTTGACATCGTCATTCAAATAAATGAACATTGGTAAAGTGGCATTTGCATTGGCCAAGCTTTAGCACTATATACCTGTTTTCCAACTGACAAATTCTCTTTTGACATAGGACCCAAATATGATGTGAAAGCTGAGTTTGTGGTGTGGACTGAACTTGCAATATAGGAAAATTCAGCATTGGGGATGAGAATCTTTATCAGGTACTTTTGTTAAGAGAAGTTTTTTACAGGAAGTCCTAGTTCTAGGTTAAATATATTTTAACTGTTTGGGGGGTGGGGGGTGGAAATTACAGTCACTTTGGGCATACAAAAACTGTAGTGACTTGCTAATTTAAGGTGGCTGTTATGTTCTGGTTTTATTTTTTTTTTCAAATGCTTGTTGTTTTCAAAAGGTAGTCCTAAACTGAAAGCTGCAAATCTAGATGGGAGTTAATGATCTTGAGTTTTGGTTCAATCCACATAAAAATATGTTTCTATAAATGTTTCTACTCTGATTCTGGAAGCTAACTTTGTAAAAGTTGAGGGCAATCCAAATAACAAGTTTAATTTTGAGCAAGGGGTTAAGCTTTACAATTTTCTCTTCACAGCCAGGAGATGATATAATACAAAGGTTTAGATGTGTTTGACAAGCACAAATAATGGTCATTTCAATAAGATTTGGCCTTGTGCTCTTCACTTCCTAGAATTAGACCTTGATATAGCACAGCTGGAGAAAAGAGAGACAGCGCTGAAATAAACATTCAATCTGAATTTAACAGAAGATTTGTAAGGTAAATACAACATTATATAGAAACAGCCAGGGGCAAATCCCTGGTCATATTGACACAAAGGCCTTCTTGTGGGCTACCTACTGAATAACGGTATGACCATGTAAAACTAGGTAGTGAAAATCTTCCATCACTAGGGCTGAATTTTGTGAGAGAGAGAAGTAAAATGAGTTTATAGAATGAGTTTACTAAGTCTAGTGGTTATAGGTTTAGCACTGCTTATATCCCTATAAAGGTAAAAACTAAAAGGTGTCCTTATTCCAAAAAATATGCTCCACTCTTTCCACCTTTGTGTCTTTTCTATAAAATTCTAAGAAAGAGGGAAACTATGTTTGAATAAGAAAGTAAAAAATCTTTAATCTCTGCTTTCCATTATACTGAAATAATGTAAAAAGACCCTTACATCATGTACATTAAATAACGCAAATGCACACAGAATAGACCCAGGTTTAAAAATGGGTACAGAAATCCGTGAACTATGTTCCCAAATTTCCTTGCTGAAAACAGTGTTGGGATCTTCACAGACGTTATCACGTAGCATCATGTCAGGAGCCACTGAAAAAGCGGTGCAAAGAAACATAGAGACAGAAAAACCCAGAAAAAAAAATCAGATTTTCTGTTCTGTTTACTCTCCTGTGAACCACACAAGGTCCAAACTATGGCAGAATTCAAGGTATCTTTTGAAAGCTGCTTGTATCAGTGAAGAAAATTACGTTTTGCATCCTGGGCATCAGGGGTGTTTTGGGGACACATTGTTGACTATGCGATGGTACCCTGTCTCAGCTCTGTATTTCCCTTCAGGTTACTGGTGGGAGTTGAAGAATTTGACTGGGCAGGAAGGAGACAGGGACGTAGGGAGTCCTCACGGCTCTCAGGCCTTGAGAACAAAATGCAAGGGAAGGAAAATGTCAGTAAGCCCAACTGGCAGGGAAAGATCACCTACAGCTGAAAGTGAAGAGACCTGGTTTCCCCCTGTCTAATTTCTGGGCCATGTTTATTTTGTCGGCTTTCTGATCTACTTCACCTCAACTTGTAAGAAAAATGAGATCCATTCTCAGCTTTCTCTCCCCCAAGAATTGTTGTTGTAAAGCTAATGACTAATGACTGCATCGGGTATTTTTGATACAATCTAGATTGTCTAAAGAGAGCGGACAAACTCCTGTTTCCCGTGACACAAAGATGGCATCTTCACGCCAGCACCAAGCCCATTTCCTATCACATGTTTAGTCTTCACTCTTAGCTCTTCTCAAGGGCTTGTGCTGATCGTATCCCTTGATTTTCTGTCTCTTTTTATCAAATTTTCTTCTCATTCTTTTCTCCTTCTACCTGTCTTTTCCAAATACTCAAACTGCGTGTCATAATGCAACAGCAGGTAATTGCTCTAGGTGATACAGGAATATCATTAATTACAAAACACCTGCTTACTCCTGTCTTTGTTTTGAGCTGTATTGCAAGCTTTTTGTAGGAGTATTGTTTTTAACCACCTTCCCATAGGGATTTGCATTGAATTTTAGCTTAACACATTAACTAGATCCTTATCTCAGTTTCAATTTTCATCCCAACAAAGTCTAAAATACAGAGAATAATAATAATAAAAAAAGACAGTGGAGAGAAAAGAAAAAATAATTATCTGATTGGACACGATAGCATTTTAACTAGTGTAGGTAAGTGATGATTTTCACATCAACCTAAAACAATTTTACTGACATTCTTAGAATTTTTCTTTGCTCAGTCTCATTGCATCAATTCAAAGGAGATGGCTTTGGGATTTGTCTTTTTTTTATCTTTTAAGAAATATTAATGTTCTTGTTGAAATACTCTTCATTACAGACATTCATTACTTAATACTCTTTAGCAACCTTGAATTCCACAGTTCCCAGATACTGACAGGCTGAAATCCTATTCACAATAATTATCCCAGTTATATTGCATATCCCATTTTATTTATTTGGACCAGAACTTAATGGGATACCTTACAAGAGGCAGTAGATTTGAGTTACTGTTACTTTCTTCTTAGGATTACAAAGTAAAGATGTATCTCACCTTTTAAAAGTTTATTGGTGACTTTATACCTTTCCATCATACTGGCTATTATCAGAGGGTTTTTTGTTTGTTTTGTTTTTTGGTTGGTTGGTTGGTTTTGTTTTTGTTTTTGTTTTTGTTTTTGTTTTTGTTTTTGTTTTTAATGATGTAAACTTTACCCATTTTGGAGTGCAGAGTTTCTGCAAACACTGACATCCTTAAATTCATCACAAAACGGAGATCATAGAAAGGGTCATTCAGGAAAGCCAGATGTGGTAAAGAGCTCATCTGCTGCAACTTTTTGGTTATATACCAGGTCAATTTTCAATTGTTCTGTGGTTCAGAATCTATTTCAGGACCACTATCAGCATTCTGTGGTTACTGCTGCACTAGCAAGTAGTGCAGACCCACAGCAACAGATCTGCAGAGCAAAACCTTTGGTGCCAAGTACACAGTGTCCACACTCCACATATTTTGGGAGTGGGTGAGAGGCTTACTTTGGATGACTTCCAGACTGGAAGCCCTTTGGCAGGTGAAGTGCTCTGAGATGGTCTTTGGGTTGAGTGTCACCAAGAAGGAATCTACTTCATGTGCTCAGCAAATGTTGACATAACTCCAACTAGCAGAAGACTTTGCTCAGAAACACGCTTCTGGTTTGAACCAAATGCCACTGTAGATGCACCCTGGGTGACGCCCACTTGTTCATACCCTGTAACCACGTTTCCTTCTGGCGCACAAACCAGATCTTGAGACTATGACTTCAACCCTTTCCATCCTGGGTGGCAAGTCAGTTACCAGAGTGCAAAGCTATTGCTGTTCTCATCCTGGAGTCAGAGAGCACGGTCACCACATACTAATTCCTGGGCAACCTGCTCTCAGTGGCCCTGCTTGAGGAGGGGGGTTGGACCAGATACCCTCCAGAGGTCACATCCAACCTCAACCTTCCTGTGATTCAATGATTCAATTATTAGTTGTACTGAATCCAAACTGATTATTAGTTTGCCCTCACCTTTGGCTATTCAGCCTCCTGCTGTGCATTTCAGAGTCCAGTTCCCTATCCCGACCCCTCAGATTTCTCTCCATTCGCACGCTTCACTGAAACCAAGCATGCTCTTCAGTTTTGGATCAGTTATTCTCTAGCCCATTTTAACAGTCTGCTGTACTAACTATTTGTTCTTTCCCTTAAAATCCCTTATTGCATGTTCAGTATAGTCATTCAATTGGCAGATACGAACAAAAATTGAGCAGCTGGTGTGTGTACTTCCAACAACTACCTTTTCAGCTTGCTGTCCTGCACCAGCTCTTCCCTGAACACCACAAAGTTCCTTCATCTCCTTCACCTCCTACCCATCATAAAAGTCTTTCTGTTGGTGCCATTTCTAGCACTGTATAGAACTGTTTCCTTCTAGTTTTGCACTTTTTTTAAAAATAAATATTGTTCTGTAGAAAGTGCACAAATTATACAAATACTGTGTTGCTTTCCTGGGCACTCATACATTACTTGAATTGGACTTGAATGTCATGGGCATGAGGCAGAGAAAGGGTTTTGGCAAACAGTTTTCATTCACTTGCTTCCAGACAGAAGACATGCAGCCTGATCCATGATTTCTTGATCTGTATCTGAAGCAGGTTTGTCTTTTTTTTTTTTTTTTTTTTTTTTTTATNAATATTACAGTCTTTGGTGATTATTTTAGTGCTTTTCTGGTTGTCTGTTCATAAAAAGCAAGAGTTGTGCATGAAACACAAATAGCTACCCCAAGTTGAGTAACTACATTACAAAGTATGACCTCTTTCCCAATTTACTCACACATTTTTCTCCATTTTCTCAGCATGGATTTTCCCTCTCTTTGAGGGTTACTACTCTGCCATCCTGAGATTATATTTTAGTAATTTTGTGATATTTCTGACTCTTTTTTTCACCACTTGCTATAGGTCTGATATTTGTTTCCACAAGCCCTGCTACCGTTACCCATTTGCTTGAGCAAGAATATCAGTGCACCCCATTTGTATCTGGAAACTGTTTCACACTCATCCCCTCAGCATTTAGAAAAGACTGGTGACATTTCTCAAGGTAATCTTATTTAATTACAAAGAATGTATAAAATCTGTTTTCCTCAGTCACCACAAGCATGAAATAAGGCTAGATGGGATTTTTTTGTTTGTACTTTTTAATAGCAGTACCTAGCCCCAAACCCTCTCTGTTTTGAGTCCTTTTGTGAGCTCTTGGATTTCCTGCTTTACTTCCTGATGTTTCCTCTTTCTTTTCTGCTTTTCTTTGCAGATGTACAACCCTCTGCAAAACAATAGGCAAAGAAACCCTTTTGACCACACGTGCCTTTGCTTTGGACCTGGTTTTGGAATAGGGAATGGTATTAGTTCAACTATTCATAATATATGAATTAATTATTATTCAACTATTAACAAGGCTTAACTGTTTTTTATAATTGTCTGATTGGTGGACGTGGTTACTCCCCAAGCTTTCAGAAGATTTAGTTCCATCCAGAACAGGTCAGACTGAACAAAATCTAGACAGTAAAGCTGTTATAATACTCTGATATTCATCACCAACTATTTGATTCACAGCCTCATCAGTAAATATGAGCTCAGAGGAGCAGACAAGTAAATACATTTAAAATTGTAGCCAGGCAGGGCAATATGAGACATCACCAAACAATGCCATTGAAAAGCCTCTTTGAGTTACAGTGAAAACCTTTCCCGTGAGCACCCTGCCACCACTGTGCATTGATGTCCAGAATCTCCCTCTCAGACCTAAACAATAACCCCAGAAAATAAAGCTGTTAATGATCTCATTGAAAACTTTGAATCTTAGTGCTTATTTTTTTTTGTTATAAAGCATAAGATTCTTCATATTTATATGCACATGTATTGCATAGTTATATGGAATTTTCCTCAGAAAAATGTATAATCATTTGCATTAAAAATGAGGAATCCTTTTTCTAGCTTCAAAAACTCAGGGGAAGTACTAAAAGAGAGTGGTTTACAATGTACCTCTCAAAAAAAACATATTAAAACAAATTAAGCCAAACTTTTCTAAGTTTAGTCATCATTAAATTACTGAATGCCATATACATACAGCAAATACATCTTTGAGCCCAAAGCAAACAAGATTCTATGTATTTTTATACTCCTAGAATCGAAATTTTTCAATTTTAATCACCAGTAATGTGCTAAAGGCCTTGTAAAAAGAGGCATTCAATTAGGACAACTATCTATGCCTTGTTTATGTGCAGAATTGTTTTCTAAGAACCAAATGTTTGCAAGGAGATCAGCATGCCACTCTGCCAAAAAGATCTTGAAAGGAACTGCGGTGGTCTGTGTTATCAAAACAATAATCTGTGCACAGAAGGACTGTACTGAGAGCTTTTCTTCTTCTCTTTTTGGAATGTCAACTATTTTTATTGGTAATAAAGATAACATTTAGAAGTATCACAAAAGAAGTACCTTTTACCAGGAAAATGCACCAACAAAGAAACGAACAAGTGAAACAGCATATGGTGTGATGAAATGCATTGACTCCCACTAATACAAATCCATCTTGTTAGAATATTCTTTGTGGTATCAGCCATTTGTAAGCTATACCTGAAAGCCATATCTGACATGATTTACAAATGAGCGAACAACAAGCCCTTCAGACTTCACAGGCAAGAGACTGACGTGGAGTTTGGGGTTCAAGCTTTGCCGCAGCGGCCCAAGCACGGGACATGGACGAGCAGCCTGGGCTTTGCCCCCGTTCTGCATGCTGATGTGGTGAAATGGGGTGAAATGGGGTCCATCTCCATAACTCACTTTGTTTTCCTGACTCTAGGATGCAAACAGGCATGACCCACCACCATCACAACATGGAATACGGCTGCCATCGCTGACAATCTCGCCAGTCTCCATTTTCTCTGTGGGGAGGTAAGGCACGGGAGAGGCATCATTAGAGTGGCAGCAAAAAGAAGCAACCAGCTTCTAGAATATCAAAAAGAGACGTAAAAATATTACGTGAATAAAAGTAGACACATAAGTAACAAGGTGTAGATTTTCTACTTGAATTTGACATATTTTTCTCCAATTTGAGGCCAAATTTCATTTTTGTTACTACCTTCAGGTAAGCTATAGGGCAGAATGTACACCAAAGAATTTACTCTGTTGGAGTGATTTGAACCAATTTGTACCGTAAAGTTCAGCTTTTCAGCTATAATTACTTGGTTTGATACCAGGACAGCCCGGTTCCCACCACAGGTGGTGGGACTTATTCTGTTACTCTCAGTGGACTTGAATCCTTTTCCATCTGATGTTACAACATTGTGAAAGCTTAAACAAGATTTCGGAGTACTTTGAGCCTTTCATAAATGTGTGCAGTAAACAGGTCAGGGGAACATTTGAATAAAATATTTATTTATTTGTAAGCAAAAGGTGCCTTGCTTTTTGGATGTGCTGTTCCTCAGAAGACAGCACTGCCCATAACCATGGTGTTGGGAAGGTTTATTTCAGCAGCAAGAATTAGCAAAGCAGAGGGAGAAAGAGAGCAAGAGTATGTATAAATCCCGAGGGAAAACTGGGAAACTAGTACCACTGTGAGAACTATAGAATATAACAAAAGTGAATAGCCTGGATAAGGTAACAGTTTCTCTAGTTCATGTATCTGCTTCCTCTTCTGTTAAAGAAGATTTGTGTTCTTCCTTCTTGGATTTTAAGTGGTAAAATGCTTTGCATAGGGAGAAAATGCATTGAACTGATTGATTTTTTATTTTTTTTTTAAGCTATCTTAAATAGTGCCTTTGAAGTTTGCAGTGGTGCTCAAGTTCAAATGTCTCCTGTTTCCTTTCGGAAGGTTTGAAGGATTTGGGAAGGTGAACAAGCAGATCTATAATTAAAGAACAGTTGATGGTAACTGTCCTCCTTTGTTAGCATTCTCGGGCCACCTCCAAATTTAGACGGTTAAAGAGAACTCTGTCCCATTTTAGTTCTGCAATAGTTCAGATGCCACCATTGCATAGCAGAAGAGAAGACTTTCTGAAATCCAGGGTACCTCCCCTTTCTGACCACACAAACAAGCTTATGGTCTTCACTTTACATATTAAAGAAAATGCTATGCTTTCCTACAGTAACTATCCTAAACACTGTAGTATCTTTATTGCAGTCTGATATGCCCGGATTTGAAGAATGGTAATTTGTCTGTCAGGGGAATTTAGAGGCATCCTGATGCTAATGCAAAAGTAAGAAAGAAGCACGGGGCAGTAGGGCTTGAAGGATCCAGCCCTGGTGGGATGTGCAGTTCTACTGACTTGGAAATATCTCCGGCACCGACTGCCTAATTTTGTAAATTTTTGTCCTGGAGCAAAGAAAACTAAGTCTGATAGTGTCAAAATATCATGAGATCTCACACTAAGATGTTTTTGAATGGAACATCTTTTTCATTTGGAAATAACCTTTTCTGGAAGTACTTCATGTAAGTTTGATTATACTGTCTCATAATACATCATATGTGATGACTAGCCACAAAAGGTAATAATTTGTCTTAAATCAAATTTTGTCTTTTGAAATTATTCCTTGTGTGGATTTTGGAGGGAGAAATGGGCTCATTCATAAAGTATGACTAGAATTCAGTGTCTTTAAATACTACATTAAATAGGACTCCCCCCAAAAAACTGACAGCAGATTAAGGCTCCACCTTTCTTTTATGTTCCTACTAGGAAAAGTCACACAAATGTTACTTTATGAAGCCAGAAATGAACTAGTTTGAAAGAAGTCTGCTGGCAGTCTCTGAGAGAGTGGCACTAGAAGATAGGTGACACACATTACTAGGCATAGCATAGCTATAGTATGATCGTACACGCTTGGTTTACACTGCAGACATTGGAGTCCCACAGGCATGTGTTGCTCAGACCATGAAACCAACTGAAAATTATTCTTAAATCCTTAGACATTTTTTCATGGCAACACGGGTCTAAAACTACAGCAGCAGAAACTGAGTTTATTTGTGTCCCATAGTCTGTCTGCTCTGAGGATCTGTTAGCCATATTCAGTAGTGCATATGGAAAGAAATCCCTTGGGATCAGATTAACCCTATCTTTCCCCAGTTCTGAAGGAAGATCACATTGCATTTCCAGTTCTTTACTGCAAATGCATTGGAAAACAGCTAGAGGAAATTGAAATGCTCTCAGATCTCCCCAGAGGGAGACCAGGATGGTAAAGCAAAGTTCTTCAGAATTTTTCCTTCTTTTCTTTTTCTTTTTCTTTTTTTTTTTTTTTTTTTTTTTTTTCTCTTTAAACATCCTAAATTTCCTAATCTAAATGGAGCAAGGTGATCCTAAACATTATTTGCTTTTTCTTAGAGAACGCAACGCAATATTAGGTTTCCTCTTACACCTGTATCGCACAGACCAAATTCACTCTCTTGTTGTACATCATCCCTTTCTGCAGTCTACTTCTCTAAGCGTTTTTCCAGCTTTAGTAAAAACTTGTACCAAAGCCTTCTCCCCTGCAACTCCCCTTCTTTTGGGCCCACGTTTTTCCTTCTGGTTCAATACTTCTGTATATATTTTCAGAGAAGACAATGCCTTCTTGACTTTTTCTCTCCGCTGCTCTACATAGATAGAATAC
The DNA here is from genome assembly GCA_013400195.1 of Aramus guarauna. Lineage (NCBI taxonomy): Eukaryota > Metazoa > Chordata > Aves > Gruiformes > Aramidae > Aramus > Aramus guarauna. The sequence goes on from VXBL01002248.1 coordinate 137,417, forward strand.
TTCTACAGATAAAGTAAGAACAGCCTTCTCCCAGAAAGCCTGAAACCACACAAGCAGCCTAGTGATCCAACCCCAGAATGAGCTCCAAGAAACCCCATCACCCTATACAAAGAGCCCCCTGAGCCAGAAGAAAGCCCTGGGTGCTCCAGCACCCCTCTTAGATCTTGGGGGGACGGGGGGCACAGGTTCATTAATTCCCTACATCTGTGCCCAAGGAAGGCAGCTGTTGACCATCCTCTGGCCAGAATCAGCTCCTTCTTTGTTGATCCCCATAAAAGATGTGGCCATGTCTGCTTGTGGTGTCTCTTTGAGGGGCTGCAACAAATTCTGCAGCTCAATTGCTTCTGAAACCTGTATATAAGGCTTTAGCTGCTGGAAAGAGGGGTAATGGTGCTTGAACTCAGGACCTAGATTCATTCTGTGTCTGTTTGGGTTTGTGACTATGCAGAGATATTTTGGAGCAGGATACTAAGGAGCTAGAATTTTATCAGGTTTAATAGTGGGTTGAATACCTCCTATTGGGAAAAGAGGAAGGAACTCAATTTTGCTTTCTTGTAATGCTTTTTCCTAAAGGATGAGGATGGACTCCTGACTCATAGCTCAATACAAGGTAATATTATTTTAATGCAAACTTAATACTGCTTTTTGGTTTAAGTTCTAACAAGTGTTGGCTTCTCTGCCAAGAACAAAAATTAGGAAATTTTTCTGATATAAAAATCCATATTAAAAAACCTTATGATTTTTGTAATGACACTGTCTCATGACACAAGCCAAACATCCCATCCAACTACTTTTCTACAGAAAACTTAAATTTAAAACAAAAAACCATCTTATCTGCACTGATACATTTTTGTATAGATTTCCCAGGATATCTGCAGTGAGATGAAAAACTCTAAATTTATGGAACAATAAGATTCTTATAAAACAAATAAACTCTTATAAAATAATGCAATTTATTGCATAAAATAATGCAATAAGTCTATGTGTGGAACATTCTGATGTTTGAATATTGGAACAAGATTCCAATTCTGGAGATGGATTAGAAAGGTAGGCAAGAGTTTGCTTTCTTGATAAGTTTTGGAGTAAATCTAGGTTACAGCCCATGAAAAGAACATGTATAGTTAAACAAAGCAAAAAAAATTTATTTATTTTATTTTATTATTATTATTTTTTAGAAATTAATGAAGCATTTGGTCAAAAAGCTGTGGAAAGATGGAAGGACACTTTGTGCCTCTGCCATGCAACCTTGATAACGCAGAATCAGAAAGGAGACATGGTCAGACCTAAATGCAGAAAGATAAGAAAAACACTTTTACACCTTGGGCTGCTTTTGTGATGCTGTTCCTTCCTCCATGAGATTGATAGAGGAAAATGAAGAGAAGCAGGGGCAGTGGGGAGAGGAGAAAGAGAATTTGTTCAGAAAACTGCTCTGGAGAACCTTACCAGGTGAAGGCCTGTGGGTTTTCATTCTGCACACACTTCCAGGAGTAAAGCACTTTATCTGAGACAAACAAAATGCTTATTTTCACACCAATGACATCATTTACTTGCAAATGTGATACTTCAAGTTCATGTGTTTCTGAAACAAACTCATTCTTTGTATTTGGCTAGACTGAGATGGCAAACCAGTAATACGTTTAACAGTCGTAAAACTGTGTATTCAGCTTTGGTGGCACACGTATATCTGTTCTTGGAGAACCCCTCAGAAGAGAAGTTCATGTCAGTCAAGGAAAAAACAAGATGAGATTTGTGCACGCAGGCTGTTGGAGTGTCTGACACCGATCACTTGCCCATCGCGGCAGCTGTGGGCAGCAGCCCTGGGTACAGCCTTGCGGATGGTAGAGGGAGCACGAGCTGCTGGCACAGCACAGGCTTCTTGTGTGGTGGTGGGGAAACAAAATAAACAAAATGCCAAGCCAGGAAACAGCCCACTGTCATCCTCACTCGGTATCGTGACTTTGCAAGAGTCAGTGCAGTAGAAATTAGTATTACATTTCAGGAACTTGGCTCAACTCTCCAACCCTGTTGTAATTGAGATAATCTTCAACCTTGGTGCTGGTGAAAGGCAGTATTTTCAATTAATTCTACATTTCAGAGAGGAAGGGTGGCCAGTTTTCTTGCTCCTGCGAAGATATAAACCTGCTCAAAGTTCCAGGAATATTAGGGCTCTGTGAGATCTCTTCCTCCTTTTTGCTTTCAACAACAAGTGTTCGAAGTAAAGCTAGGTCTTTCCCTTTTTCAATATTTTTGTGCAAACTTTTGCATATCTTCAGTGCAGTTATGACAGGGGAAATGGTTTGGGGCCAGCCGAATTAACTGCAAATCGATTTAATAGGTCCAATTACTGAATTTGAGTAACCAAGGTTTTGAATAACTGAGATACTTTTCAATGTAAGCAATAAATACCAAAGATAGAACTGTATTATAGGAAACAGAGACTATGACTGAGCTTTGCATAATCAAGATTCTAGTTTGTATCATGTGTACTTTGGCAGCAACTGATTCCTCCGATTCCTATAGGAATAAAAAAGCAAGAACACATGCAAACTGCAGTATGACACCACCACTGTGACCTCGTCAACAACTTCAAGGTCATTATTAGGAGAGTCTTCAGCCTTTTTTTTTTTTTTTTGCCTGGTTCCATGTGAGTTGTTAAGATTTATTACAATCATTGCAAGAGAACACCTGCTAAATGTCAAAAGATTCCTGGGAAACTTCAAGTGTTTTGCTAAGGCGAAACTACACCTTTTACACAGCTTTCAGGAATCCAGCTTGATGGAATATAGTCTAGTTTTCATTGATTTGTTCATGCTCTAAAGCAGAAGGATAACTACCAGTGATATTCAGAAACATATTTGTACTCCAGACAAATTTACCTGTTTCTAAAATGATCCATGTCTTGCTTCCTGGGATTCCTGATCTATACCATAGGCTGAGTAAGGACCAGATCCCTGGCTGAGGTTGGCTGGCATTGCTCTACTGGCTTTGGTGGAGCTGTGAGGAGTCACACCAGCTGAGCACTTGATCAGGTGACTAAGTACTGTCTAAACTTATTAGGAAAAATTAAATTTGACTTGTGAAATTTGTACTAAACAAACATGGAGAAGTATCTTAACATGCACATTTCTAGAGGTTTTTGCTGAAATTTGCCATGTGTCTCCTTTGGCTGCATTGCAGTGTTCCTTCCCTACATCACCATTTTATTTTCAGCTCAGTGATTTTCTTTTTTTCTTTTTTTTTTTTTTTCCTTTGAGCAATCAAACTCTGTCTGCTTTTCAAGACTAATATATGGCCCCTGAGTGAAGGCAAGGCTGTGATTCAAATCAAGAGTTCTGTTGACATTATAATCCTTAGGAGCACAGCTGGAGCATTTCATGAACGGTAGCAAAGACTCTCCATTGATTTACTGCCTTGGTATTCAATCAGGAGTCCATGTTCTGTGTCGTTAGCTGCAACATACAAAAAATAACTTGGTGAACTTCTAATTAAGGCATTTAGCTTCTTGCCTATCTTGTAAGAAAAGATTTGTTCTATATATGAGATGCTGCTGCTTTTAGGGATTCTCCCCTATTTTTATAGCAGGAGGGCTTCAGGCCCTAAGAAGGTCCTGTGGGCTATAAACGGGATATACACCAAAGTTGCTCTCTGACCCTTCCAAGCTGAAGATGAAGCAGAGTGGGATGGCAGGAATTTTCATGCAGCTCCCCCAAGCTCTGCACCTTTTCTTTTTGTTCCAGTTTTGTGTAAACCTTTCCTAGCCATAATCATCCCTCAAGCACAAAAAAAAAAAAAAAAATTTATACCAGTTCTTGCAAGAGCTGCAAAAGGGACCCACAGTTCTGCTTCTGGGCAGCAAATAAACCCTTCCCTTTCTGCAGTGCCAGTCCCCAGCCACAGCATGCACGAGAGCAATTTCGAAGCCGTGCTTTTTCTTGTCTCGCCCCTTGTTCCCAGGGAGAGAGCGACCGTGCTGCCAGCCCCCACTGACCTGAAGATGAGAGTTCCCTAGATTGTTTCCAGCTTGCACTGCTAGCCCCGCTGAACGAATAGCACTTACAGTATTTTTGGGGTGGTGACTCACAAGAAAGTCATGAGTGACCCCTTAAGAGGCTGTCAAACCCCCCTAGTAAGAAGTGTTTTGTTTTTCCTGTTTTCGTTGTCCAGGCCGCCTGTGAATATTTCCATAAGTCTCCAACAGAGTTTTCTCAATTCGTTGCCCAAGCAGCAAGCTGTGCCCTAAAAGGCAACAGAGCAGAGATGCAGACCCTAATCTGACACCGTTCCCGTTTATCACCCCCCTATACGAACAGCCAGAACATACAGCCCTTCCAGTCATCGCAGGGGGAACCGCAGGGCCAGCCAGGACCAAAGCCACTGAATGCCTTTCACTGGCTTATCTGCCTGCTAATTTCAGTGGTGCTTCAGGCAGCTAAGCAACATGGAAATTCAAGGGTGTAGGGATAAAGGTGTCCTGGCAGATCCAGTATCAGGTGTGTCAGTCATATTATATATTTTTTTGTTATTTACCTTCAGGAAAGTGCTTCAGAAACCTTACTGATCATCTCAAAAATAACATGAAGCAGGATTGTTATTGCAGATATTTACATCTCCAAGAGCTATGAGGTTTAATGACTTGATCAAGACTAAAGAAAAGCTGGTGTTGAAGCAGGGTCTGGATTCAAAAAAGGGCTCAGAACAGCCGTAAGATCTGGAGTTGTGTTATATTTAGACTGAAAGACAGCTGTGAAAAGGAAAAATGGCATATGTCTGTCTTTTTTTTTTTTTTTTTTTTTGGTCTGAACATGCAGCAGGAGATACAGGGCTTTCATAGAAGGTGTTGCCTGCTTACCCGCTTTCATGTCTAACCTTTCTATTCTCCAGGTGCCTTCATTGTGGTTCAAGCCCTAGTAGTGTCTGGGTTTCCAACTTTCCTTCTCTTACTAAGCCAGAGCTTCAGCTGGTCAGAGCTCTGCTAAAGCCACCCTGTGCCAGGAAGACAGTAGTCAAAGCCCACTCTGATGTCTGTTGGCACATCTAGAGCTTAGTAACGCAAAGCTTACAGAATAATTCTTCGTGGGCCCCATCGCCCTTCTTGTTTGACCTACATTGTTAGGGCTGGGTTCTCCAAGACGTGTATGATGGCAGTACGACAACACGTGGAATCACCAGGCTGGCTTTTGGCTCAGCAGCTATCCCCCCATCAAGGTGACCCCCAGCAATAAAGATCCCATCATCTTCTCAAAAGCAGGCCATTAGAAATACTAAATAAGTCAAAGGAAAACTCAAGCCAAAACTTTTGGGCCTGGAAATCTCAAAGGGCAAACCAGAACAGACGTCTCCTGAATCACTCTCAGCTTTATAGGTTGATGAAACAAGTCTGAACCTTGTGAAATGTGCAGCCATGGAGTTACCCTGCAAGTGCTGCTTCCCAAGGTGACCCCAAGTCTTGGGAGAAGCTGGAAAAGTGTCTGGAGATACTGGGCAGGACTGTAAGAACAAAATTCTGTGTTTTCATGGGCTTTTTGGCATAATTTTATCTCCTGACAATTTGCAGTGAGCAACTGGGTAAAGAGAGTGGCTAAGAACAGAAAGGCTGGACTGCCTTCTCTGTTATTTAAGGGTGCGGTATCTGCTCCAATGGGGTCCCCACATTTTAGTGAGCCTTTTGTGTAGAATAAAACCAAGCAGAATAATAGGTGATTTATGGCTATTCGTTTATTGCTGATCTATAGTTGTGGCAGAGGCATTCACTGTAGACCTCTCTCAAGAACTGTTTGGCATAACCCTTTTGAAAATGTTTAGCTGTGATTTCTCTCACCGGCACGAAGAGGAAGAACGTTACAATATCTCACTTTCAGAACAACAAAGAACTTTCTAGTCTGTGTATGATTAAAGACTAAGTGCAAATCCTACACGACTTGAATAACAGTATGTAGATAAACCAACCATGAAATATTTCTATTATTGCTACTTTAAAAGTATTGCTTAATGTTATTCTTGTCAAACAAATAAAATATTCCGTAATATTCTTTTCTCTTGGAGCCTGGATTCTAACTTGGTGAAAATCTATGATTCTATGAAACTCAGTGGGGAAAAAACCTCCACCGACTTAAACAGTGCAGAATCTGACATTAGTAAAATAATGTCATGTAAAATAATGAGAGCGTAAGGTTTACGACTGCTTATTTGGTGGGGCTGGGGTTATCCAATGGGAGAAATACTACCAAAGTCCAGCGAGATATGGTTACCAGGCAGGAATCCCAGGAGATTCTGTTACCACACAGGAATCCCATGAGACAGTATTATCAAGAAGGAATCTGTAGTATTCAGTTCACCACAAGGCAGTAATATTAGATTTTTAGAATTAAATCCTGTGGTATCTTGTTTTATAAGAGTTGGCACAGAAGAAATAGAGAAAAATGCAATGGAAGAAAGATGTCTCCCTGGAACCTGAGCTGGAAGCCCTAATTGTTACACTGATTTCTAGCAGAAATAAAATGTCACAGATTTTCCTCATGATCCTGAGATATTTTTATCAAGCATGATATGAATCACTTCTTAATGAAATAATTTTTTAAAATTTAATTTTATTTAATTAATCAAATATGTATTTGATCACTAAAATGCCAAGGCACAAATACTACTGTCACTATTTTGATTAGCGTAACTAAATTTTGGAGGTTTTACTTATAATAAAACATTTTTTTTCCTCATTATCTTTTTCTTGTAGTACTAGTAACTCTGGCATATTTGGCAAGAACTGACTGGACATTTGTTTCAAGAAGACCTAATTTAATTTCAGCCTCTCTCTGAAGACTGGCTGCTACACCTGTAAGTTTTGAGAGCCTTTTGCTAGCGTTGGAAAGCGTTCTCAGAAAGCTATCACCAAAGTGCCCAGAGGAGGAAACTAAGGTTCGCTATTTCCATTTGATCACAAAAGGTAATTCTGAATGCTCATCATATTTCAATGCAGTATTTTGTCTGCCTGTATCATGGTATGCCTTTATCACTATTTATTCAGATAGACTTTGATCAAGGACAAAAGTCCCCTTAATGCTGTCCCACATGACATTCTTGTCTGTAAATTGGAGAGGCATGGATTTGACGGATGGACCACTTGGTGAATAAGGAATTGGCTGGATGGTCACGCTCAGAGTTGTGGTCAACAGCTCAATGTCCAAGTAGAGACCAGTGACAAGTGGCGTTCCTCAGGGGTCAGTATTGGGACCAACACTGTTTAACATCTTTGTCAGTGACATGGACAGTGGGATTGAGTGCACCCTCTGCAAATTTGCCAACACCAAGCTCTGTGGTGCAGTCACCACACTGGAGGGAAGGGATGCCATCCAGAGGGACCTTAGCAGGCTTGAGAGGTAGGCCTGTGTGGACCTCATGAAGTTCAACAAGGCCAAGTGCAAGGTCCTGCACGTGGGTCGAGGCAATCCCAAGCACAACTACAGGCTGGGTGGAGAATGAATTGAGAGCAGCCCTGAGGAGAAGGACTTGGGGCTGTTGGTGGACAAGAAGCTCAACTTGACCCGACAATGTGCATTTGCAGCTCAGAAAGCCAACCATATCCTGGGCTGCATCAAAAGAAGCATGACCAGCAGGTCAAGGGAGGTG
>VXBL01002248.1:145140-158658 GCA_013400195.1 Aramus guarauna
GAAGATGATCAGAGGGCTGGAGCACCTCTCCTGTGAAGACAGGCTGAGAGAGATGGGGTTGTTCAGCCTGGAGAAGAGAAGGCTCTGGGGAGACCTTCCAGTACCTAAAGGGGCTACAGGAAAGCTGAAGAGGGACTGTTTACAAGGGCATGGAGTGATAAGACAAGGGGTAATGGACTTAAGCTGAAGGAGAGTAGATTTAGATAAAATATTAGGAAGAAATTCTTCTCTACAAAGGTGGTGAGACACTGGCACAGGTTGTCCAGAGAAGCTGTAGATTTCCCATCCCTGGAAGTGTTCAAGGCCAGGTTGGATGGGGCTTTGGGCAACCTGGTCTAGTGGAGGGTGTCCCTGCCCATGGCAGGGGGGTTGGAATTAGATGGTCTTTAAGGTCGCTTCCAACCCAAACCATTCTTTGATTCCATGAAAAGAGTTTAGCATGAAGAGACATCGGTTTTGTGATTAGCCTGAATAAAGGCTGAATATGTGTTAAATTAGGACCTAACACCAAGTTCCAGGTGTACTTTTAATTCATCGCTATTTCTAAATAGGTCCTTTCAGAGACACATCTCTGAAGCTGTGCTTTGGCAGTAGGTCAGAAACTCACATGGCTCCACACAAGCATTCAAGAACACGTTGGAATGCCTCATCTCTCAAAAGTTTATCTTATTGAAGGGGGAGACAGGAAAACTAAGGACTTTAGGCAAGAAACTGGAAGGGATAAGGACTTCAGGCAAGAAACTAGAAGGAAAAGTGTAAAACTATTGAAAAGAGCATTTGAAATCTATGCTGGGACATCTAAAATATCGATCAACAGGGATGTCAATCATAGCTGCAAGGATCAAGACTGAAAGCCACTGAGGAGAGCGCAGTGGCCCCACAGATGTCATTGCTCCTTGGATCCTCAGTGTGACACACGGACAGCTGTCCCAAAGCATCGCATCCTCCTGGCTGCGCTGACAACAAAGGTGTCACCCACGGGACAGTGTCAGGTATTCCCAGTGCTTTTCAAAACTGCGGAAGAACTTGTCCCTGGTATTCAGATGTGATCACAGAAAGCTGAAGAAGAAGAAAAGGAGGTGGCAGGAAGGAATATAAAACTCAAGAGGCATTAGCCTGTTTGCTGTGTTTGAGAATACATTTGCTTGAGTGCCTGTGAACAAGAAAGCAGGCACAGCTGAATAGTAGGCTTAAGGAAAGTCAGTTTAGCTTCAGAAGAGGGTGTACATACCCTGATCAGATCTTAACCCTAAAAGACATAATCAAACAATAGTGTGAGCATGGAAGACTTCTGAATGTGCTAAGCGGACCATTAGAAAACACAACACCTATAGTGGAGCTATTGGTGACACAGAGGTGGTAGGAAGATTACAAAGAGAGATTACTGGTAATGACAGACGGAAAAGTTACTGAACCACACATTGGAGAGATACAAATCACAACCATAGTGCTTTTGTGATAAGGACTTCAACTCTGTAGGTAATAGTTTGGGACCATTAGTTCACATACCGTGATTTTACCTAACAGCCCTCGATACTAATGACTTGCAGTCCTGGTGACAACAGGTTTGCATCACCCCAGCGGTCCTGGGTCAGCCAAATCACCGGGGTCTTTGTGAGCACCGGGGACTTTGTGTTGTCCCCACACACCTCTGATGCACTTTTTGCTCAGTGCATGGCATGTACCTCTGTGCAGAAGGCTATGAAAATCTTAAGGACAATATCACTTGTGAGGGAACCCCACAGTGAAATTTATTCTCTATGCACAGTGACCATTTCCACCGTTGTTACAAGAGGGGAAAAAAGCCAAATGACCATATTATCTTGGAAGAATTAACATTTGTACGTTAAACATTGGGGCAAAAGCCAGGCCAACAGTTTGTGGATCTCTCGAGACTGACAATCCGTCAGGCAAATCTTCTCATCTATAAGAAGCCATTGACATTTCACAAAGCTTGCCTTATCCTGCTTAGTTAAATGCCTTTTTCTTAATATAATATGCTTCAAAAGGCTTTTTCTCTTGTATCACAAAGAAATAGTTCTAATCTTCCCTTATTTCCCCAGAGCCTTTCACAAAGACTTTCTGCCTTGTCAATCTCACCAGCAGCATCATCTCCTATGCTTACCTGTACAAATGAGTATGCAACGTACATTTTCAAAAATGGGACTTAGGAGCCACTTTTTTCAGTGACAGCGTGGTGTTTTTGCAGAGTGACTTGATGAAGTCAAGCGGAGTTGCAAAGCTGCCTACGTGCAGGTCACAGGATTGAGGCTTGGAGTAGAAATCTGGTCGTGAATTTGGTTTGGGATTTATTGCTCGGCAACTTGGAGCACAGCTAGTCAACAGCTGGCTCTCTAGCCAAAATGCACTGGCAAACAGAGAAAAACTGTCATGGTAACAGCGTTACAGCGCATATTGCAACGGCACTCTGGTCTACTAAGGGAATTCCTAAGTGTTACTACAGTAAAAATTATAACTAATAATAACCATTAATAGTAACTATTGCTACTATTAAAAATAGGATTAATTATATTTATACTATAACAACAGTGAGATATATTTGGGTAGTGTTTGGTGATTCCAAATTGCTGTTTAAACATGCCTGGCTGATTTCTTAGAAGCTCTCTGCTGAGGTATTGCAGCTCTTCCAGCAGTATAGGGTTAGTCCATTCTGTATGTTCCCCTCTACAGCTAAAGGAAATGTCTTTTCCTTATCCCTAATCACCACAGAAGCTTAAATAATATATAGTAATATGCAACTTTTTGTCACAAATAAGTATGGTATTGGTGATGGAAGTGCTGAAGCCCCTGAAGGAGCAGAAGTACCACCACAGCAGGGCAGGGTACAAACCACTGCAGCCCCAAAAGCGGGAGGAGTTCCTGAAGCCACTTCGCCAACATCATCAACTCATGATCCAACGTATTCGGGAGCTAACTCTGCAGTCTGTGTTTGTGTTGAGCTGAAAGTGCCATGAAGCACAAGAATGGGTTGCAAACAACCCCTCAGGCTCGGTGACAAATAATGGCAATTTGCCACTGTTAAATAATAAACTGCAACAATTACAAGGTTTGTTCCCATGATTCTGAATTATGATTGCACTTGCACCAAAGCTGCTGCAGGAGGGAGTTTTGGGGTAGCTTTTTTATTTACACTCCGTAATTTTCCTGCTGTGATTTAGATAAAGTATTGTGGTAATGGGGGGAAGGAGCTGAGAGAAACTTTCTAAGCTCTGCAAAAATCTCGGTGGAACGTCATTTGCCAGCACAATTCTCCTTCCTCTCCTTCGTCCTCCCAGCTCCCCAGCAGTGCCCCAGGTAAACCCCTTCCTCAGCCTGTGTGAGAAAGAGTAGGGGAGTTTTAGAAGGAAAGGAAAAGAGATCTGACCGCAGGTGTAACACATCCCAGACTGCAATATGTTTGTTATGGATGACACTGCTTGCCCCTTCAAGTACTGAGAGTGAAAAGTGTCACTACCACCAAAAATAACATTCTTATTGAATCACTTTGGCAGCAGTTCAGTGGGGACTTCCAGACAAACAAACAGGGTAGCTTTGAGGTCTCCCTGGATCTCACTCCCCCCGCTACCTTCCAGTCCCCAGCCAGTGGGATTTTACTGGGGCCACAGTCCAGCACTCCACAAAAAAGGCTAGGCTTTCCTTTTCCCCTCCTAGCCTCAGGCAGAGACAGCACCAACAAACACCTACCTTCCCTGGGCTCCCTCGGTTGACAGGATCTTCCGGACTGATCTGACTTCTCCAAGGGTGGCTCTGGTTTGACACGGTGCTCTAGTTGTGGCATAACTTCTTGACCAGCATCAGCTCCTCTCCTTCTGCAGCCGCTCTTCTTGTGTGGGATGAGCCATGACCTGCCCCATCCTCTTCGTAAAACCAACGCCCAAATAGGTGCCGTTCATCCAGGTCGCTATGCTGGTGTTGGCCAATAAAGACTAAATGAAAATGACCTCACAGCATGCAGAAACACCGTTGAAAACTAGCAGCTGCCTGGGCATTTTGGAAGACAAGTCAGTCAGCAGCTTATTGTGTTTGCTGATCTGTCCTGTTTGTTGTCTGGTTGTAAGTGAAGTTTCAGACTGATTTTACACTGAGGACTGTTGTATCATCATTATGTTCCTTTATCTTCTACTCCAAGAAGCACTCATAAAGACTCCAATGCTTTTTACTTTTCTGAGTTCCTGCATTTGAACTCCAAGTGACAAGTAGCCTCCTAGTATGCTGGTCCAGTAACTCTCAGCAATATAAATTTACAAATTAAAAAGTGGAAGGAGCAGAGAGAAGATGACAGATTAATTTTGAAATGATTTTTTTAAATGACAGAATCCTTTTTCACCCAAATACTTGCCAAGATGCCAAGATTTAGTTTTTTATCCCCTGAAATAAATGAATATTCTGAAAACTCCATATAATTTTATAATACGTCATTATGAACTTTCATTAGGGTAGCCAAAAATGTTTGCTTCGCAGTTCCAGAGCAATGCTAAATGGCGGCGGATGTGCTGAAACCAGCCCCTATGATTTTGCCTGTTTCTTTCCATACTGGAATAAACTGCATGCAGCTTGTCCCATGTGGGTCAACAGGAGCTGCTTTTGTGGTGGAAGGCGTGCTTCGGGGGTTATTATAAGACTGTACAACTTTGGGGTTTGCAGGGCTTTTTCTGGCCATGTCTCTGAGGGGAATATTTTGTGACTGTATATAGCACGTGGCAAATAGCACAGCAGTGACTGCACAGCACTGTCTGAATTCCCTGCGCAGGGAGTTTTCCCTTCGTTATGTATCATTCCCATCCGGCTGTCCTGATTCCAACAGCTCACGTGCATAACCTCCATTCCCATTAATATCAATAATAATGTACATGGAGTTTCATATCAAAATAATCATTCTGAATGGGTGTGCTCTGAACATAAACCCAATATCTCTAGTAGGGATCAGACTTTTTGTTGGCTCAGCTTCTTTCATTTTCTCTGGAAGTTACATGGAAATGGGTGAGAATAGAGTTTAGCTCAGTGTCTTTCATGAAGTAATTTACCCGTCATTCCAGTTGGGTTGTAGCAAAATGAAAATGTTGGAGTTGTGGGACATGTTCTGCTTGCATGTGACAGCCAACAGGTTTTAAATGACCACGCTATTACACTCAACATTTGCAGGACAAACATATTCAGGAAGGAGGAGACTTGGCTTAGTTCCAAGTGGCTTCCAATCCACCGATGGAAAGAAAGATGGGTTAGTCCTGGGAAACTATTAAGAATACCAAAGTCTTCATTCTGTTGTTGTCTGCCTGGTTTAAGACTGTTTTCTTCTCAAGGCAATCTTTTAAAAAGTCATTCTGAGTTTGCATTTAACTCGTTCCACATCTTAAAAACAAAAAGCAATCCTAAGCAAGGTGAGTATCTAAGCTAATTTCCTGGGGATCTCTTCCTGCAGAGCACATTAGCGGTATGGATTCTGTATGTTCTCTTGGTCCAAATATAAACATATTTTGAAATGGAAGAAAAATATGGAATGTTCATTTCTGAGAGCTAAGGAGACTGTGTGGCTTCATCGAACAAAGTGCCTTAGAGTCCAATCCTGTTCCTTCTTTGATCTGCAGGAACAAAAGTAGACCCTGCGAGAAATGTACTCTCAGAGCAGGACTACTGCACCAGGAGTTGCCCAAAAGGAGATAAGCAGTCTCTCTCTTTTTCTTTTGTTTATTTTTTAAACCTGCATGTATTGGTTCCTGTAATGCAGATATTACTGTAGCTCTCATAGCTTTATTAGTGAAGTGAGAAGATGGAAGGGAAACAGAGGTACTATTAAAATGGTTGACTAGAACAAAGTTGCTCTGGGCCTTGAATGGCAAGAGGAATCAAACGATTAAGTCAAAAATCAAGCAATGCAGTATGCCATCTCTGCAGGTTTCTTGGTGTCAAGGGGATTTTTCTGGTCAAGGATCATTCATCCAAAAGTTATTTACTATATCTTGTGTGATGCAAACTTGGAGTGAGAACTGGCTCCCATTGTAACCTATAAGGCCTGTTATTAAACAGCACAAAGAGAGTGAATAACGAATGTGCCAAAACCTAAGACAAATCTTCTAGACATGTCTGACAACAGATGACTGACGTCCGTTGAAGAAGAAATTACCTTTTACCTACTATATAACTGCTGTCACTACCTTCAGGCCACATAAGATTTGATGAGTAACCTCCATGCTGGCTGGTCTTCAAACTCCAGAGCTGTTAGCTGTGTATACTTTGTGGCTTGCAGTTTACTTTTCAAAAACTCACCCAGCAAACCATACAGTCATTTCAGGCTGACTTCATCAGGAATAACGCAGTGCTGAACTGGGTACTCGTCTGAGCGAGCTGTCTGTTGAACTGCGGGTTTATAACTGTTTTCAGGGCCTTTTGTGTGCCAGAGCACAAGACAAAGTTTTTGCCATTGCCAATACCACCGGTGGTTATTAGGAAAGCAGAGTATTTGGAGATATTTCAGGATGTCTGTGTTCTGGCACCCACCCCACACAGCCAATAAGGTGCAGAGCTTGTCCACAATCAAAGGAGGCCAGCTGTGGCTCCTGGTACAGGTGAGTGCTGTGGTCCTACTGGACCCATGCAACTGTCCTCTCCTTGGGGTTCAAAGTCAACATCATAGGTTCTCTGCACGTTGTACCATGTTGGGAAAGCAACTTGCCTAGACCAGGCTTTGAGAACCTCTACCACAGTAGTTTAACAACCCCAACAGATCACGGAGATCTTCCATAACCTCTCTGGTCTTGATTGTCGCTCTGCCATCCCAGATGTACGTGAAGGCATCTCATCTGACGGCACTGTAGGTGCCCCTCACCGCGATGGGGAGCAACAGTCTGGGAAGGAGGACAGCGACACTCAGCTTATGGAGGTATTCTGAGGATATGGCCAGAACCTCTTCAGAGGACTCAGGCCTTGCAGTGATGAGCACCGTGAAAAGTCCAAGAGCAAATAAGGAAAAGAGACATCAGTTTGTTTCACGGTTGTGACTCTAAAGGTCAACTGGAAAAGCTAGTTTCCTACATGCTCGGAGAGGTTATGAATTGTACAGCTATGTCCATATATGTTCTGACAGATTTTAAGTGGTGCTTTGCTGGGAAGTTTTAAAATTCAGCAATACACGTCATTTGCTTACAACAGCCAGTTTTCTTCACATTAGCCACCGGTAAAAAATGATTCATACAAGAGAGGCCACATGTTGAACAGACTTGTGTAAACCAATTATGCTACATCCAAAGTCAGCTAAAACATTCTCACACAAAAAGTTAACTTAAGCTACTATTTCCCACAATAATAATAATAAAAATAAGCTTAACAAACACTTACCCTGATTCTCAAAACTCATTTTCTATTATGTTTCCTTTTACCAGTTTTGTTTGGCAGAGTGTCAAGCAATGTATCAGCAAAAGTATGTGTGCCATAATCTGACAAAAGGAAAAAAATGTGTATTTTTAGTTTTAAAATGTTTATAATTTCAATAGGTGAAAAGAATACTGGAGAAGGAAGAACAAAATAGCATATGCAGAATTGTCAGCAATGAATATGAAAGTATAACCATGTGAGTTTTAGTGTAAGAATGAGCCTGGCTGGGAACTAAGTTTTCTAAAAAAGACCTACATTGGTAACAGCACCCCTCTGAACATCTAGGCTCTTAGCACACTTCTCCTCCTCAAACGTCATGAGGATGAGGGCTGTGAGGCTATGACAAGACCCTGAGACATTACTGCCCTCAAAAATGATCTGGCTTGACTGAGGACTTCCCAGGACATGTCCTCTGTCCCATCCCAGTGAGTCCTGCTCTTCAATAATGCAAACTCCAGTGATAATCCTGAGGAGTCCTCAGATCCTCCATGTCCTCCACTCATCCCACCACCCCACAGAAAAGCATCTTGGGCTTCAGGAACTGACACTAACCACGACTTAAGGCTGCTGTTGGTTCTCATGACATTGCTCCCCAAAGCTCATTTTCATGCCAGCCATAGTTCACATGCTCAAGAAGGCAGTGGCACCATCAAGGTGACTGCAGAAGATTCACCAGGTAGGGCACATCCTTCAGCCCTGCAGTTAAGGTCTGGGTGTTGTTTAGCCATCCTTTACCATGAACATAACTTCCATGAAGGGCATTTGTTTCTGTAAGCCTGTCATCTTTTCCTGAGGATGGAGAAGAGAGTAGAACAGCTACAGAAAAAGGGAGAAAAAAGTGAGGGGGGAGTGGGCAACAGGAAGCACGTGCAGCAGAAAGAGCTGATAACAGAGTAAAAGCCAACGGAGCAAAGAAAATCGCTGGAAAACTACAGGTGTGATACTGATGGTAGGGTTGGGAATTTTTGCTGTGGGGAATGCATAGTGAAAGCAAAGCATGGAGCAAAGCTGCAGCCTGCAGAAACAGGGTGAGAAGCAGAGGGTATAACTGATTGTCTGGACATGTTTCTTCACCTGAGAGGTGTTCATGCCTCAGTCAGTGACAAGGACCAGTAGGACAAGGAAAAGGCTTGCCATGACCACATCAAGTTGCCTGGCTAACGGCCTCGGGTCTCCCAGAGGGTTGCTGTCACCACATCACCAACAACTACACAGTGACCTTAAGCTCAAAAGCAACAAAGCAAACAAATAAAGCCCAGAAGCTGAGAAAAAGGCCGCTAAGACACTGAATGTAGCTCACATAAAGTCAAATGTCTGTTGATCTTCCAGCTGGAGCTCCTTGGTGCCCATCCTTGCAACAGCAGGTGTATACAACCAGCACAGTCACAAGCTGGAAGGATGATTTGCAACATCTAAGCCCCTGAAGACCTACAGGAGCCACATGGATGGACGCAGTCATGTCCTCTCTGATTTCTGCTTTATACAGAGATGTACGACTGCGCAAGCTCAACAGCAGCAGAGGTAGCAGCTGTTGAAAAAGTCCATACCCATCACAAGCAAAGTGACACCCAGTCCTCTCACTGAATCACTTCAAATACACTGGAGAGAGGTTATTGGCGCCTTTGTTGTTTGCCCAGTATTGTGGCTGCCTGCCGCCATACTCCACTGCCCTTTTCTAATATATAACACTACAACATCACTCCAGATAATAAGGTTTTGATCATGGCAAGAGGCTCACAACAGCAAACAGCCCAGGCACAGAGAGATCAAATAGACCAGCTGCAAACAGAAAGGGAGGGGGGGAAAAAAAGGGAAAAAAAAAAAAAAAAAAGAGTGCATATGACTTGCTAGCTCGTGTGTGGGTATGCATGCTATGCAGGCAGCAGAGGCCTGGATGGCGAAGGTCTCCCAGCGACCCCGGCCATTCGGGGCTTGGGCCCCCAGCACCGCGCTGCATTCCAGCCGGCCTCCTCTCCCGGGACCACTGTCCCTGCTCACACAGAGAGGCAGCCAGACGTGAACGTGAGAAAGCTTTCTCAGGCGAGTCCCTTCTGCAGATCGCTGGGTAGTTGTCTTCTAAAATAATCATAATTAAAAGGGGCGTGCGCAAAGGGGGAGCTGGGGTACGGGCTTGCTTTTTTACCATGTCTTCATAGCATGCAAACATGGTGAAAGGGATTTTTTCCTAACAATATACTTCTCCATGCCCCTCCCAGTCCTCTCCCCATCCTTCCAGATCAAAGGATCTCAGTACAATATTTGCCTTCAACAGAAATGCTCATGAGCAATAACTTTTGGGGTCATTTACATCTATTTAATGGGGTTAATAAATATGTAAATTGATTTTTAAATTGTGGGTCTAGACTCCTTTAGAGATATAGACACAGAGCCAAGTTTAGATGTCTACTGTGCCAGCGCAATTGCAGAATAATTTTCATAAAGGCTGTAAAGATATTCTGGGTTCCTTCTTCTTTTCCCTTTATCTTTCAGAATACATGACATGAGGCTTGAACATGGGTGTGGACCTGAACTCTGTGATTCCCTTCTTCTTTTTTATACTTTAAGCCTAGAGGAATTTGGAAAGCAGAGCTGCCTGAACTGTGACATCCCCATATGCTTCTTAGAAACAGAGCCAATACAAAGATGAAGACATTTTACCTGTTTTAATATTTAAATTATTCATTTGAAAGAGTGTGTGGCACCAGGTGTAGGGGCTACACAGAAGTGGAGCATGGCACGATGTGGAAGATTCAGAAGAATTAACTATGGGATGATGTGGAGACATCCAGCTCCCCTTCACTGTGTGAGAGCTGATGGCGTGTTGGATGGTCGGTCGCTGGCTCTGCCCCGGAGAGCCTGGCTGACACGGTTTCATTGGTTTCCATAGGGAATATGCTGCTCTGGTGGTTTCCTGTGACAATAATTTCCAACTGACAATGTCTGTATTGCAGCATAAAGACCCCGAACATCAGCAGCTTCCACCTGTCATTTACACCTGGTGCAAACTGGAAATGCTGCAGTTCTGCTTTGCTTTCATCCCTACGGATTTTTCACAGCTACAGAGAACTCCGCCATGGGAGGGCTTTGAAGCATCAGGACTAGGGTTTCATAGGTAGACTGTACACAGGCTCACACACACATGAATATATAAAATTTGAAAGCAAAACCAAACCTCATCGTTTCATTCTTAGTTGGAAACTTGTTGCTTTTCCTGTCAGAAAAGTTAATTCGAAGTCTTCATGGAAAACCTGCCATTTAATTCCGTAACAAGTTTAAGAATGAACTTGTAGAAGCATCACTTTTTAATCAGTGATATTATGACAACATAGTTTGATGATCTGAATGGTCTATGTCTATTTAGGACCTGATCTTGCAAACATATAGACTCAGAGCCTAACAGAGTGGTTTAGGACCCATTTCCACACATCCCAAAGGGATGATGGTACCACAGCCCGCTGGGCCTCCAGTACACATCCCTAACCTCAAGTTTTAACGTGTTTTCACATTCACAGGTCTAAGGCCTCGGAGTTCATGCTTTTTTGGGTCAAGAGCAGTTGCCGTCAGTGGCAGTAGGGTTGAGCAGACCTGGTCCTGACCCACTAGCTGTGGTTGGACAACAGTTCTGCTGCAGGAGGGAAGCTGCTGGGCAGCGGTGTTGGCAGAAGCACCACTCCTTCGCCTGAGCCCTCAGAGGGTAAATAAACTTAATCCCAAATTCATCCACTGCTGTTTTCTAACAGCAAATAACTCAGATTTTTAAGTGAGGTGGGATCACGCTGTTCTAGGGACCCGGGGGTCCAGCGCAGCCACTGCAGAGAAGGGCACTTCCCAAACCCATGAGTGTGCCTGACGCACAGCCCTTTCATCCAGAACCCATCCACCAGACTTGTCAGGGGTAAGTGGGGTCTGGATCTGATGCAGACAGAAATGTAGTAAATATCTGTGCATTTGACCTCAATGGATTTACCAGCCTGTAAACCTCCACAGAAATTAACTTGTTAGACTTTGACACAAAACTACATTGAGGAGCCTTTTGCCTCTGTAGCGCCAGATTGCAATCACCCACGAAGCAGCGGCAGTCTCTTTTCCATCCTGAGAGGTGTGGTAGGAGAAAGACACACACACACACACACACACACACAGAGTGTATATGCACCTCACAAGAAGAAATAAAAGCACATCATCTAAGTTTGCTTAGGTTTAGCGAAGGTCAGAGATTTTCGCACCTAGGTGAGCTGTCATCTGGCTCGGGGCAATTCTGTTTTCTCTCGCATCCTTTGCTGGAACAGCAGGAGAGCTTTACTGGCGTGAAAGACTAAACTGTCCTCAGGCTATAAAGGACTTGAGTCACAAACCACTTCCCACACACACACACACTTTCGTATTAATTCAGGACCTTCCAAAATTGTCCTAATGTCTCCTCACCTGTTGGTTCTGAAAACCTGTTGACGGCCGAGACTTAAGCTAAGAGAGGTGACAAAACATATGGGATTTGCTCTAAACGAAGTAGTTCTAGACTGATGGGGTCAAAACTTCTCCTACTTTTAAATCCTGAGCTTCATTTTCATTCACTTAAACCAAATGAAGTAATTACCTAAGAACAAATGTATCGTTAAGACACAACAGCAACATCTTATTAAGTGCATGCATACTAAGATTAGAACGTAATCGTACCATTAAAAAGCGTAGGAATACTTGCATGAATGGGCAGCTCTAAAGCTCAGGAATAAACTCGTGTCGCTACAGCCCCTGTCAGTACAGTGACCAAGAAGGAGCCCCATGTCTTGTACTCCAGAGCAGCGCTCTGCTTTCTGATTTCTTAAAGGGATATTTAGAATGAAAAACTTTAATACCGCTTTTGAGCACATGCTGCCTCTTTAAATGTTTTCCTCTTTACTAAAGCCTTGGCCCTTTCCTTTGTTAACTTTTTTTGCAAGTTCTTTCCTTTTTCATTTCTTAAACCTCCCATGCAACAACTATTTTGGCTTTTAATGAAGGGAATTTTTCTGCATCCAGCAAACTGTAAAACATGTCGCTTGGATACAGCAAAAGCTGAAATTCCACAGATTTCCACAAAGTCATACATTGTGTTGGGTGGAAAGTGTGCTGAGCATTCTTTGATTTTTCTGTCCTGCATTAGCATTTGTAAGCATTTATGAAAGAGAAAAAGAGAAAGAAAGAGAAAAGAAGAAAGAAGGAGAAAGAGTGAGGAAGAAGGAGAGAGAGAAAGAGAAAGAGAAAGAGAAAGAGAAAGAGAAAGAGAAAGAGAAAGAGAAAGAGAAAGAGAAAGACAGAAAGAGAAAAAGAAAGAGGCAGAGAGGCAAGAAAAGAAAAGAAAAGAAAAGAAAAGAAAAGAAAAGAAAAGAAAAGAAAAGAAAAGAAAAGAAAAGAAAAGAAAAGAAAAGAAAAGAAAAGAAAAGAAAAGAAAAGAAAAGAAAAGAAAAGCTGTGTGATGAACGCAAAATATGACCTTTTCTTTTTAAAAGTTTGTGCTGTCCCTCTTGTTTAGCACCAGTGCTGCTCACCCTTTCCCTTCAAGACGCTTCGGAGTTGTTAAGCATCTAGGGGTGATAATTTGACTTTCAGCTAAACCGGAGGGCTGCAGCAGACAGCAGTAGGTGGTGATGTAATAGGTACCAACGCACATGGATATATAAATATCGTGGCTAGGGCTAAAGCGCTATGGCTGAGCAGCTATAGAAGATCAGCACTTCAGACAAGGCTCCTGGAGTTGAGATCAAGTTCAGAAGCTCTTGCTCCCGGGATTTCCTCTCCATGCAGCCAGCCCAGGGAAACCGCAGATACTCGGGAGACTGAGCGCGGGGCTCCCTCCTTCCCCTCCTCGCCTCGCTTTTTGGGTTTTGTTTTGCTTTTGGTTGGGTTTGGGTTTTTTTTTTATTTTTTTTTTTTTTTTTCCCCCCCCCCCCCCTTTTTTTTGACTTTATTAAAAAGGGGGCCCGGGGGGGGGGGGGAGGCGAGAGTATTTTCGGAGCGACCGGCCGCCGGCCCGTGGCTACCCACCCCCTTAAACCGGGATGCCTCTCCCCGCGGCGCTGCTGCCGGCTCTGCTCCTGGGTTTATTATGGCCGGGGGCGATACGCGGTCGGTCACCCCCGGGTCGCCTCCCCG
>VXBL01002248.1:158685-186235 GCA_013400195.1 Aramus guarauna
CCGCCGGTCCCCGCCAGCGCCGCTGGGATGCGGCTCTGTTCGCCCGCTCCGTCGCTCGTCTCCCGGCCGAGCGCCGCGACGCCGCCCGCGACGGCGACTACCTCCTGGGCATCAAACGGTTGCGGCGNAAGGAGGGTGGGTGCATGGCAAACCTCTGACTCCCTTAAAAAGTCCGCCCGCCCACGGCACCGCGGTGTTGCCCGCCTCGGCTCCCCCGGAGGCAGCGGGCGCCCGGGGTAGCGGGGCGGCGGCGGAGCTCATCGGACGCTCCGGTCGGAGCTCGTCGGCGCTGCTCAGTGCCGTGTTGTGCCCTTGGCGCCGGCAGGCATCAGGTGTTGGGGTTGCCTCAACATCTGGAGGGTCCGAAATCCCGTGGGCACTCTGAGCAGGGGGGCTGGGGAGAGTCCAGCTCTCCCCCAAACTTGAAAAGCATCTGCTGGGGACTTAACCCCGTGGCCCCATGGCTGAAACAATAAGATCTGGGAGGGGGGGATATAAGCTGCATGATGACAAATGTTTCATTCGCCCCAAGCACACTCTGGCTTATTTTAATCTCATCTACACAGGAGGATGCCTGGGGCCAAAGTAAAAATAGATACTTAGCTAAAAGAAGAGAGGTCCCAGCACGGGGCATGGGGCAGCACGTGGAGCTTGAGGCTGGGGTTCTGCGGCCACCCACAGCAGTGCTGGGGCATGGGGATCCACACCACACCGGGGATGGGAACCTCTGGGTGAGTGCAACACTGGCACCACACACTCCTACAGGGCACAGCCCTTTGTCCCTCTGATTCCTGTGTCTCCTCTGTAGGTCTGCTGGAAATCTCCCCCGTGGAAAGAGGAGTGGTGAGCATATTTGGTGTTAGAAGTGGACTCTTTGTGGCCATGAATAGCAAAGGCAAACTCTATGGATCTGTAAGTAGCTACCGAGTGTGTGCCTGGGGAGGGGATCATGGTCGGCTGGGGTGAGGGGTGTGCATGGTGCTAAAAGCTGCCCAAGCCCCATCCTTGCCCCTCCTGGGTCAGGCAACACAGAGCAGCCCTTGCTGCCTTGCTGACAGGTGTGCCGCCCAGGTATGCTGCTTACTGAAATTTTGAAGTGAAACCCACTCTTTTGCATTACGCTTCCTTGGTTCCCCCATAAAAACTACAGCCACCAACCATGGCTACCCATCTTGCCTACCACATAGACCAACAGAGTAGTCATTTGTTTGGCAAGAACTCAAGCTAGCCTGAGTCAATATCTTTCTCATCTTTAAGTACAAACAGCCTTAAGTAGATATGGCAATCGCTCACTCCATCTCTCAGAGGGCACTTGAACTTGTGATCAGCCAGGCCCCCACAAATGACCCTTTATGATGTGATGAATCGGTGCCTGTCACATACCTATTGATCACTCTTTGTTAATGCTCTTGATCGGAGAGTCTGTTCCCATGACAGCTCAGCATCCTCAGGATTTGGACTTATATTTATAAGAAGGCAGATCTATTAGGAGACAATATAGATCTTATTGTTTTTACATTGACTCTTTGGAAAAGATAGAGGCATCTTATAAAATATACTTGACAATAATAGTGCATGTCTTTGCCCATGTTGAGCTGTCCTGCTTTTGAGTTCACCTCTGTATAAGTTACTGTGATCAGCATCATTTCAAACCCATGTTCCTGGGGCTCCTTCCTTACTCGTGGCTTTTCTAGTTCATGTTTCTCAAGTATACTTTGAAGAAACTTGGGCTGAGGAAGAGCTGAGCTATGTTGAAGTTAACTAGGGCCTTTTCACACGAAGACGTGAAGCGTCCAGAATTATTTTCTGGGGCATCAGTCCTGTTGCAGAGGATTTTGGCTTATATAAAAGATAGGCAGAATCAGTCACTAAAGTGCAAGAGCTCCCTTTGTGTCATTTCTTAGGAAGACTGCTGCTTTGGTGTCCTGGATAAAGTAATTCTCAGTGCAGTGGTCAGCTTGGCAGGCTGAGACCTCTCTTACAAAACCCTAGGCTTTTGCGCAATCATAAGAGATGAGTTCATTTGTTACTCTCTGGATAACACACTTGTAACACCTGTCCCTCCTTGTATTTACTTGCAAATGAAACCTCTTCACTCGACGGGTGCCTTTTGTCAGCTCCGCTTTCTTGAGCTATTAACATAAGTGATCCAAACCCTTCCTTCGATTTTAAAACTAAAGAAGCAGAAAATACTGTCCACGCTCAGGGTCTTTAAAACGCCTCTTTCTCCTCAAGTGACAGGAGAAAGTGCTAGCATTCAGGTTTTTATGAAGCCTCTCGGGCAATTTATTGCTGGTAGGACAGCTACTGAGCAGTTAGATGAGCAGGGCAGCAGAACTGGGCTTGGGCCTTACCCCACTGCAGCTCTGATAAAACGTGCCTCTCTCCCTCAAGAGCACGGACGCAGGTAAGGGTGTCCTGCCCTCCTGGCCTGGCCACAGCATCCTTAATGATCCTCTGACTCCTGAGTCCTCTTTGAAGCTTCGTTTGAGCGAACACTTCAAAAGATTACTAAGGGAAGGGGGGAGTCAGCTGCACATTTCCCCGCAGTGTACCTTCTACACCTGGTAGCAAGAATATTTCCACACCTGATGTTTAAAATTCCTTCCCTCTCATTCTTTCCTTTTCATTTCAGACCCATTTCAATGACGAGTGCAAATTCAAAGAGATTCTCCTGCCAAACAACTACAATGCTTACGAATCCAGGATTTATCCCGGGATGTACATAGCCCTGAGCAAGAATGGAAGAACAAAGAAAGGCAATAAAGTATCTCCCACAATGACAGTGACACATTTTCTTCCTAGAATCTGAGACATCTCCCTTCAGACCTACCTCAGCACAGGGGAAGACGCAGAACATGTTTGGGGAAAAGAAACATGGTGCACTTTTACTGGAGAGTTTTATGCAAGAGTAGGTGTAAGATATTTAAGTTAATTATTTAAATCTGTATATATTGCCACAAAATTTATTTATAGTTCCGATTTTTTTTTTTTTAATTTCTGAAAACAAATCAAACCTCCAACCCAAGGTATTTCATTTCATCGTGCAAGCGTAGAAGACTTCTGCTTTGTGGTTTATTTAAGTCATTTCTAAGTTATCACAGGTGTGCTGCTACTCCACGTCCTAAACCAGGTGAAATTCAATTCCTCTATTACAATGTTTTGCACTGTTTGCGTGTTGTACGGTGTCTATCCTTGTACACGTGTTTGTTTGTTATGGTGGCTTTGTTCTCTGCGTGTTTTCCAAACCCCCGTGACTCCCAAAGAAGCTCTCGGCCTCCGAGAAGGAGCGGTGGCGGAGGTGCCTGGGTGGGATGCCAGCGCGGAGCCGCACACAATGCCTGACCTCCTTTGTGCGGCGTTGCTATTTAATTGGAACGGTATCGGTTTACCTCGGCGCAGAAAGCGCGGTGCTGAAGAGCTACCCCACAAATCTGTTTTTAGATCTGCTAGTGCTGAACTTTGAACTTCCCTGCGGTCGGTCTTCGCAGAGCTGCCAGGCGGTGGAGAGGCTTAAACACCTATAGAAACTCGGCAGGGCTGGTGGGGTTTTGTCCCATTTTTGTGGCCCTTAATGGAAGCTTATATTGGATGCGATTGCTTGGCATTAGGCTAAACCCAAACGTGTCCGTCCCTCCCCCCAACGAGCGCACCGTGAAACACGCCACCGTGAATGAATTATATTTTATTCAAATCGAATTCCCTTTCACATTTGGAGACTACCTTCATTTTTCAAAGTTTGTGAAACTCTATCACGCTCATAAGTTTTTAAAAGGCAAAAGCATTTGCTGGTTCGTAGAAAAGACAAGCTCCGCAGAGAGAGTTTAGATTGCCTACAAGGAATTGGGGTTGTTTTGTACTATTTATTACTTTTGGTGCAGTATTTGGAAGGAGAAATATGCTGCTTTTTTCTGTCTCATTCCCTGACAAAGTTGATTGATTAATTTCTACCTCACTAACTCTCAAAGCCAGTCTCCTAACAAAATCTGCATGGAAGGAAGGTACATTCTCTTCTGCTTGGTCTTACGGTTCTGGAGGAGGGCCTGGGGGAACAATCGTAATCCCAAATCTCTCTTTTTTTCCATATGTAGCCAAAAGTATTCAGGATAGAGTTGGTTGCATCCTATTCGAGCCTTGTCACGTTTGAGCTATCTTTACCCAGTGGTTTACTTTTAGTAAGGATAATCATGGTGAAAATATTTGCAGACAGCTGTCAGGCTGCAGTACTATATCGTCATCAAGTAACCCTATATTTTTCTTTATATATTTTGCAAGAGTAACTCGTGTCTCTAATGCAATGAAGGAAAAGACAGGTTTGATTTTGGAGGAGTCACTAAAAGGATCCATTTCTCCTTTTTTTCTTTCTTTTTTCTTTTTGGTTGAAAAATACATCATCTTTAGGGCATCAATATGTTAAGCGGGAACCAGGACTAACCACACTCTTTGACGACTCACAGGATGTTTACAGATCATCTTCCAATCTAAACTAGTTATTTCTGACCACATGCAAATCTGAGTTCAGCTTTTTTTTCTTTTTTTTTTTTCCCCCCTCCTTTCTCATTACATTCCTACACAAAAGCCTTTGTTCCTTTGTAACGGTATAGACTTGCCTGTATCCTCTACTTACACGTGACCTTGAAGACAAAATCTACTCAGAGGCAAAGTTCAGTAAGACCAGAGCAGACCAGGACCAGATCTTAAGCCAGATGCTGTCAAAGCAAAAATATCAATTAAGAAAAAGGAAGCCAAATGAAGAGAGAACACCTAGGAAATGTCATGCCTAAGGATTTTAAATTTTTTTTCCCCTGTAATTTGGGGGATTTCTGTACTTTCTGTGTTTTCTATATGTGAGTAATCATTGTGTAATTATTACCGCTACCTCTGACAACCGATGACTTTGTTCCAGATTTCAGCTAGCAAAATCAGATCACAAAGATTTTCTCTGGGAATGGTTCTTCTCTGTCACTTTTCACTCTATGAAATCCACAACCGATGGCCTCACACAAGACAAGTTCCGAGGTAGTTGTTGTAACTTTGAAATGTTGTGATGAAACCTTGATAACAATGTTACATGGTATGAGCTTTCACCATTTACCAGAATCTGTCTGTAGTTTTATACAGGTGCTGTTCAAGACTGTGGTGTATGTGCTGTGCACATTTAAATGCATAATAAATGATAAACGTTTACAACGTATGGCACCCTGGTATTGGTTTTAACTCTTTAGAAGGGAACGCAGCCTGCAACGAAAGACACACACCCAAAAAATCCGCTATTTCACTTTCCCAAAGACCAGGGAGTCTTTGCACCTCTGCCAGATGCTTCAGGAATGACAGCCTGGATTTCTTACTCAGCTAAAGTTCCCCCTGCCAAAGTTGGAAATGGTCCAGGAAAGCCCAGCTTCCCGAGCTCCGTATCAGATACGCACGCTTGCATCTGCCACACGCGAGTCTTCTTCCTTGTGCCATTGCCCCGGTTATTAACAACGGCAGCTTCTCGTGCAGCACCTAGGATTAATGATCGGAGCCACAAACCAGCTCCGGAGTTTGTGCTGCTGGATGTTAACGTTGCAAACGCAACCCGATTGCCTTTTTCACGGCTGTGAGGCGTGCTGCTCGCTCGCTCTCCGTGAGCGGGATGACATCGATGCAGGAGATTGCGGGATTACCTCTTCGATTTGAGTTACCGGCCCTTTTTATAATTGTACTCATACAAACGTATAGAAATATGAAGCGCTTTGTAGCACACCTTATGGCAAGATTCTTTTGCACAACTTTTATTTATAAATACTCACGCATATGCACTTGTACACACACGTGCACACTACGCCAAATATATATACTTTCAGTTTTACCCCTTTCCAAGGATTAGAGAAGGATATGTAACAGGAACGACACCATTCAGGTTTTAATTGCCCACCTTGACGGCAACGGGAGCGTGTCCAGCTAAGGACCATACAGAACAGCAAGCCAGACCCCCAAGACTTCTCCACTACAATTTCCACCGAGTGATGCTCTTTTTCCTGTTCCTAGAAAGGGGAAGGCAATGGATAAGCTGGGAATGTCCAGCGCCCTCACTCTGAGCAAAAGCAATTTCTCTCTAAAGTTGTACGGGCTCTATAAATACGTACCACAGGTGGTGGTTTTTTAACTGGACGAGTATAGCTGCAGCGTGTTTAACGCTCCTATGAATAGAACCAGAATAAATAGGCAAGCAGACATGTGTAATCATTTTTCGTAATTAACTTTTTTTGTTTACAATGCTTGTAAACAAAGAAGAAATGTAAACTCATTGCTGCCAGGTCTTCCAAAATTATAAAAAAAAATTATAGCCAGGGGTAAAAATTCATTTCAGCCTTGAGGAGACATCCAATTGTAATTTTAAGATCGGAGACACATCTAAGACTTGGCTCTTAGGCCCGTGAGATTTCCGAGCAGTAGCTTTGCGGGTTCATAGCACCTGCTATGACATCACGGCGCTGCACGCTGGTCCTGCCCACGCAGAAATACACGGGCCTGCTGCCGCGGCAGACGGAACGGCTTGAGACGTCGCGGAGAGCTCTAAAGAAACGTTGTTCCTCCTCTGGTATCACCCATTTTTGCTTCGTTGCCAAGCCAGCTATCCTCACGTTGCCCTTGGAGGTGGTGAAAGAAAGGCATTAAAGGTGAAAATGAATTTTAACCCCCCCAAAAAGGCCCTGACACATCATACGTTGCAACATTGCTGAGATCACCGAGAGCACCGCCGTGCTCCAGGCATGCCCAGTGCCCCTGCCATCCTCTACCAAACATTTCTCTGCACGGAACAACCGAAAACCTTTCCTGAGGTTGTGGATTAACCCTTTCCGTAAGCAAGGCACGTTTCCCCCGACGCAGTGATGCTCAGGATGAACAGAAGAGGAGCAGTGCCAACCTGGCCCCGCGCCGTGCCCCTGCTTGCCAGGGGAAGGGCAGAGATGAGGCTCCGAGCCCCATCGCTCCTTTGCAGACTTGCATGTTTTAAATGGTCCGTGCTTAACATTTTCTGACTCATCCGTGACATCTACCAAGTTGTCTGTATCTAATCTGTGCTAATAAAAATCAGCATGACAAAACACTGCCTGGTATATAAATAGCCACGGGTTTCAGAGCGGTCACTGAGTTTATAGTGCCAGATTCGGTTGTTCACACTTTACCACTTGGTTTCCACCGCAGTATATTAACTGACCATGCAAGTGGTCAATTAAAGAGAGTCTGTTAAGGGGTGAGGAGTCTTTTGATAAAGCCTAGCAAGCACTTCAGCAAGAAAGTTAAAAGGAATTCCCTGAAACACTGCAGCTATGACACAAAGGTTTGTTGCTTGCCAAGCAGAGATGAGAACAGATTTTTAATCTAGAAAGCCCAGTCTGAAGCTAAAAAAAACAAAACAAAAAAAACCCAACAAACAAACAAACAAACAAACAAACAAACCCAAAACACAAAACCACCCAGGATTTTCTTCTACGAAATAATCTAAACATGAATGAGATAGTGCAAAATTGTACTACATGGCTGCTTTCAGGCAATACAACATGCAAAAGGGAGGCACAGCACAATTTCAGTTTCCTGTGTGCCAGCCGTGATTTACAGACTTCAAACAAGAAATATTACCCTGAACTCTTTGTTTTTAAAATTGATTACTTTTTTTAAAAAAAAGCCTAACATCATGGCAAGAAATGCCTATGGCCAGTCACTTAAGGTAGACAATTACTTAATGCAAAACAATGACAATATCTTATATCATAAGTTTCATTATACACTAAAAAGAAGTTGGTTGGTGCTGTCTATAGAAGAAATTTATTGCTTTTGTCATTTTTAAGACTTTTAGACTGCACTGCTAATGGACCTGCAACCTAAATGGTCCTGTGCTGGGAGCGAAACAAGTAAATAAAACGAAGAGAACAGTTGCTAATAGGTTCCCTAGAGGCAGAAATTATATAGCGAACGGAAAGTTTTCAAGGAGAAAACAAGTTTGGTGCCACACTGGAGAATCAGGTGTTCGTGTCACCTCTGCCACCAGGTAACCTGTGATGCCAGCAACGCGGTGCAACAAGTGGTCCAGCCCTTCCTCTCTGCACGCCCGAATGAAGTGTGGCAAAGATGGTGAGCACCTGAAACTTAACTCAGGTGTATCTGTGCTGGGGATATAAATGATGGGTCATGACAAGCACTATGAAATATCGTGCCGGAAGGTTTCAACCTGGGCAGTTTACATTCCCGCGTCTTTTTGACATAATATCTATGTGCTTCAGCTCGCCATTTCCAAGCTGTCATTAAAGAGTGGTCAAAATAAATCCCTTAATATCTTACGGTTTGTGAGACACGCAGATGCTGAGTTTGTGAGAGCGTGGGGTGAGTAAGCCGCACAGCTTGCAGTTGAGCGAAATAAAACAAGGAATGGATGCTCATTTAGTGAACACCATCTGTACCGGGCACTGAACGGGGCAGGACTCCTGAGAAGAAAAGGTGGTGCATGACCAGATTTTAGCTGCATGGGCAAGTTTAGTTAAGTTTTTCTTAAATTCGGAGTGCTGGATTGACCTTAGGTACCTTGTAGTGTCATTCTATGTGTGTACGTGCAATTACATTTTATTACTAATCATACTATTTTATTGTGGGTAGGTACGGAAGTACTCATTCTCTATGACTCCCCAGGCTGTGTTGACCTTCGCTATCGTTCATTCACACTATTTCATATAGGTTAAAGAAAGTGATTTAGTGATGTTTGTACCAATTAGCATATTCCAGATTCAAATTGGTTGCTAATCAGGTTACCTCTGAAGTACAAATCAGATCTTTATCAGCTTAAAGGTATTTGGCAAGTGTCAAAGCCACTTGGTAAAACTCTGTGGTTTCTGGGGAGCTACTATTTACATCCTTTTTCATTATCTCCGCAGCTACATCTGTTTGCTTCCAATGCCTTCAAGAAAAGTGTTTGTAATGCTAGCTGGGGCCAATACAGCTGTTTAATGTCACCGAGGTTAAGGGTGCTGGTGAGAAGAAAGGGCGTACCACCAGCCTTTAGAGACGGGAGAGACCCCAACCTCGTGGGGATCTTCTGAAGAAGTTAGAAAAAATGTCCGGCTGTGCACCTCTGACTGGCGGCCGCTCGGCAAGCTTGAGGGCTCATCCGTGAGGACCATTTTGTTGGATAAACCTCTTTTATAAGCTGTTTCGCTTGGCCAGACGGTAACTGGGCCCCTGCTCTGATCCCCTGTCTGGGGTGGGGATTGCCCCGGGCCTGTTCACCGCGGCTCGTGCCTGAACAGTGCAGCGGGATGGATGGGATGGATGGGACAGATGGCCTCCACAGGGCTCCTCCATCACCAAGCCAAGGCAGCTCCAGTGCCTCCCCATGCCTGCCATCAACACCGAAACCCACCGTCACGGCCGCTTCCCATCTGCAAGCCCCCAGCCCCATCCCGACCCTGGCAGCCCCCCCAGCCAGGTGAGAGACTCGGCTCCTCCACCGTGCCCCGTCTGGGGTGAGGACCACTGCTCCACAGGGCTGGGCACCCCTTTCCTCTCCCTCCCACCGAACCCTAAACAGCAGGGTGACTCCGTATTACCTGGTGGGGAAAGGGTGCCTTACAGCTCCCCGGCGCTCGCCTTCCACGCCGAATCCTGCTCTGAGAAACCCTGATGCTACCGCGAGCGGGAGCTCACCCATGAGGAGTTACACATTAACCCAGGCAGTTAGATCGCTGTCTCACCCGTGTGGTCTCGCTCTGGAGCCAGACTGTCTTTTCATCGGTGCCTTTCCTTCAAACGGGGTTTGAGATAAGCAGGTTGATTTCCCCGGGCGCGAGCGTTGCGGCCGGGAGGTTACTGCAGTGCGACAACCTCAAGTCTCCTGCGGTGCTTGCTCCGGGAGCGGCCGTGCCCACACAGCTGGGCAGGTCCAACCCACCAACAGTCATAATTTTGGCTGCAATTTATTATAGCTTTTCCACAACCCCTAAGGACAATTACCTCAGTTGCTTTTTCCCTTGTTTTTGACCTTCCTCTGCCGGGGCCGGGTGACTGGCACTGCCTTTCCCCAGCAGCCCTGCCCATGCCCAGCTTCCTCCTCACACACAGCGGGCTGCTTCTGCCTAGAAACCTCCTCCATTCAACCCGGCGCCATTCCTTCTTCCACGCCATCCTGTTTTGACACCTTTTCCTCTTGTTTTGCCATTTCTCTTTTTCCCTCGTACTCCCGCTTTGATTTTCTACTCTCCTTTCCTCATGTTTCTTAGTTGCGCTACCTCCAGCCACCCTCCTGCCTTCTCTACTCTTTCTCTTTCCCTGAGATCTTTAGTTAGATTTCGTTCCTGAGACCATGCTAATCACGTTAAGGCCAAAGAGCTTTAATGAAGCACATGCCTGGACCTGCCTGCTGCGGCTGGCACGGGTCAGAACAGCGGTGCGACTCGTGTCCATATCCGATCCTGTGACTCAGGTTCGTTCCTGCAGATGTTAATATGCACGGACTATCTGCTACACTCTTGTCAGGGTGGGTTTATTTTCATAGAATCATAGCATCATTTGGGTTGGAAGGGACCTTCAAAGGTCACCTAGTCCACCTCCTCTGCAATGAGCAGGGACATCTTCAACAAGATCAGGTTGCTCAGAGTCTCGTCCAACCTGACCTTGAGTGTTTCCAGGGATGGGGCACCTACCACCTCTCTGGGCAACCCGTGGCAGTGTTTCACCACCCTCAGCGTAAAACATTTCTTCCTTATATCTAATCAGAATCTACCCTCTTTTAGTTTAAAACTTTCTCACTGCTTTGGTTGGTATCTGCCCTTGGTTTTCATCTTCTGCATTAAGTTTAACTCCTTTTTCAGGTTAGCACAGAACCTCTCACTTGCCTACATTTTATTTTTACCCACATATCTCCTTTTCCTCAGTCTTTTGCAGTTTCGGTCCCAAATGTCTGAGGGTTGCAGAGGTAATCAAACCAGCTTTCAGCGAGCGATGGCCTAGCTACGGCGGTGAAGAGTTCACCACCTGCATCCATCTGAAGAACAAGGTATATTAGCTACAAACTGTAATGGAACCAGAATTAGACTGTCAAGTGTCTGTTTACCAGCCAGAAAAGCATAAAAACCAGGTCCTTTGTGCTCCCTGATATGTTATCAGATGTGATTCACTAGATCGTATCTCTTTCGACAATCATAATGTGGGCAATTCAGCGCAGGGTTTTTTAGCACGCTTAGCGTGGTCAAGGAAAAGCACTGATGTATTTATAGAACTGTGTAAGTTATAAATACAACGATGATAGTCTTATGCCGTGCCAAGAAGGTATGCCTTGAAAGAACAATCAAAGCAGAGTGTATTTTAGGCAGAAAGATATCTATATAGATGGCCATCTCTACACATAGCTTTGTGTTAAATAGTGATTGCATTTTAAAGACTTTGAATGCGGAAACACTGCTGAAGTCAGATCTATAAATGGAAATCTAAGAAATTACATAGTGAGATAAATTGAAGTCTTTGACCTTGAAGTTCAGAAATTTAGCATCATCCACAAATCTTTGTTCTAGTAATACTAGTCACATCCAAGATAGTCACTCGTTTTAAATTAATTCTTGTTATTTATTCTGCCCATTTATATATATATATAAATACATATATATATATAAAGTCTTAATTATAGAATAGATATTCTATCCATAAAATACCATTTTACTTCATGCTTGGCAAGTAACTCCTGGAGTTAATATTTCGGATTAATGATTAGTGAATAGCAAAGAATGTGACTTCACGGAATCAGGTATTTCATATGATTGTTGCTCAGGCTGTACAAGACTAGAGCTTGTCCAGTAAATTTTATAGTTTCGGAACACATCTTAGTCCAAAATATGGAAGAAAAGAATAAATACAATGCCAATGGTTAATGTGTTGAAAATCTATCAAAATAATTTCTGATGTTAAAAGTTGAGACGTTTCATTTCAGTCTGGGTCTTTTTTTGTATTACCTAAAAAATACCACAGCGGTAATCTTCACACTAGAAATCTGACTGTAATCACCATGTTTCTAAACAAAGTCCTCCCATACTTACATATACACCTGTGTGGCCTTAGCAGAATAATTAACCCATATCATTGGGACTTATTTGGACCCTTTAAGCCTCAGCTTACTGGTAGTCGCAGGTACCCAGCAAAATGAAGAACAGAAAAATAGATTAGTTAAAATATTTTGTGAATAAAGGCTGAAAACTCAGCAACTACCTCTTCAGGTTTTGCCTAGTGGAAAAAGGATCTCCTGATGCTTTCTGCTTGCAAGTCAGGCGAGTGCAAATCAATGTCCTCGCAGAACGAGGCAGTGCACGTGCTTGGGAATGTGTTCTACATTATTAAAGCCCAGTGTTTAATCCAATGTTCTTGCTTTTTTTCGGAATGATCACAAAAAATAAATAAGGCTGCTAGTGCAGTCATTGGCCCACACTGAAAGACAGATTAATAGTAACCAAAATATTCAGCTGTAATCACCATGTTGTGACTCTTACAGAAAGGTGAACAGATGTAGAAAGGAGGAATATATATGCATTTAATGAAAAGTTGTATGTGTTCCTGTGGGTACCAGAGCTGCAGACTGAACGCGATCATATTCACTCCTCCTGGTGACATAAATCTGAGGTTTCTTTCCATTAGATATTTGGAAGATGATGCAGTACAAATTTGCATTTGTTCCTTGTTTACACTCCCCAAAAGTTAATTAAGAAAAACATGGAAGCAAATATGCATGTGCTCGCCAATTTGTTCTGATTCTGTTCACAGGAGCATCGAGCATGCTGTCCTCTCGATTCTGCAGAAAGCCCCACCAGCTTTCCCAATCCCTGCGGATTTCCAGGGACGCGGCCGGGCGCTCACCCGTAAGCTGCTGCACTAACACCATTTCCTTTACATGTGGCCATCAAGAAAAATATTTCCTGCTGTTGGTGGTGGGAGTGCTCTAAAGGAGATATTCCTGATAAAAGGGAAGAGTGCACAAACTCACGATCATCAATCCACGGGTTCTTTATACGCTGAGCTGAAGGATCACTAAAAAAATACAACAGCGACAGCTCTGCGAATGTTTCTATAGGTATAAAATAGATATACGTAGCTAAGAATACCTCTGCTAGCTATCGTCATCTGTTCATTCTTCACCTCTCTCGGGGATCTATGAAATTACACTGAAGTGTGCAGTTTACAACTTTGTTCAAAACGGGAGAATCCACTCAATTATTCTGT
This sequence comes from Aramus guarauna, assembly GCA_013400195.1. NCBI lineage: Eukaryota > Metazoa > Chordata > Aves > Gruiformes > Aramidae > Aramus > Aramus guarauna. The sequence goes on from VXBL01002248.1 coordinate 171,922, forward strand.
TAAAGAAAATATTTTAAGCAGTCGACGCTAATTCATTTTGTATTTGACACAAGCGCTTAAAAAATTGAGCCACTCTAGAAATCTCTTTAATGACACATACCTTCAGGATATTTTTATGGCTTTCCCATCTCTTTTCTGCAAATAAAATCCACCTGTAAACTAACGGCAATAAACAAAAGACTAATAGAGGTTTTAATAAACAGAGGGCTACAACAATGTGGGTAATAAAACGATGTGCAACAAAGAATACCTTGCGGTAAAAATACTCCTTTTTTTTTTCCTGCTAAGGAGATTACAAGGTTATCATTTGTAAAATAAGCATATTCCTGTTAATTAAATTAAGGACTTGGGCAGCATAAGCAAATACCAATCACAGGAGAGAAAGAGAGAGGGGGCTGCTGAGTTTCACACATAATTTGTTTCTGGCTACTTAGCAGGGCTATGGCAGACATTCGCTAAGTAGAAAGCAAACATTTACTATTTAGTTCACCTATTCAGCTAACACCTACAAACTTCTACTAGCAAAAGCTGCCTCCTTTGGCAGAGTAGATGGTTTGTTGCGAAACCTTTTACTGTGATGTCTTTAAAAAAAGCATTTGGTGCTAATTTAAAGCTGTAGCAGCACTGACTAAGTAAAAAACATACACTTATAGTTGTATACTTTATAAGTTGTGGTATGCTTTATATTGCAGCCCTGATTCAGGTCTCCTGAAGTGCGTAGGGAAGCTTCTCCTGACTTCAGTGAAGTCAAGCCTTAAATCAGATGCTGGCAAGGAAATATATCCCGCATATACTCCCAGATATATATATATATCAAAATAATCAGTCCAAACCAATCTGAGCTCAGCCTCACGCAGGCACGTGATGAGTGTCTTCATAGGGTTTTGCTTTCTCCGGCTGTCTCAGGGGTGCAACCCATGCCCAAAGCGAGCTCCATGGCAAAACAAGCCATACACCCCCAAGGAAGGGGAAAACTCCCTTTGGGGACTCATGCCTGCATGCCCCACTCATGCCCATGCCTAAAATTTGCAACATCAGCTAACTGCATTCAACAAGGAGTCTTGTCTTAGGGAGGCATTAATGCGGTTTTGTTAAATGTCAGCTCGAAAGCGGAGCAGCCAAAACAAAGCGGGAGGAATGCTGTGTCATGGCATGGGCTGCAAACTGGCAGAGCACGCTGAAAATAACAAAGCGATTTCAACTGAAGTTTTGCAGGAATGCGTTCCTGGGAGGAGAAAGGGAGGGAGGACTGATGGACTTGGATGGGAACTGGCTGTTTGAAAATCTGTCTTGTCTAAGATACAGCACTTTCTTGTTCTCCGCTTTTTAGAAATTAGAGAATAAAATGGGAGTTTCCTTCATTTCTGTGTTTATTAAAAAAAAAATAAATTCAATGGGTGGGCACTGATGTAGCAAAAGTGTTATTTACAGGAAGATTGTAGACCAAGCTGAGTACCACAGAGAGATGAGTCGATGAATTGCTGCTACACATTTTGCCGGTTTGGTCTAAAAGCTCCCTATAAATAACATTTTAATTGTGGAAGTGTCCACTCATTGCATCTTCCTTCTATTTCTATCCCAGGGTAAATACGACAGGATAATTAACCACAGGATATTTACCTGTGTTGTTCACCAAAGGGTGTCAGAGTTTAAATGAGCTCAGACATGGACTCGTTGAACTGCCAGCTGGGATACAAAGCTTACTGCTTGCACCAGCCTTACTATCAGAGGAAGGAAGGATAGCAAATGTGATGTCTGCTTTCAAAAAGAGAAAAGACCAAGAGAAGACCAATAAAACTAGTCACCAGTAAATTATTTGCACTGGGCATCTTGTTTGAAACAATAATGGAAAATTATTAGCAGCCACAAGGATAAAGACAAAAGAGTGGGCAGAATACTGCAAAGATCCTTTTTACCTCGTCATTCTGCGGATATCTGTAGCCAACCACTACCAAACTGGCAGGATCCTGCACTAAACTCATCTTTGATCTGACTTGTTCCAGCCACGCTTACGTCCTTGCCTGTCCAGACATACTGTTCCAGTTACAACAAAATATTTGAAGGATGTTAAACGCCATGGTTCTGGATTTATCCAAGCCCTAATTCCAATAGCTCAACATGAGACTCAGTTAGAAAGCAGGGAAACTGTGAATTTGGAAAATCCTTCGTCTTATGATGTTTTCACTAGCAAACTCTTACGTTTAACACAGCAATCTTAAAGCCCCAAACCTGTTTTTTCTGAGGTAGGTAGCTAGCGCTAGGCAGCATGACCAAAGCAATGCTTACCTGGGAAAACATGGCCAACACTCCAAATCAAACAGTATCTCAAATGCAAAGCCATTTTTGCCAATTCTTACAAAAAGCAAGGACGGTTACTCCCATTTCTGGGTGAGAACATCTGTACCATTTGTGAGCTGTGACACTAAGAAACCTCCCCTCGGCATTGCTTCCATAAAGCAGTTTTTGAATGATAATGACGTTTTGTCATGCCTTATACAGATGGAAGTTGAATCTAGAAGTAAAAAGTAATTAAATACGAGGTTAGAGAGACTGAAATGAAGAAGACTTGTGCCCTAACTGACCCCACCATGTCCCTTTGATTGGCAGGATATCCTCAGCTCTGCCACGGCGGGCTGGGAGCACTCGGCACCATAGCAAAGCCTTCAGCTGGTCTTGAATCAGCTTCCGAGAACAAACGCCGGTCCCCAGCACCGGCTATTCCTACGGCAACACGGCGGAGTCTGTGGGGCCAGATTGCTTATTCTTTGAAGGTGACTAAAAAGAAAATGAGTAAAACAACCACCAAAGCAAGTAACAAGTTAACAACATACAATTTCAAGCGCTCTAAAGAAAAAAGAAAAGCGTGGCGTTTGTAAGTGATGTGCATCCTGCTGATCTTTTGTCAAGCCAGCTGTGAGACATAGCTGCGATGTCAGTTTATAGCTAGGTGTGCAGGCTTCCAGATGCGTGAGGGTAAAGCCTGCAGACATCAAAAGGCCTGACATTCAAAACCATTACCTGAACACCACCTTTACGTATTTCAAAGGGGAACCAGCTGAACTTTCCCTGTAATCACTATCTTGCAACATCCCTTTCATGAACCAGCTGGTACAGGATCGTTGTGTCAGCCAAATAAAGAGGGTGCTGGCATTTCGTTTTCTTCTACTCGGAGCTGCCCATGTCCCTAGGATCCCTCACGGCCCTGCTGTTCCTTTTGGGGACTGAGTAGGATCATAGAGGAGCATCAGGTGGGGAAAGGTGGACTCAGCAAAGCCACCGAGAGGTACGGTGGGCAAAATCTGCGGTCGTAAACTGGAAACGCTGGAAGCAGGCCAGGGCTCAAATCTCGGGATAAAGGGAAACGTGAGCTGATAAACCCCTCGCAGCCGCATTTGGTATTTTGTAATTTGGTTACTTTGGTTTCTGGAGCTTCAGAAGTCACCTCTTAGCTCAGGATGGTTGAATGTGCTGTGACGGTGACAAATGGCACTTTGTAAATCGCCCACAAAGAGTTGATTACTTTTGTTAATTAATTAACCGCTGGTTGCTTATGCAAACAGTAGCCAGTGGACGCTTTCTAATATGAATCTAGGATTGTGCCTGGTACTCGTTTCAAAGAGAAAAATTGATGAATTTTCTGTATTTAGGCTGTGCACATCCATGGTATTTCCCACTCTTCTGGGTGAGTGGCTCCCTAATTCATACCCTGGCATTTCTGCACCTTGGGTGAGTAACTTGCGCATTTAAAAATGACTCATTGTGCCTTCCTGATCAACCATGCAAATGAACAATATTTTTCCTCCATAGTGTTCACAGAAAATTATTTGGCGATTACATTTCTAATGGTCAATAATTCAGTGGATTAAAAAAAAAGAGGAATGGATACCTCTTTGTGACTTCATCCATCTTTTGCTCTCTTACATTACCATGGCAGAGAATCAAGAAGGGATGGAGGTTTTCTGCAGGCAGGAGATTTAAGACCCACATGAGTCTTAACAAAATCCACATGAGGTTTAACAAAACCATTAAGGAAGTGTCTTTTCCTGTGATCCCATGGATGAGAAATTCATTTCAGAATTAGCTCCTGCTTGCTGTGTTGCATTCCAGATAGGAGGCTCATTCTTTAAACTCTGATTCTATCTTCTATAGTCCCAGGAAAAATCTCCAAACTGTAAGCCAGCTGTAAAGAGGAGCATCTGCCCACAATATTTCTGGCATACGTGACCTGCCTCATTTCCCTGTTATGACTTTGTGCAATTTGCACTTTTCTGGCTGGGAAAACTGGCATTTTCCCAGGAGGGGAACCAGGGGGTTTTGCCACAGACTTCATCCCTTTCGATCCACATGTATTTTTTTTATCTAGCAGCCTGCTTTGCATAGCTACCTTGGTAGCTTTCCCACAAGCAAATAAGAAGTCGATGATAATCCCCTCCATAATTCCTCAGACCTACACTTCAGAAACCTGAGAACAAAGAGCTAGAAATCACCTTGTGAACAGAGATCATCCCACACCAAGAGCAGGCAGGCTGATGCAAAAGCTCAGGTGCAAGAATTCACCGCAGTTTGGTTCACACTCCTCACTTCATTAGCCTAAGCTGGCAGGGCAGGCGATTGGGATATGAAGGACTGAGTCGAAGCATCTAAAGTGCATAATAAAACATCACCATGTTTTCTGCTGAGAAAATAAATTAAATCTATAGTAGATTTTACCAGATGCTGTGTCAAGATTTGGAATTACTGGACCTGCTGTCTGTCATGTACAGGAAAAAAAAGAGTATTTATTGAAGAAAACAAAAGATGGTATGAATAACGTGAATTGCCCCTTCGCTGAGCACATATTCAGGTTTAGTTTCATCCAGAGTGAATTCAGTCCACATGCTCTGATACCACTTACTCCAAAAAGCAAACTGAAGCTCAGCAAGGAGGGAAATCAGTTTTCTTTCAAACCATTTATCCTGACATAGTCTAAAATGCTGCTGTAAACAGACCCTTTTTCCGCTGACATACCGCATACCCCCCCCCCAAAAAAAATAAATAAAATCTAGTGATTAACTAGCACTTTCTTCAAAATCACCAGGGTCAGCTAACGGAAGGTAGTGTATACAGGTATGTACACCTGCAAGCAGTAAATACACCTGCGAAGTACACAAGTCAGATAAAATGCATTCAGTCACCTGCTCCTACCCCGAAGCCTTCCAGAACAAGGCAGACGCATTTGCTTCCCTCTTCGGGATACTTTAATTTTCCCGTGGCATCCTCACTCTCACACTCAGCCGTGCTGTGAAGGACTGAATTTTATTTCCCACTGGCAGCCAGAAGATGCGGGACAGGATTACAAGGTCACCGGCCACATCGCGAGGGTCGGGGCACCGTCCCTTGCACCAACGCAAGGCTGGTGAAGATGCTCACAGGTACAAGCGGCTCTTCGCCCACCCTGAGCTCAAAGGAGAAGCCAGCAAAACAAAATCACTGCCCGGCCTCTCATGGTATTTCCAGTTGCTTTGCTTTGCTCAATTCGATTCATAATGTGAGCAGCATGGAGTCGATCTGGTTTCACCGGGCTGTAGGGTAACATCCTGTACTCGCTCACAGAAGCGGCCAAGTGGAAGCAGTCTATCCGCCCTTTCCTGTGAGGATCAGTCCTGAGAAACAGAAGGTTATTTATTTTCCATTGCTTGTTCAGTCCTTGTCTTTTTTTTTTTTTTTTAACTAGCACCCTCACAAGTAATAAAAACAGTTTATTTTTTTACTTTCATTGAACTTTATTTTAAGGGCTGGAGAGGTGGCTAAAGACCATCCGTAGCTCCGCGATAATATCAAAATTATATAAACGCAGTCTGATATAAAATATTTAAGTTCTAAGCACTCCTTGAAAACTATGGGAAGAGGAAATGTTTAGCTTTATACGAGCAGCCGCTGGCTGGCTCATAAACAGGCCCACAGTAGCCTATTTAAAGAACATTGCAAACACTTTGGACAATGTGCATTTTATTAGGAAAAGGAAGCATTGAGGAATCAACTCTAATATACACAGCAGGAAAAAGTAAACGCATTAACTGACTTTAATGCGGATAAAAATGGTGGCGCAGGGAGAAATTCTGTTTCAGAAAGGTCATTCATTTGCCTCTGCATTCCTTCCCCGCATTTACATGCTGCTCGCTTGATTCATCAAAGGTCTTCATTATTCGCTCTTGGCACGCATAAAACAATCACTTTCAGATATAATGACCTAATTACTCAAACGAGACAAATGAAAAAAATTCACAGTTATTTACTTCAGATGTTAGCATTTAGCAGCTCTTCAGAAAAGAGATTTAAAGGGCTTGCAGCGTGTATTTAAAATCTGAGAGCCGGTGTCACCTAATCGGGTGGGTATTGATGACTACAAGCACTGGTGATGATTCCCTTTCAGTGTGACTCTTGGGCTGCCCCAACTTACTCTCCTCTCCCTAAGGACCAGGACAGCTGGAGGTGGCCATCAAGAGCCGCAGAACGGGACATTCTCACCGTGTTTTCCTCCCCAGCTTCCCCGTGGGCAGCCCCAGCTCATCCCGCATGGCCAGGGCTGGCCCCGGGGGCTTTTGATGACCCTAGGACCTCTACACAGCCAGGGAAGCCCCGACAACCAAACCGTACCTTTGAAGGCCATTTCTGCTCCCTCTATAACCTTTTTCTACTGCCCAAGTGGCACAAAGATCAGATGTAAGAAGGGAAAACTTTAGACCGAATGTTTGTAAATTAATGCAGAATTGTGACGATTTGTTGTTCAGATTTGCTGTGGCTGAAAAAGAGACATGGTCGAAAAGGTGGATCATTATGGTTCTTGTTTATTTTGTCATGGTCTGTAGGATGGCATAGTAGTAATGATGTAATCGCTACCAGTAAATGTCAGTCAGGCAATGAGTCATTTAGAGCTCACATGATTACAGAAGAAAATAGATACTGGTGTTATTATGATGCTTATCAGTGCTGTGTCATATACACAATCATATTAAATGTCTCAAAAGGAGTTGATTCTGGGACAAGAGTCAAAGCATGAACTTTTGAGCCTCTTTCCCCTACAGAGATGTATTTTGTTTGTCATCCCAATACCTCTGCAAGTGTGGAATACGTGTCCTTGCGTTTTTCCAGAGTAACCTGCCTACCAGTCCATCTTACTGCTTGGGCAGTGTTAGTAAACGCTCACAAATATTGCGTAGCGCTTTGCTTGAGCCTGTTATGTCCACGTCAATATACACCGTTACAGAAAGATCTAGCTCATTTCCTAATTACTAAGCATTTCACACTGGATGGCAAATGAAAGGCTTAAGCCCCAGTGGGATCGTATGTGTCTGACCCACAAATAATTGTTTGACATCAGAAGGTTTATTATCTCCTAGCAGGAATGAGAAGCATATTTCTTAATAGGTTCCCCACCCTGGGCAGTGCAAGCCTTCCTTTGATGAGTGTCTCTATGGTAATTGATGTTAATGAGCAGCAAGCCAAGGAGAAACACTGGGTCACCAGGTAGGAAGCCCCCCAAGAGATAATCTAATTACTCTCCAAAACAAATTACTTTCAACCAAAACAAATTACTTTCAATCACTCTGCAACAGATAAGATCAGTGGAGGGAGCTCAAAGCTGATGACAGCTGGAGACTGAGGCTTCACGAGTTTATGGATTGATCGCTTTTCTCTTTGGTCTGTTTTGTTGAATGACAATGGAGTGACAGAAAACTGGAGCCAAGAACTGAGCTCCCTTTCATTTCACTCAGATGAATGCAGAGGACCTGCCAACTCGATGGTCTTTGCTGTGTGGCTCGTTGATCTAAAATCAGAAAAGCTGTAGCCGGGCATGTTCGCATCTGTAACACGAGCAAAACTCTCGAGGAATAAATGTGCAGGCTGGGAAACTATAAAACACAGTCATTCTGCATCATTATGTCAGGAAGCAGAAGGGAAAACATGACATTGTTGCTTATTTGTGCATGCATAAAAAATGTGAGGTAAAATGGAGCCCTCATTCTTATGAGGCCTTAACAGGCTTAAACTATAAATATTAATTGATACTTTAATAATTTACTACCAAAACTGTTGCCAAATGTCTGACTGTTCCCACTGAAGTAAATTATTTTTTTCCATGGAAAGCAGAATTGGACCTTAGCTCCTTTTCTTAACAAAGTCCTAACAAAATTGTTCTGAACATTAACTGATGATGGTGATGATGATGATTATTCAGTACCCTGTGGTGAAGTCAGACGGAAATACCAACTACCTATGATGAACCACCACATTAACCAAACGGTAAGATTTGTTTCAGTGCCAAGTGGTGACTAGAGATTGTCACCGGAAAATCTTACCTAGTGACAGTGCAGAAGGAACTTGGGTAGCAAGGGTTATAAACCACCAGCAAAAGCCGTGCTTGATATGTCTGTGACTACCTTTCTCAGGAAATGGAGAGTTAAAATGCAGCTCTAAAGTAAGTCAGGCAAGTGAATGATTAATCAATGATTTTTTTTATATCACTGCTATTTGCTATGATGGTGCAAAGGGTTGTCATTGCTGTTTGTATATGTGTTGGAGGAATAAGTAAATTTTGGGATTACTGTCTGTTGAGAATGGGATATTGGTATTGCCACTCAAGCTGTGAAGAGCAAGCGTTTGTGTCGGGTCCATTTATAGTTCTGCTGCTCTTTATTTCATTAGTATTGGCTGGTTCCTTCTACAATGTTATACAATCAATGACACATCTGCCTAACTGAATCCAAATCACCCTGATGGCAATATGTGACCTATTAGTCAAGAGAATGGCAAAAGGGACGTCTATTGCCCAGCAATAGCGGCTCTTCCGCAGAGCGAGGCTGCCATAGCAGAGATTGGTAGCTGTTTTGTTGCAGGCTTTATCTGCTAGAGACTGTAAATAGTAATAGACAGGTCTCAGGGAGCCTTCACTATTAAATAAAACCTTGGTGCCCCACATAGACCTAGGAGAAGGACTCCTGTCCCACTTCGGAAATCTTCTGAAATGGGTTAAATTCCGAATTAGTTGTGAGGGGGCTATCTTTACAATTCCCTTTGCAAAATGAGTGCCTAAATCAATAGATCCATATTCAAGAGTACATGAACTGAAAACCGATCCATATGGAAGAGGCACCATGACTCCACTTTTTCATCCTTAGCTCCTTGGTCTGTTTTGCTCACTTCCAGATCTGAGGTGTCCCTGCCTCTTGTCATGCAAGGACCTTCCTAGTACCTCCAGCCATGAAAGAACTAGAGGTAGTGTGGCTCTCGCTTTTGGCCCGTAATGTTTAAGGAACTTTGTTTCCAGGAAAATGAAAAAAATTGAAGATGTATTTAAAATAAAAACATTTGGGGTTTAAAGATGGTGAATTAGAAACCTTGTGACCATTATAGGTCTGATCACAGTTGTAAACACACATAAAAGAAATACTGAGTTTAATTCTGCTTCTTACATCAGGTCAAAGTACATAACATATGCAACAGCCAGATAGTGGGGGATTTTACATGCCATTTAATATTTGCTGCGATGTTTAGATAGATAAATCCCTTGTTTTAATGAAGGTATTTCACCTCACTTTTCACTGATGCTTCAGATTTTATCTCAAACTGAAACAAGTTATTTAATGAATCTGACTTACTTTTGGAGTAAGACATCCATTACCTACTTGTTTTAACGCTAGTCAGATGTGTAAAACCTAAATAAACTTGAATTACTTTCTAAAGACCATCCAGGCTTTTTCCATGCTGATTTGTTCTGCTTCTCTTACTTTCAAATTGCCTTTTAATTGGCCATTAAACTAGGAAATCATGGCTGATTAGGATCAATCCAAATGCAATGTTTTGGATGGACTGGATATTTGAATACCATTCTTTTAGATCCCATGTTACTTCTGCTTTGTCAAGTAAAGGTCACTTTGAGCTGCGTGGGCAGGATGCTTCAGTCACCTTTGCCCTTCAGTTCTTGACCCCAAATGTCCCACAGCCGTGTTCCGTCGTAGCAAACGTGACTGGTTAAGAAGCTGCAATAAGGAACATCCGAGAAAGTTACTCGGTTTCCTGATTCACGGCGAATCGTGCAGCCACTCCACAGCTGGGGCATAGCCAGAAAATTTCAGCAGAAAATGATTTCCTCTGACTTCCAAGTGGAAGAGCAGTTCCTGTAAAAACTTCCTACATGACTGTCACCTATGTTGAGTCTGGGTCTGTTCTGAAGAGAGACTCCCTTTTATCTGACCTTGGTTACGTGTTTGAAGCCCAGATCCAAACACCCTACAGCTATCTACAGTGGAATATAAGCAGAAGTTCCCCAGACACGTGTAATTCTTACCTTTCACGTACTTCAGTCTTAACAGGACTGAGAAATCTGGAACTAACCTGCACAGGGACAATCAGAAGCCAGGCACTTCTCCACCGTCGTCCTCCAAGAGACTCACCGTGCCAAGTATCTGCAGATCTTCTGTATATATTGGCAATCGTAGGATTCTCATAGAAAAAAAACAGTGCCAGCCTTATCAAACCATGGCTGGACTAGAAACCTTCCACAAGTATTAGCAGAATAGAAGGGTGATTTAACAATGTAGGTCTCTTGCTCTGCAGCAGTTCAGACCCCTCAAACCTTCCTAGCAAGTAGTTTAAGCCAACAGCAGCTATGGGGAAACCTAGCTCTTTGTTAGCACAACTGCTTACGTGTATGTTTGCTCCTCTGACTCTATGACTCAGTTGTGTGGGATCATCCTCCTGAGACAGCTGCAGCGTGTAAATTTTATGTGCTCTAAAGATGAACATCTAAAGGCATCTTACCCTTATGGGCCATCATAGGGTAGTCTGATCCTCAACATCACATAAGCCATAACAATTCTCCCATAGGTTCTCAGTCAAGCCTAACGGATTCTCACTAAAATACCACTTTAATGGTCATAAGCCTACCAAATACTCTTAGCGATATAATTTGTTATCATCTTCACGGCTAAAAGTCTTTGTTGTATCAATTTTACAACAAATCAGGATTGTTATCAGCGGTGGTTTTGAGGCATGGAGCAAACGTCTGTGTGTAAGCAGAGTTATAATCACATTCCCTGACATATAGGAGGCCTGACTTCAAGAGAAGGGGGGGGATTCAGTGCCTCACCAAACAGACAGGCATAGCTAAACCCCTTTCATGCCCCCCTTTCATCCTTCTGACTTCCAAAAAATCACCACCTGAGAGCCCCTGGCTCAATGTCCTTGTTAACAATTTTGCACGTCCAGTGAGATGAAGTTAGACCTTTATGGAAAAATTCGTCCCAAATACAACTCCGCGAAATTGCTCCAGGGTCAGGTTTGATTTAATGTGCCTGTAATGGTCTCATTCCTGAAGTCCTTGCACATCCCGGCTTCATACTATGCTCCTTAAGACTGATTTTGTGGGAATTGTCACTATATCAGATTAGGATTACCTGATTAATTCTGGCTCTCCAGGGCTTTGGATGTAGTTGAACAGGACCACAGTTCTGAGTATTCACTCTTGTGAGTTTGAAACAAAATTCTGGTAGCAAATCTATTTTCTTCTTTTTTGTAGTATATCTTCTTCTTCTACTGGCCCATTCTCTGCCAGTTAAAGGAAAAATATTTCCAATGGAGTTGGAACTTGTCATAAAGGCAACATTATGTTGCCACTGACAAGAAAAGAGCACAGGTAAATGCTCCATGGATGCCACTTTTGACTGAGAAGCTGATGATCTAGAATTACTCTTTTTCTGAAAAAGCTTTTCTCACGTTTTTCAGAAACACATTGCATAAGCAAAGTCCAGGGTCATTACTCCCTAGGTCGAGCTAGAAATGAAAATGTAACCTACTGGCAAAGAAACTGGCAATTATTCATTTCTGCTGCAGGATGCAGGTTTGTTCAAAAAATAATCATGGTGCAAGTTTCTTTTAAAGAAGAAATCACCATCCATAATAAACCAGCCACATTGCACATTTCTGTCTTAAGGCCAAAATAAAAGTAAGAAAAATCTCAGCCTTCATAAAAAGACTAGATTACAATTGCCGTGGGTACTGAAATATTTTAATTAAATGAAATGTTTAGATTCCATGCCTACATTTTCAAACTTCTGTTGCTTTAGTGTGAATAAGGTGCTGGAGAGCCACTGTACCAAATATGTTCCCAGAAAATCAATAAGGCTTCTTCTATACCAGAATTACAAAGGATTTCATAGCACACACAAAAGAAGGGGCAGATTAAGTATTTCCAAAGTGTGAAATAATGACTTACAGTGAGGAAAAAATGGATTTAAGCCATTTGAAGCAGATGGGACTTTTGTGAGCTTTAGCGTAGACTTAATCAGAAGATATCATTTGACCGTGAAAGCTTCAAGTCAATTCCAGGCTAAGTATTGCTCTCAGGAATGCATTGACTGATAGCAATAGTTAAGAAAGCGTTAGATAACAGAATGGTGAGAGATATTTGAAATTAGTGGTCTGGCTGTGTTCATAGGAAAGAACCAGCAATAGCACATGCAACTATGAACTACGGTAGCAATGATCTCTTCGGTGCATTGACCTTCTTTAGCAGAGCTCCTTTAGAAGAGGAACCCCTCCGGAAGTTGATCATTTGAAAAATCTTTAAGTATCTGATGCATTTGGATCCTATTAATTCACTGGGGACTATTATACTATATTATTATCTGGGGAGAGCCTCCGTGAATGCTCGTCCTGTCGTATGACATCCTGTCAGTGGGTGCACGCAGCGGGAGCTGTGGAATCTCAATTCTGCGCTCATTCACAGCCCAGGGAGAAATATTGTCACCTTTATGCCTCTTGGATTGCAGAAGCAGCTGGGAAGCAGGGCAGTCCTTGACATATGGTGGAGTAACCTCTCCTTCTTAGGCAGGTTTTTTAACTTGTGCTGTGCTGATAAGGCTCTTTATAGAACAACCCCATGCTCGAATAACCACATATCGCAGCGTACTATGTCTTCACTTCTGCCTTCCCTGGGTTGCCTGACATACTCATCTCTACCAGAAGCAAGAGAAAGGACTGGGCTGTTTTGCTGGCTGTCTGCCACAGGGAAAATAAAGGCTTTCTCTTTCCTGTCACTTCTGGGATGCCATGCAGGAACTACACCAGAAATCAGAAACCGAAGGAATTAGCACTAAAATCTCTAGCTCTGCTTGAGACCTTACTTTCCTCAGAGTATTTGCAGCCTCTGTAATTCTCCCACTTCTGACTTCAGAGAAAAGGGGGAAAGACTTACAATCTCTTCTCAAATGTAATAGTGAATCACATTCATGTACTACCCACTCCTAAATCTGCAGGAGATCCCAAAGATATCCCAAAGGAAGTAAAAAGTCTTTAAAATTTCCGTGCCCTTTTCCTCTTTCTGCGATGCCTTATAGACCCAAAGTTTTCACCATGATGTTCTGTAGATATTCTGAAGTTATTCTGCTTTTGAGCAGATGTCTCTTCATCCTAGACACATTTAGTTCATCACGTTTTGACCATCCCTCATCCTTGAGTGCCTCACCTATGTAATTCTTCCTTTGATCTCCACCACAAGGTAGCCTGCTACGACCACCTTCTACTCATGGGTGGCTTCAGGCTCTATTTCTGATCATTATTTGCGGCAACCTTCCTCGGTTTCGCTTCAGTTGGTTCCAATGATGTTATTGCCCAGGTAGGCACAAGCCCTCTATTATCTTTTTGGCATGTCCCAGAATCTCTGGATGTTTGACTTTTAAATATAGGTAGTTATGTTTTTCCAAAACACACTCAGTTCAGCTTTAGTGTTCCAGAAAGCTGAAGTTCTTGTTCTGCAGAAATTACATTGGGACATTGAAAAGTCCAGTGGAAATAAATGATTCATTACAACAGGTGAAAATGCTTTTGCAGTTGTATACTATTTGGCCAGGAGGTATTTTTATTCTACAAGACTTTCCTCCTGGTTTGGTTTTTGTTGGGTTTTTTTTTTCCTATCTCCATGAAAGCAAAAAGTCCTGCACTACCAGGTTTCCTTGTTGAAGGTTCCATTTATATAGGAAGTGGGTCCAGCACTGGAAACCATGGTATGATTCACCCTATAATGCATTTGTTCTGCAAATAATTGTTTTCTGCAATACATTTACAGAAACATATAAAGGCATGTATCTTTCTACTGAACTTTGGTAAAAAGATGCCAATTAGTGATAAAGTTCACTGACACAGATAGGAACTGAAATGTAAATCACATGTTGCAACTACTATATTTTGAAAACAGTGAGATTCATAGCCCATTTAGCTCTAGCTAAAAATAAGGTACTTAATCTGGTTTAATCATCTAGGCTTTTTTTTTTTTTTT